>JAUTXW010004976.1:0-600000 GCA_030620095.1 Kuschelorhynchus macadamiae | reverse complement strand
TCCAAATATTAATAACATATCGACTTTTTCACTTTGATTATACATTATTTTGACTTTTGAAAACAAAAATAATACTGAAAACCAAGAAAAATAAGGAAATTTTATGTCTACTCAGAAAGAATAAGTAAGTCACTGTCAAAACAAAAAATGCTACTTAACATGCAGCATGGCCATCCATGGCACACTTGATAAAAGTAAATAATTGATTATCGAGTATTTTTCTTAGTAATATTTAATTTTTGAGCTTATTTTTAATCCAATCGCAAAAGAGTTAGTACCGTTAGAGTCGCAAAAAAATCCTCTTTCCAAAAAGTGCTTGTCTAAAAAGAGTCGCCATTTGAAAAAAAAATTAGTTAGAACACAAAAATTTGATTTTATCAACTTCTCTTGTTCCTAGCTATCAGACTAATCACTAAAACTTAGTGATTGTATTATTCTGTCATCATTTCAGGTCCTTAGATTAATTTGCGTCCGGTCATAGCCACCTAGATGCAATTTTAAAAATGTCTATAAAAAAATTAAGTAGTCGCAAAAAGTTTTTTAAATATCACGTTCTGATTCAGAATTGTCTCAGGAATCCAAAAATGTAAAAATATGCAGAGCGTTCCATTTAAAAAATCGAAACTGGAGTCATTTCCGGTGAAACCGGAAGTGACCAGAAAGTGAAAAATATGCGAAAACTCTCCTCTTTATGTACCATTTACTTATACGAAATTTCGTTTTGATACATCAAATACTTCAAAAGTTATGACCTGTCTAATAGATTCGTTGACACCCGATATATGCCTTAGAAAATATAACGAAATACGTTTTTTAAATGGAATAGCCTGTGCTTTTATAATTTTTGTGATTGTTCTTTTTTCCGGTTTCAAAGATATATAGTTTGACTACTTTGGCGCAACCAGTTTTTCAATTATTTTGGTTTAATTATAACAAGCTTTGCATTATATTATAATATCATCTTAGACTTATATGGCAAGTAATGCTGCAGTTAAACTAAAATAATTAATAAAGGCTTTGCGCCAATATAATAAAATTTTATATTTTTAAAATCAGTAGAGAATGGCCTTTTATAAAAACAAACAATATACAGTGTATTCCATTAAATAAAAAACGTATTTCCTACCCTGTACATTTTGTAGCTACACTTTTTCTCTATCTTTGTTAATGAAAAACCCTGTAGATGGGTGTCATAATATAATAACTCACCCCGTAGTCCTAATATAATAACTCACCCCGTACATACAAGTATCTCAAAAAGCAAAAAATGTTCCTCTTCCTGTATAAGATAATAGGTTTAAAACTGCTTTTTGATTAAAATGATATTTAGCTTTGTTTCCTTGATTTAGTTATTCAGGTTATTGTAGGAATAAGTTTGTTTTCTATTGAAGCCTATGCTTATTCTTAGAAACTTTAATCAAGCTAACCTCTATCAAATTTCAACCCCAAAGATTAACAGCCTAATTCAATATTCCTAATTTTACTTAAAGATCTCTTCTAATATTTAGTGATTGGAAACGTCGCGTCTCCTTCTCATTCGCGAGTCGAGGATTACGGCACGAAATAATATAGTTTCGGCTGGCATTGATGTCTCCAGACCGATTCAAGTCATCCCATTTAAACGAATTATCTATAGTGTAAGCTATAATCGAGAAATAACCCTTAAGATAAATAAGATGGCAACGTTGCATTGCGACACCTTTGTTAACGCTACTATTCGAGTACTCGAACACTCACGTGACTCACGATGAAATCCACTGCAAATCTATGCCAGTCGAAACAATTCATTTTTATTAACAGTTTACCTTTGTATTAGTGAATTCCTTTCGGCTAGTTCTGATGCTACGAATTGCCTGGCATACATCACACTCTTGTTCCAGTTTGATTTTTTCCATCAAAAATGACATGGCTATGAAAAGTCCACTGGCGGTGGCTCCGTCACTAAAAATAACATACAAGGTGTCCCAAATAAAATAAATCAAATTAATTTTAGGGTATTTTGACTGAAAGATCACCTCAGCGGAATTGCTTACATACTGTTGTCAAAGTTTACTGAATAAAAATAATAAAACTCTGACAGTGTTATCTTAATTTTCTCCTCCAAACACGATTCCACGTGAAATGTATTCTGAAAAGTCATTTAAAGAAAATTAGAGGACCTAGAACACTGCCTTGAGGAGTCCCTAAGTCACAGCTGGTTGTTTGTGAAGAATTATTACCAATTTTTATAAAACTTTCTACACTTCAAAAATGATTTAAGCCATTTACTTAATGGTCCTTTAATATACAGCCTTTCAAATTTTTAACATCAAAATCAGGGTCCATGGTATCAAATGCCCTTCTTAGATCAAATAGTAGAGCTACTGCTTTAGTAGCGTGTTTTTCTCTGAAACCATGCTGGTTTGAGGTTAGAACTTTATTGATAATAGCCCTGTTTACTGAGTCATATAATCAGTAAATATACTCACTAACAGGTTACCAGCACTTGCTTTGAACTCCTGGCAATCGCAGTGGACTCTTCTACAAACGTTAGAAAACCTGAGTAGTCTGGAACCAGCGCTGGAAACGTCCATCCATGAAATTTCACCATCTCTACAGTTCTGGTTTGCTTCTGGATAAAAAAAGTAGTTAATTAATGTAAAAAGGAAATAATAATAATTATTATTCTACTATATACATTATATAATAAAATTTATATAATACTCCTAAGTTTGATTAAATTAATGAGGCTAAAGATACAAAATATATAAGCTCAATAGAGAACATAGATCGAAAATTTATCACAGCTTTGGCAAATTAAGAAATCATAGTTCTTGGGATAAAACCGAGTCAAATTGAAATTACGATCCGACGTTTTGCCTTAGATTGCACGGGGCATCTTCGGAGATCTTTACTTCACGAGATCTGAACGCCAAATTTAGTGTAATCTGGCATGACTTGCTTTGATCCAATCACGGTTGATAATCAAAGTAAAGCACCGTCGAGCGCGATTAGTACTTTAATAGGTAACCTAGGAAGGTTGTGCACCAGTGTCGGACGCTAAAATAGAGTGGAGTAATTTTTAGTGCAGTTATGTTTTCAGTGAACAAAGAAAATCAAGCTAAAAGACATTATTGTGTCCTTTTTATGAATGCTTTATTAATAGGTATGATAATGTTACAGTTAGATTTGTCATAGAGGTCTGCCAGTACATAGAGCAGTAAAATTCAGTAAAATATATCTTCGCTTGACACTTTTTCATTTTTTTGTATTATATCATTTGTGATATCTAAGTCATTTTAATCTAATTTATAATTAAAAACACTCTTTTATACTATATTCAGGCTTACATTTACCATTGATACCTAAGTAACAGAAATAATGCTAGTTTCAGAAATTTCTTGTTACAAATAGCCGGAAGCAAAGTACAAAATTAGAACCTTATGTGAATTTACTTTATTTTTGATAGAGCCAATGTAATATACTTTCATATTGTACTGTATTATCATATAATTACTGTTTTATATATAAAATTAACTTTAAGATATTCCAATTAATAGGAATTAACATTTTTAATATGCTGTGACTCGAAGACTAGGTCAACAATCATATAAGCCAAACAAATGAAGGTAAAATCTAAGTGACATATGTTTCTGATAAGATAATCTAATAGAACATTCAAAAATCTACCTGTATTTAGTTTTCTTGCGTTAATATTCTAAGATTCCATTTGTTTATATCAGTTAGTTCAGAAGAATTTTGTTGTTTAGATGTCAAATAGCATATCACATTTTGTTTGGAAATTTCACAAGCACGTAAATTTAAACACAAATGTTCTTTAATAACTTGGTTCACTATTTTGCATTAATTAGTAAGGTAAATTTGTTCATTGTTATATATTTCAAAATCTACAAAGATTTGCTTTGTTATTGTTTATCCGTTGTCAGATTTTTACACGGGGTTATGATAGGTCAGTTCAAAACCCACTTGCTTTCAATCGATAGAATAATGCAGTGGAAATAAGCATAGAAGTGGAAGTATTGTCTCTCTTTTTCTTTCTTATTATAAGTCCTATTAATTTGACGTATCGGCGAGCTAATATTACTAATTTAGATGGTTATTCTTTGGTTGGACAAAATACAGGGTAGCTTGGATTAGGTGAGGAGTAATAATATATTTTCATCTCTTTCCAATACCATGGATATAAAGGCTATTTTTGTTATAAACCGAACTGGAATTTGACAAGTTAATATTTAGTTTAGTGGATTTATTGTACCAACATTATTTTGTTGATACTGAGAAAAGTTGTTTTTTTTCAACTAACGTTTTGGAATGTAGAAAAGGATATGTAGATTTACCTTGTTTGGTAATATTGTGTGATGGAAACCATTTTTGTATATGTGAGAAGGGCTAAGGAAAATATCTTTCTTTTTAGCACCAAGACTCATAAACGACAGAAGTGTCGGATGTTCTGATTTTTTTTTATTGTTAACTAAATTCCATCCCAGATGGGAGATTAGAAGGATGCGATTTGACGAAGTGAAGTTGAATATTATGGTTTAGTAAATTTTGGGTTTCAACTTTACGGCCTACATGGCGATTTTGTCTTAATTACTTCCAAGTGCCACTAACATCGGTCATCTTAACATTGGTGCTAATCAAGCAATTTTTTTGGTACCCTCGTAGCTACAATGAGGAAAGAATTTTGTATTATATTCTCGTATATATTGTGTGCTGTTTTGCCTGTCTGGAATTATATTTCAAATTTTGTTGTAGAGATTTTTAAGACAGAACTTTAAAGACAAACCATTAGCGAGGTTTTGGTATGGTTTCCTAACTGCTGGTTATTTAAGGAATTTGGAACTTTTCTTTTGATGAATAGACATGATGTCTTGGATACGGTCTACGTAGCGGAGCTGTAGGACATAGTGATCACTGAGGAACACTTGGATGTTACCTGCCTTACCACCTTTTACAGTATACACTAGTGACTAGAGTATTCAGCTAAGTAGTAGTATAATTGGAAACTTAACATATAGTACTATTTCTGTTAATCAAACTGTTTATGCATATTAATTTAATTACTGGTGTCACCTTGTCTAGTATATAGCATACTGTGCAGAATTTCTTAAAGGTGAAACGCAGCCGGCTTCGTAGCGCTACCTAATTACTGCTGTTTTATTGGTAATATCTAAGACATACAAATCTATGTAATAGACATTTTATAGATATTTATTGTGATGCCACTCAGCGTGTGGCTAATCAAAATTTATTTTTTTTAATATTTAACCCTAACCATTATCGTTTGTAACAATTATTTGTTTTAACTAGAATTAAACTTCAATCATTTAAGGGGGGGGGGAAAGAAACTTATTGGGATTCTAAACTGATTATTTGATCTAATTCTTGTTTATATTGTGTAATCCAAATGTTATTAATCTGTAGTGGTATAGATAAGGAATAAGCCTCTGGGTTTTGTATTTACGTACCCTAAATCAAACAATTTAGTTGGGATTTCAGTTAGTGTAACCTTACAATAAATTTAAACTCTTGTTAGGCAAAACTTAATTCCTTCACGTCTTGTTGGGATGCTATTAAGCTCCCTAGTGGATGGAATTGAGTTAACAATATTTTTTTTTGTTCCGTACATTTTCTTTTTTTTTTTTTTTTTTTTTTGGGGATAAGTCACTGAATGTTGTGAATTAACAATAAAAGTCATTTGTTTCCAACGTGTAGGTTTTCAATTGATCAAGATAAGTCTTTACCTATTGATATTGGTAAGATTCAATGCAACTACTTTTGTTTCCAAGTTTTATTTAACTTAAATTAAAACTTGGTGGCGCTCAACTTAAATATTACATCTAAAGTAAGAGATTGTGATATGGAAGTATAGGTAGAGTAACGAGAAAGAAGAATCAATAGCAATAGTCATCATTAAGAGATATTATTGGGTCGATATTAGGTGAGTGTATTGCATCTGGTGACTACCATATCTTACTTATTTAACGCCTTTCATCATATTGGTAAACCATAACATTTCAATTGGGCATGCTTTAAAGGTAGAAATGTTAGAATTTATAAGATTTTAAATATATTTTTTTGTTCTTAAAAAACCGTTATGTACCTATATCTTAAAGGTAATTTCGATTCGATTCGATCGACGCAAAACTGCTTCCGCCTCCGATGATCCGAACGCACTAATTTACGTTAATTTATAACAAGCGAACAAACGCCTGCAGCTTGCAGCAACAGTTTTATGCCGCTCCCATCTCTATTTGGCTTACGGATATTCATCATTGCGTTGTCATAACAACTGCCATAAACAAATTTAAGCGCGAAAGCCTGCGGGCGCACAGACGGGCAAAATTTCAAAAAGCTGGCCAGAACCCCAATTCGGAAAGATTGCCATTTCACACTTTTACGCGTCTAGGGGCTTTAATAGATCATTGGGCTTTTTAAAATTAGAAATTACGTAGATGGCGCTCTTCGTTAAATGTTAAATGTTGTTCGCGTAAGTGTTTTTGCGAAAAAAATATTGGCTGTTTTTGTGTACATATTGTAGACATTATAGTGCTCAAAGTAAAATGGATTGTACTCCTGGTGGTAAGTAGTACCTTTAGCTATACTATTTATATAAAATAATAATATTTTTTAATTATGTGTATTTTATACAGAAATAATTTTCTGGAGTAGTGCAAAATTATAGTTTTAATTTTATTGTTAATATTTTAGTAAACTTCCGGAATCTTCCGGGCTTAACTTTCTGGAAAGTTGTGTAGCTGAATACTTTAAATAGTAAATGGAGAAAAAATATTTTCCGCTTTTGTCTGCCTTTTTGAGATAACTTAATCAACTTTGTTTTGTGTCACTTGGAATTTTCCCCAATTTATCGCTTTCAAATCGTTTAGGGCTAATTATTTTTATTTATTTCAGGATCAAGGGACGTAGATCCGGATGAAAATGTTGTTTTAAGTATGAGAACGCTTCCTGAAGTAATACTGACATGCAATTCAACAAAAATTGAAGCTAATTGCGAATATTTGCATTCGTATGTAAAAGATCTAACTAATTGCCCTGAAGTATTATCTAATGTAATTAAACAAAAGCTTTCACATTTTTTTTCTGATTTTAAATTAAAATATAAGACTGCCCAATACAAGAAAGATATTTTGCCCAAAACAAAACTTGGTTGGAAACAAATTTAAAATTTCATTTTTTTGTGCAATCACCTACAGCGAGTTTAGGTGGTCGCCCTGCTATTAATTTCCAGACTAGTAGCGAACGAACAAAACGAAGACAAACCGAATATGTTGGATCAACAATGAGTTCCTCAGAGCCTGTGTATGCTGCTCAAATGAGTCTGCGCGCTGAAGGAAGTATAGATGCTGCAGCTGTTATAAAAGATGTACAATTTTCAACCCCAAAAAGGGCCCAGAACTATAGAAAAGCATATAAAGAGAGAGCTGAAAAAGTTGATCAGCTATCTGGTGATAAAGCATTGTCAGTATTTGTTAAAGCAAATAGACACCAATATCAGATCATAAGAAGTGAAGATAAAAAACGTTTTCCATCGTATAAGAAGATTCAGGAGGCCAAGGGGCGCTGTTACCCAAATCGGGATGCAGTTACAATCACGGGGCAAAAAGATGAAGTAAAATTACAAGCCTTACTAAACCATACTGCCCATCGTATAGTGGAGGTGCAAAAAGATGTATTGGAAACATTAACAGAACCTCAACTTGCTTGTTTGACACTTAGGTATAGCCAATACAAGCAAAATTTTGACAGCGATGAACGTTCGGATGCCAGTTTATTTTTAACATCCTTTGTGCCACTTCTATTAACATGCGACGATCCAAATAAATCTACAAACAAAATAGTTTGGCAAAATCCACGTCCAGGCTCACCCCGCTTTTCGTCCAATCAGAATTCAATTTATACATGAGACCACTGATTTAACACTTCAAGAAATAAATACCATGCAGAATGAAATAGAAAACCTTACACCTACTTCCATTAGTGTAGGCACAAGGACATTGAACACAACTTACTTTTTACAATGGTAGATGGCAAAATGTGCGATGCTGCTTCATCTACGACATCCACGAAAAAGTGTTATATATGTGGGGCTTCTTCCAAGTCTTTCAACAACATAGATGTTAAGTAGAAGTATTTTAATCAGTTTGTTAAACTGTGAAAATAGTGATTTTTTTTAGAAAAATATGATCAGTAGCAAAAGTTATGGTACGAGCGGGAATCGAACCCGCACCTCTGCGTGTCTAGCGCATCGCCCTAACCAATTGAGCTATCATACCACTGATAATAATAATATTTTTGCAAACTATATCTAGTGGATACCGTATAAATATACAAAAATTTAAAGATTATGCTTTAACAACAGCTAGGATACTTGTACAAAAATATCCTTGATACAACATGCCTAATACGGTCCACAAAATTTTAATTAACTTGTCAGATATTATTGAATCTTTTTTATTGCCTATAGGACAATTATCTGACGAGGCCCAGGAGGCATTAAATAAAGACATTAAGAAGTATAGAGAAGGATTTTCCCGAAAGTGTTCAAGGCAACAAAACTTGGAGAATGCTTATATCGTCTGATCCAGTCATATTAAGCATGCGAAAACTTCCAAGGCGAAAGTCCAAGTCATTCGAAAAAGAAGTCTTAGATTTATTATTAGCCCCCGTCCAGAGGGATCTGCCACTAATACTACTAATGAAGACTCAGAAATTAATAGCTCAAGTGACTCAGACTCCGGGTCCGGGGATTAAAAACAATAATTAGTTATGCGACATTATTTCTGAGAATAAATGATGCTGTTATTAGTTTATTAATTATTAATTTTACGCCGTTGATGACTTTAAAATTCGGTTTTATACACATAATTATATTTTTGTCAAGTATTTATTTATTATATTATTAAATTTTCCAACAGATTAGTAGCCAATTGACAAATATGTTAATTAGTTTTTACAATATTATTTCTCATAAACACATTAAGGAAATTTTATTACTACATATCATCGTTTAAGTTTTGGCCAGGTTTTTTCAATTTTGCCCGTCTGTGGGGCGTGCGGGTGGAGTTTAATGCGGAATTTGTTACTGCTGCTCAACGGGTCGCTCTTATGAAAAGGTGTTCAGCGCGCTACGTTTTTAATTCATTATTATTTTTTGAGTATATAACGCACTAGTTTTGATAGAAAGTAATGGTATTATTAAGTAAATAATGTGAATTTATATAAAACATAGTACATTTTTATAATAAAAATGTGAAATATAAAATGCTCACTATTTTTAAAATATTTTTCTTTTTAAATAAATTGATTGGAAAACGTAGGTGAAGCGGCACTTCACCCGCGTCCCCTGGCGAGCTACCACTGATAAAACTTAGATAAAATAACTTCTCCTAAAACGTATACCTTCACTTTCGCCAAATTTTACAGGTTAATTCAGGAATGTATTTTGTTTTCGACGCAATCGCGCGAATCGTGTAATTTCAAACAGTATTGCCGGAGCCCTTTTTACTTTATAAATAAACGAGAAAATGAGAAATGTTCACCGCATTCGACTTAGGATTGAGTTCTTCCTAATTTTCTCCTTTATTTTTGAGGTAAAAGAATCGAGTCCGGTATATCTACAATCTGAAAATAGAAACCTATCTATTAAAAATAAAATTTACAGGGTGTTCACATTTAAAGAAATGGAAATTATATTTGGTATACTCGCTATACATTTTTTGTCATTTTGATGTTTTAAAAAAATAAAAAAGTTATAGACAGATTAATAGTCTATTAATCAGTGATTTGAATACGCGCAAAAGTGCACTATTTTTTGCAAATGGTAACTCTTAAGATGCTGTTTAAGAATATGCTCACACGTAGGCCGTCTGGTACACTAAAAAATGGTCAAAAGCAACATTTGTCAAATATTTTCAAAAACATTGCAGTTAGAACAAAATTGTGTTTACTAAAAAATGCAGGGCAGATCATTATCTATAAAAAAGGGTATTATAATTTTTTCGGAAATATAATAGTTCTCGAGATAAATTAATTTAGATTCATCATTAATTTTAAACTTTTAGCTCTTGCTAATAAATTCACCGAAAAATTTCACAATAACTCCAGTAAAAATTATTTTTTATTTATAATTCAAAATGAGTGGCTACATAACATAACACAACCTCAAAAAACTATTTTTTTTCTAACTCAATTTTTGTAAAATCTCTAAGGACTGCAGAAAACAATATGAATACCTTTTTTTCGGGTAATAATATACCTACATTTTGAATTTTGCTCTATCTGCGATAATTTAGAAGAAATTGGCTTTTACTCGCCACATTCCTAAACAGCCCCTCCAGAGGAACTATTAGCGAAAAAAAAAGAGTCTACGATTATATTATTCCTGTGACAGGCTTCAAAACTGTCTTTGGTGACTGGGCCATTAAAATGCTTACACTGTACAATATAGATCTAGCTTTCTTCTTATATTATCTTACCTGTTGATACTCGTAGAATGTTGTTAATTCGAACGTTATAGTACTGAAAACTTGCTGGTTTTTTTTCTTGACCTGCTTGACGTGGACGACCTCCACTGGGCGGAAATCCTTGTTTCTATCTGGCCAAAACTGTCTACAGGTCTGAAAATTATAGTTATTATTTCAGCAGGTAAGTATGTAAATATAATAAATTTCGAGTGAAAGAAAAATATGTTAGGGACGCAAAAACGTGAATATATATATATATATATATATATAGGGTGTCCCACGACGAACTGCGGCGATCGATTTCTCAGAAAGTAGGCTTTGGAAAAATTTGAAATTTTGGCAGCTAACTAAAGTTGATGGGGGCAATTCGCGCAAAATATTTTCAAGATGGCGGCTTTTCCGGTTATACCAGAAGTAGAAGTCAACTTTTTTTTTTTAAATAATTTTGAATTTTTGGTAAAAAATGACGTTTGCAGGTCTAGACATGACTATAAATATCTGCTTATCGAAGTCTCTATTATTTATTTGCGGGTGGCCTCCTTGTCCAAAAGGATCCACTTTAGTGGCCTGTGCTGATATTTTTATAGTAAATAAATATAGGGTGATCAAAAACTGACATTATAAATATACTTTAAAAAATCGTTAAAAGTTACGTTTTTCAAATAGAAACCCCCAGTTTTTATAATTTTATCTTATTTAACACTTAAAATAAGGGTGACTTTGTATAAAGTTGTCTATTCCAAAAATTTGTAGTTTTTGAGTTGTTAACGATTTAACATTTTTTATTCTAATAATGCCAGACGGCTTCTAAGTTTTTTTGTTAGTTGGCCATGATAGGGAGGCCTGGCGAGAACAAAACCAGTTGGTTACTATAGAAACGTAATATTTACTGTGGTTTGACAATTACCTACTAAATTATTATTTATTTATTATAGTAATTATAATAATTATTAAACTAATAATCATGCCGGGGCGATTAAATTACACACACGAGGATTATCTGAATTTGTTTATTATCTATGTGGAATCTAACAGAGTTTTAACAAGAACATGTCAGATATTTGCTGATATATATCCAGATAAACAGAAACCGTCACCCAACAGCGTTAAACAAATGTTGGAAAACTATAAAAATTTTGGAAACGTCAAGGCAAAAATTAATAATAGAAAGCTCATTGTTGATAACGAAAATGTAGAGATTGCAATTCTAGGATATTTTGCAGCATATCCAATGACATCCCTAAGAAACGTGGCAAAACAATCAGGAATCACGAGGAAATCAGGGCATAGGATTCTGTTAAAACATAACTTCCAACCTTATTTAATATCATTGGTTCAACATCTAAAAGACACTGATTTGCCAAAAAGTACAGTTTTGCGAGTTTATTTTAACAATGGTACAAAATTCACTAAAAATGGCCTTTTCAATAGACACAATTTCCATTTTTGGAGTGATTCGAATCCTTATGCAGTAAGATCGCGGAACTTTCAAGAATCCTGGCAATTTAATGTATTTTTTGCAGTAAGGAAAGATGGAATAATAAAACTGAATTTTTGCGAAGAAAATTTGAATGGTCAGTTATACATTACCTAACCACAAGGACTTTTTTAATGAAAAATAATCCATTTAGGTAATATTACAATAATTTTTTTTATCAATTAATATAATATAATAAATAATATTACATAAATAATATTAAAATTAAATAATTAAATTAAAATAAATAAAAGATTATTTATACAGGTCACACTACACTACTTCATACAAATACTGGCCCCATACCGTAACACATCATATCTAAAAAAATATATCGTCCCAAGTTTTATAGGAAAGTTATCTTTAGTTAGATATTTACAAGCTATTTATAAAGGTTACTTTAGAAAGTCATAAAATACTAAACCTTTTTTTTTATTGAGCACTCTTCAGATTAAATTAATTGAATTTTGATGTATTTTGTTTCTTCTTAAATCAATAAATCGATGAATATTATCAAAGCATTTCTTTCCGTAAAATTATGCCTATAAACTTTTGTAGGAGAAAGATATCTGAATATTCTTGAAAAGTTGGACAACGAATATTTAATAAATTTTGGCAGAACATAGTCAAATTTTCTACCAACACGATGGCGCCCCACCAGATAGAACCGATGCAGTTACCAACTTTTTACAAGCTACGTTTTACGACAAGTGGATTGCCAACAATGGATCTTTCCTGTGGCGTCCTCGTTCCCCCGATCTGACAGTCTTAGACTATTTTATATGGGGAACGATAAAAGGAATCGTTTATTTCAATCCAGTAACAACGAAAGAGGACTGTATGGCAAGGGTAAGGGACGCGTTCGAAAGTTTATCTCCAGCTTCAATTAGAGCGGCCACCCACGAGGGATTTATTCGGAGATGCGAAAAATATTTGGAAGTACAAGTTGGACATTTTCAACATTTATTGAAAAAATAAGTTGTGCTCTTGTGTAGACTAGACTATAATGGGAATAGGCTTTCTTTAATTAACTTTTGTCTTCACGGTTTCAACATTTTTATAGTTTTCCAACATTTGTTTAACGCTGTTCGGTGACGGTTTCTGTTTATCTGGATATCTGTCAACAAATATCTGGCATGTTCTTGTTAAAACTCTGTTAGATTCCCCATAGATAATAAACAAATTCAACTAATCCTCGTGTGTGTAATTAATCGCCCCGGCATGATTAATAGTTTAATAATTATTATAATTACTATAATAAATAAATAATATTTTAGTAGGTATTTGTCAAACGGCAACAAATATTACGTTTCTATAGTAACCAATTGGTTTTGTTCTCGCCAGGCCTCCCCGTCATGGCCAACTAACAAGAAAACTTAGAAGGCGTCTAGTATTATTAGAATAAAAAATGTTAAATCGTCAATAACTCAAAAACTACAAATTTTTGGAATAGACAAATTTATACAAAGTGACCCTTATTTTAAGGGTTAAATAAGATAAAATTATAAAAATTGGGGGTTTCCATTTGAAAAAAGTAACTTTTACCGATTTTTTAAAGTATATTTATAATGTAAGTTTTAGATCACCCTATATTTATTTATTATAAAAGTATCAGCACAGGCCACTAAAGTGTACCCTTTTGGACAAGGAAGCCAACCACAAATAAATAATAGAGACTTCGATAAGCAGATATTTATAGCTATGTCTAGACCGGCAAACGTCATTTTTTACATAAAATTCAAAATATCTCAAAAACAGTTGAACTTAGTTGTAGGATATTATACATGAAATATACCTAGAATTTTTCGAGGAATCCAAAAATTTGATTATATACAGGGTGTTACATTTAAAATAAGAAAGTTGACATCTACTTCCGGTATAACCGGAAGTGCCGGCATCTTGAAAATATTATGCGCGAATTACCCCCATCAACTTTAGTTAACTGCCAAAATTTCAAATTTTTCTAATGCCTACTTTCTGAGAAATCGATCACCGCATTTCGTCGTGGGACACCCTGTATATATATATAAAAATGTAGCCAAAATTGTAGGTTTTGGCCAATCGAAAATCCCAACTGGGTAATTAATTGTAAAAACCAATACAGTGAAAAAATGAACGTGTGGTGTGGCATATTCAACGAACGAATTGTTGGACCTTTTTTTCTAGATAACCTGAATAGAGAAACTTGTCTACATTTTTTACAAAATGATTTTCATGATTCTCTCATGGAATTGCCTTTAGCGCACAGACAAAACTTATATTTTCAATTAGATGGTGCCCCCGCACATAATTCTCTGGCCGTTCGAAACTTTTTAAATGCAGTTTTCCCAATGAAGTGGATAGGTAGAAATAGTCCTTTAGAATCATGGCCTTCCAGATCGCCGGATATTACACCTTGTGATTTTTTTTCTGTGAAGGCACTGAAAAAATAAAGTGTATGCTACTCGGCCGCGTAATAGAGAGCAACTATGCGTTAGAATTAGGCAAGCGTGTCAGGAAACTAACCCCCAAACTTTACGAAAAGTGAATGGAAGGTTAAGAACAATTGTTGAAAAGTGTATTGTGTTAAAAGGTAGTTATGTTGAACATACCAGAATTTAAAATAATATAACTTGTAATTTTGTTATCGCAGTTAGAAATAAACAACTTATAAAAAAATTGACTTAAATATTTTTTTTTGCTAAAATAAGCTCTTGAGATTTTGAAAATGCAAATTAAGGGGTTTTTGGATACGCTGATTCTAAATCTGATAGAGACAATCATCTAAAATAAGCCCTAATATTATATTTTCGAAAAATCAACCCCTTTTTACCTCTCAACATCGCACACCAACGGTAAATAAAAATATTCAATTTGCCAAATATTTTTCTATCATACAATTACCACCCAAATTTGAAACAAATCACATTATTAATAACTGAGGTGTTAGGGTGTATTCATGAAAAGCGGGACACACTGTATATATATATATATATATATATATATATATATATATATATATATATATATATAGAGTAGAAAAAGGATTTTTTTGAGAAGACCGCTAAAACAACGAAATTTGGCCACCTATAGACACGTGTTTCTGACTTAAGGTCTTCCATCAGTACAGTCAACTAGTTAAGAGACGAGTACAACTAGCGCCAAAATTAATACTAAAACATATATATAGATACTAAAATCGATAAAAATGCGCTTTCACACTTCTTTATCGAAAGTTGTTGGCCGGAGAGATATACGTAAAATAGTAAAAATATATAACTTCTGCAGGTGCGACACGGCCTACAAAAAGAATTGCTTTCGATTATGTCACTGGATACCCTCTGCTATCATGATTTCTGGGCCTCTACCCTCATCAGGCAGGCTTGTACCCAGGGAGATCTGAAATAACAGATTGCTTGATATAAAATCGAAACGTTAATCATACTGGAACGGTACTAGATGCTAAGTGTAACACTTAGCGACCCCTATTGGGGCTCCGGTATTTTATCGATTTTAGTGTCTACTCTACGCATGATGGTGCTAGTGCATACTTTGCCAAAAATATCTGTGGGTCTGCAGCCGGAAATAATACAATAACCTACCTCCCGAGCACGGTATTTGCCGGTTATTGAAATGTCAAATAATAACGCAACGAAGGACTAGTTAATGACGTCACAACGAAAAGACCAAAACCGCTTGATTGTAATTGGTAAATACCAATAATGAGCGGTAAATATAGGTCCATCGCTTGAAATCGGTTAATGTGTTGCCATTTTGACGGTCCACCGCTTTGAACTTGGGACCTTCCCGGTCTTGTCAAGGTTACGGTTAGGCTCTTTCCTGTAAGTTTATTTATTCAAAGCCCGACAATATCTCAGTTAGGGAGTAGTTTGTATGAAATTGTAAAATGACATTTCGAAATTTGACTAAATGAGCTCAATCCTTCTATTCCTGAAGCTAAAGTTGTAGTAACTAAATATTTATTAACAGAAAAAATATTCCACCAGGTAGAATATATCCATTAGTATTTTAACGTTACGTACCGTATCTTTCATTGGAAGTTCGTTCAAACACACTATCACTCTAATCTCTTTTTCAGCCACCAGCCTCCAGAAGTCGCCTATTGTGTCTGGTAGAGGAAACTGCGTCACAATGAACCGGCCTGGTTGGCAAAATCCGTCCACTTGAACGGCATTTATGTATGAGGACGACTCGGATGGATTCGCTGCAGGGTAAGGATGCAAAAGGACACGAGCCACTGGGTCTAAAAATGCAGTGAAAAAGGCAAGAACATGTTAATGAAATGATTATAAATAAAACAGATTAAAAACAGATTGTTAAAATGTATTTTTTTGCAACTTTTTAGCTGTTTTTATAGAACTAAAAACTGAGAAGTTAATAGACTCTAATAACTCCAAAAGGACGAGTGTTTAAAATACTATTTACTATGGCAAAATTCCGTTAATCTGATCCAATAAATGACTAACAAAAGATCACTCCTTTCGTATCTGAGTACTAATAATCTTGATCTAAACCAATGACTAAAAGAAAAGGTCCTAACTTTTTATTTCGCATGTAAAAAAATCATTATATGATTTTTTAAATGTAATTTTCATGAACAAGAAGGGAACAATCCGGGAAAATTGAAAATATATACTAGATGCCTACACACATACTTAAAAAGAGGACACCTGGGTACACTAGGTATGTGAGATTATCAAGTATTTGAACACCTTAGAAAAATGTATGTTACTAAGGTACGTTTGGGTAATAAGACCCACTTTCAACTTTTTTTAATATAAAGAGTCATTTTTAAGCACTAAAAAACGTTTTGATAAGAATACTTTTATTTAGCTTCTAATAACATAGAGAAGAAGCCTTGAAGGCTAATATGGCCCAGTGAAAAATACATTAGCGGAAATATGGCCCTTTATATTTGATCAACATTCAGGACAGATAAATTCTTCTGTGTCATGGGCGGTAAGTCCAACACATTCTTCGTGCACCCACACATGACATTTTGCACATTGTCGCATATCTGCAACTCTTGCTTCTTTACATATTAAACACATCCAGTTACTGATATCCTCTTCTTCCTTATTACAACTTTGAGTTTCCTTATTATTTTTAGCCCGCAAATACTTGAGCTTTATAGTTTATCGCTTTTCGTCTAGGAGTTGTTTGACGCTTTACAATAAAATCGGGAGTAGGTAGAAGTTCCACTATAGTTTTAGGATCTGTGTTTTCTTTGGAGGCAGGCTTAATGATAGTTACGTTTAAAATGTTAATTTTTGATGATTTTTTATGGCTTTCATCTTTCAAATAACCCAGTTTTTCTACAAGAGATTCATTTTTTTGTTTTAAAAGAATGTTTGTTGCTTTTTTGTCGTCTTTTGTTGTTTCTTGTTGAACGCTAAGTTTTGGTATTGTTACTGAAACACTTTCATCATTGCAAAAAGAGCAACCCGGCTTTTGGTTATTTGCTATCTTAACTTTATTAGCTAAAATACTTAAAGGTATCTCATCTTCATCATCAGACCACTTATTTTCATCTTCGTCTGGTTCCTTCATCTCTCTAAATGTCAACTCTGAGGGTACAAATGCTGTTTCTGGTATTACAGATGGATCAAATGGAAAGATTCCCGTTGATATGAAACCACTCTGTGTGTTTGAAATGTTCATGCATTGTTTCCATACCGGATTTAAAATTTGTCCCAATTTTTCTTTCTTTAAAGCTCTTCGAGCTGTAGGATTATCGTTCCAATAACGTAAGAGTTCCACGTCCCAATAATGTTCAAACGCTCTAAATACCGCCTTATCTAGGGGCTGAAACTCATGCGTCGTGTTAGAAGGCAAGCAGTAGAGCAAAATTTCATATTGTTCCGCAATATCTACAACCGAAATATCTAAGTGGCATGACGCACCGTCTAGAATTAACAAAATTGGTCCAGCAGGTTTAAACTTGGAAAAATGGTGCAGCCAGCGTATAAAAAAATCTCTCTAGTCATGCTTCCTTTTTCAGCCATTGCAACCACTAAGCCATGAGGAAGATTTTCCTTGAATGCTTCTTTTAATCTAGATCCCTTAAAAATTACCATCGGCGGTATTGCATGACCCAAGGCATTGACACATGCAACTATCGTACAATTTTCAGCATGTTCATTTGAAATTAAATGTATTCGACGTGACCCCTTTTTAGCCAATACGGACTGATTATGATGTAATGTCAACCGGCACTCCTTTTCATCGATGTTAAAAATTCTTTCTGGAGAATTTTTGATTTCTAATTCATCCATAATGTTTTCCAGTTTGTTAAAATGATCTTTTGCTATTATGGGATTTAACTTTTTCTAAATTTTGCGCTTTCCTCTGAGAGATGTTTCTGGATTTACCAATCATATCCTGCCATTTCTCTGTCGCTGAAAATTTATGAGTCAACGCAATATCTAAACACAATTCTTCTTAGTTTTGGAACTGTATGTTTGCCAACCTTAGAATCCTTGCCGCTAGTGCTTTTTCTTTATCCTCAGATAAAATGCTTTTTCGTCCAAGTTTTCTCGTCGATTTTCCTGTCTTCAAATGGTTGCGAAGAGTTGTTCGTGGAATTCCACATTTCATTTCGACTTCCCTTTGGGACATTCCTTTCTTTAGCAATATAAGAGCTTCAGTCATCATATCCTCCGTCCAGTTTGCGCGAATTCCTGTTTTTATTCCCCATAATCTAAAAGTTTTAGTTTAAAAAAGTATGACACAAATAAAGTTCAAGTCGAAGATATGGTCCATTACAAAAATAAAAGCTGGGACATATTTTCGCTTAAAGTTTTTAATTTAGGTTTATGTGTCTATATTATGTTTTTACAATACGAAATTGTAAATTATTTGACTTAATAAGAATAAACCGATTTTTTATACAACTCCACAACATAATGTACCCACCTTAAAAATTACAAGCTTTAAAACCACAGAATAAAACTAGTATTCCTGTACTATTATGTAGAAATGCCTGCTTGCAACAATAATATACTTATTTGGTTTTACCTTTAAAATCTAAAAACAAAAAAAAACATGTTTGAAAATAAGGACGAAAATACAGCCCAGGGCGAAAATATGGCCCGCTTTAAAATTTACCCGGGCCATATTTCCGCCCGACAGCTTTTTCATATTTAAGGTTATGTAACTAAATTTTAAATACCTAACAAAAATTGTAATACTAAAAAATAATATTAAAAACCATACAGTTATTTAGAAAATAAATACTTACAGACTTTTTTTAACACGACTCGAACTGAACGTAGTTTAAAATGGCAAAATTTTATAATACGCAGCAAATAAAACACGTGGTCATTTATCGTTACACAAGCAAACACCTGTTCACTGTATCACGAAAATGTTTTCTACTTCTGACCGGCTTCATAGTTTTTAGGCGGTAGGGGATAGATGGCGCTGCATATCCCTAAAACTCAGGATGGGCCTTATTTTCGCCTGGGCCATATTACCCAAAGGTATCTTATTTATACACATTTTAGCTGAATCTTTATCTGCTTTAGTCTACTCAAATTTTCTGTTATCAGCTAAGCCTGCCAAAATCCGATCCTCGGTCTCATCTGTAATATTTCTTTTATGTTTTCAAATTATTGGATTTTAAGCAAGTCGGGAGCAGATTGCTCTCTGTAGCATCATTAATTTTTCTTTTTATTTTCAAAATGCTTAGCTTAGCATACAATCGCTAAAAATCATTTGATTTAGAGATGTTTAACCAAATATTTACCGTTATTCAAGTTAATTTTGTCACATTTGTGGCAAGCATAAAACCTCTGTACTGTAGAAATCAGGGATTTTAGGAAATTTATGAGACCTTATATTACATTTGTCCTTCGTTTTATTGTGGCTGAAGCAACCAGTCTTCTCACAAGAGATATGGTTTTTGATTCTTATTACCCAAATGAATCTAACGATAAAATTCTTTTCTTTCCTAGGTAAAATTTATTTTGCACAAAAAAAAAATAAAAACTTTTATTTGTTGTCAAACTAGTAACCTAACCTACAATTTTTATTGACGTTTATTTCCAGGGCATACTATATTTTTTTCGAAAGCTACCTCACATCTAACGTAGATGCACGGGCTGGCGAGCACACATTGTTTTCTTCCTAACCATGACCGGTTGCAGAAGTTCAATAAAATTTTAGAATGTTTAAAGGAATGTCAAAGTTGACAGCGAGTTCTTAGATTTCTATAAGCAGCTTGTCAAATCCGAAAGCTCAACAGCAGTTAAGTTTTATGCAAGCGGCTTTTTGACTTACTAAAAGTTGCAAATTACAAATTAAAAATGTTATTTAAACCCAAAAAAATTACATTTTCTATGCAGGCTTATCTTTTTTATATTAAATGACTTTAAAATAAAGGATAATTTAGAATCACTATTTGGGTATACTAATTCTACATCCAGTTAACGATTCAATTTCCAGTATATGAGATATTTTGGAACATAATAATCTTGAAAATAACTTAATAGACCTAGTAGAAGCTTGTTTTACATCTACTTATGAAAAAGTCTCGGGGGCAGCTATGGGATCTCCTTTATCACTTATGGTAGAGAATATCTTTGAGGAGTCGCTCGACTAAAACCAAAACACTGGTTCAGATATATAGATGATACTTTTGTTGTTTAGTCTCATAGACAGGAAAGTCTCCTCATGTTTCTTGACCACCTTAATCAACAACAATCAACCAACTCGGCGAAAGGAGAGTGATAAGAAGCCACCGTTAGGTAGTGTTGTTCTTCCCTACATAGATGGCACCACAGTCAAAATAGAACGATTACTTCGGCGGTCCAACATACGTACAATCTGCAATACACATAAGGAGACTAGACAATGCTTGCGATCCCCAAAAGATGTTGTACCTTTTCAAATAGAAGGAGTATATAAAATTCCTTGCCCCTATGGGAAAAACAGGACGTTTAATATCTTCTTCAGACTTAAGGAACTATTAAAAATAATCAAATGGTAAATATGGCCTGTGGTACGCTAGCTACCACTGAATCAGTCTCGGTCTCGGTCTCGGAAAATGTTCACGGTCTCGGTTTCGTTATCGGTCTCGATGCTTCGAGACCGAGACCGAGACCTACTTAGTCTCGGTATCGGTCTCGAAAGTCTCGGTGGTCTCGAAACCAAAATTTTAAAAATTATAATTGTTCGCCGAGATGTTATTTAAGGGTTAATTAATACAAAACTAAGAAGCATGTTAAATGAAACTTCAAACAAATGCTTATTATGTATTCATTCATGGTATAAAAGTAACACGAAAATTAAATTATAAGATATTAGTTTAAATTTTCTGTTATATTTTTAGGTTTATTATATAGGTTGAAATAAAATCTAAAAATATGCTTATAATGTATGTTTAAATTTAAATTTTTACTTTGTTATTAGAACAGTTAGTTATTTTTTAAGCGTTATAGTTGAATTAGCTTTATTGATCATCTATTTTATCAAAACAAATAATTGACCTTACCTCTTTATAATTAGACCGAGACTAGTCTCGTGGTCTCGCGAACCCCTAGTTACGGTTTATATCATACTTGGAAACCGACCTTAACCAAAGATCCATTATAGCTTACGCAATAGATAAGTCATTCAGTCTTCCGGTTCGTCTCGTCGAATGCAGACCTCTGTGTTGTAACATAAGTGGTGCCACGTGTTCGGTTTTGCTGCTTTATTTCGGGGGGAAACGGGAGACTCAACCGCTCAGGTGGAAACTAACGACCCCGCTAAAAGGGAGCATACGCTGTGAACGTGTGAGGCCTAGTTGTTCCTGCATTCTATCCCGTTCGTCTGCCGCAGTTCTACATAGAATATTAGCGTAACGGCCGCTACGTGGCGGGAGTGGGAGGGGTAAGGGGATAGCTTGAAAGAAAGGGTCATCTCGTGATATCAGTAGTACTCTCAAGGGGCACCTAGTGGAAGCCTAGATGCATTTCAAAAATTTAAAGAGGAATTATTAAAGTATTGAAAGATTCGGGGTATTCGGGAGCCTAGAGCTCGCCATCCGGATATCCTACCGATAACGCCTCCAAACTGGACCAAGGTGCAGGGTCGACTTCGAGGGTCGCCGATTTAACGACTCTGAGCCCCGGACGGAGGGCAATCTGGCGACTGCCTCGTAGCAAAGCCAATAAGTCCTGTTATGTAACAGGCTAAACGGGAATGAAGAAGAAGAAGATAAGTCATTTGAATCGGACGCCGTGAATCGGTCCGGAGACATCAATGCTCGCCGAAACTATATTATTTCGTGCGGTAACTCACGACCCTCGAATATTAGAAGAGATCTTTTAGTTAAAAGAGGAATATTAAATTTGTCTGTTAATCTTTGGGGCTGAAATTTGATACAGATTAGCTTGACATAAAGTTTCTATAGGAAGAAGCGTACTTTTTAATAGAAAACAAACTTATTCCTACAAAAACCTGAATAAATTAAAGAAACAACGCTAAATATTATTTTAATCAAAAAGCAGTTTTAAACCTATTAACTTATACAGAAAGAGGTACATTTTTGCTTTTTGGGATATCTGAATGTACGGGGTGAGTTATTTTATATGACACCCACCTACAGGGTTATTTACAAATAAAGATAGAGACGAAGTGTAAATGTAGGGTAAGAAATACGTTTTTTTTAATGGAGTTATTTTATATGACACCCACCTACAGGGTTATTTACAAATAAAGATAGAGACGAAGTGTAAATGTAGGGTAAGAAATACGTTTTTTTTAATGGACTAACCTAAATATTGTTTATTTTTATGAAAGGCCATTCTCTACTGATTTCAAAAAATATAATTTGATTATATTGACGCAAAGTATTTATTAATTATTTTAGTTTAACTGCAACATTACGTGCCATATAAGTCTAAGGTAATATTATAATACAGGGTGTTCCACGACTTAATAGCTCGAAAACGAAAAATGATATCGAAATGCGGTTTTCATCGAATGGCTTAGATTTGCTTGATTCGAGTTTTTTCTTGTCAATGTTGCCAAATTTATTCTATTTTTTGGGACTAAATTACTGTTTTATTTTAAATGGGACACTCTATGTATTTTTATTGCCTTGGATAGTCTGACATTTCTTCTTTTCGTCAACAAACTTATTAAAAATAAGTTTGTAGTCAAATGCAGCTGTCAGATTTTTAATTTCTTCGATTTTTAAATTTTAATCAAATTGAAAATGCATACATATGCAGAAATGAAATCATTCAGAAAGTCGATGTTGTTATGGGTGCAGATGTTTAGAGCCTGTCTCTTTGGAGAGAATCAAGGGACGTGACAATCGAGCAGACGTGCTACTGAACGAAGTCTTAGCTGTAAGGGAAATTTTAAGTAATAATAATTATAAAATATCTATTCGTAAAATGGTCAGCACATTGATGATGGCGAAAAGTAAAGCAGAAGGACTTTTAAAGATAATTAAATTTATGGCATACAAAATTCAAACATTTCAACGAATTATACCCCACGCTTACGAACAAAGATACTACACATGTGAAACAATTCTAGATTTAACGAGACAATTTCCTAATGCGCAAATAATAACGTCAGACGAAGCAACATTTCATTTAAACGGAAAGGTTAATAAACATAATTGCCGCATATGGAGAGAGGAAAATCCGTGAGAATTTGTCGAATTTGAAAGAGATTCGCCAAAAGTAAATGTTGGTTGTGCGGTGTCGTCCACCAAGGAGTACGGTCCTTTTTTCTTTATGGAGAATATCGTCTTTGGAACTAACTACACCGATATGTTAGAACTTTTCTTTTATCTGCAACTTGAAGAAGAAGGGATAATTAATGACATATATTTTCAACAAGATGGCGCCTCAGCGCATTATTCAAACATTGCGAGAAATTCATTGGATCCAAAGTTTTTCCAACAGGTGGATAGGCAGGGGAGGTCTTATACCGTGGGCTCCATATTCCCCAGATCTAACGATCCCAGATTTTTTTCTGTGGGTTTATGTGCACAAAGCGTGCTACAATTCGCTACCACGAAATTTGGAAGAACTTAAAATTAACATAAGAAATGTTATAGAATTGATTCCACAGGAAATGTTTCCAAACTCATATGGAAATTTTCTCTATAGATTGACTAACTGTGTGGAAGTTAATGGAGGTCACATACAACAATTGTTATAGATTTTATTTATCTTCACGAAAATAAAACTTTTTACCTTTTGTTATTTTACTAAATTGTATTTGTAGCAATAAAGAAATTTGAAATTAGGTTCAAAGCAAGAATTTACAAAGCTAATTTTAAAATCTAAGAACTTAAAATAAATATCCCCAAACTATGTATTTTTGAAAAGAAGAAGTGTTAGGCTATCCAAGACCATACAAATATATAGTGTGTCCCATTTAGGGGGAAATAGGTATTTCTCCGAGATTCTTGGATAAATGGGAAAATTTGGCAACATTGACATGAGAAAGCTCGGGGCAAATTTAATCCATTCGATGAAAGCCGCATTTCGATATCAATTTTCGTTTTCGAGCTGTGTTATTTTTCCATGGGACACCCTGTATAATGCAACTATATATTTTTGAAATAATTTTTGAGAACATCATAGCCGCCATACATATATACATCGAACGATAGCCGTAAGTTATCTTTGGCAAAAGTCTGCGATCGCTACTCTCGTCTGCCGGCTTCCTCAATACATTTGGCAACATTGCGCGTTAATATCTACGAACGTTGCCGTGTCTTATTCTATCTACTGCGTAGCTATATTGATCTATTCTATAAAAGCCCGTCTGAATCTCTCCGAGCTTCAAGCTGAGGTTCGGACAAACAGACGCCGCCGTAGGGTCGATGCTAGGACTCAGGAGGGGGAAGACAGGATGGTGCTAAACCGCCATTCCCAATTCCTGAGGGACCGCCTTAAGGAATACCGGGACAACAAATGGCACGAAAAAGAGAGATCCCTGGACACATACCACCAGACAGCATGGCAAATGTAATGTGCCCTAAGGTCAGAAAAACGACCTATACCTCCTCTACAAGATATAAATGGTCTTGTTTACACAGACGAGGAAAAAGCTCAAACCCTAGCTGACGCCATTGTCCAGCAAGGTCAGCTAAATCAACACCCAAATAGAAGAAGTCAATGACATAGTAAGGGATCTAGACGCACCGGTTCTTCCTCACCAAAATCCAAATCCTGTCTCTCCTGGGGAAGTTAGAGACATCATCAAGAGGTTAAAAGTTAAGAAAGCCTCTGGAGCCCAAGGCATCACCAACAAGATGCTAAAATACTTCCCCACAAAAGGTTACAGTGCGATGGCAAACATCATCAACTCTATAATACGTACATGCCACTTCCCCAGCATGTGGAAAAACGCAGAAGTCATTGTCTTGGATAAACCAGGCAAACACCGAACCCAACCTCAAAACTGCAGGCCTATAAGTTTACTCTCTGCACTAGGCAAAGTAGCTGAACGAGCCATTCTTTTCGAACGAAGGAGACTGACTACCAGAGCCAGAATCCGGGTTGGAGAAATTTAAATCTCTTGGTCCAATGAGGCCAAGTACCTAGGTCTGACCATGGACAAAAGGCTGACTTGGACCAAACACATTAAAGCAGCGAGTACCAAAGACAGACAGACAATGAATAAACTCTATCCATTGTTCTGCCGAAAAAGTGAAATGGGAATAAGGACAAAGCTGCTACTGATCAAAACAGAACGTACGGGTCCACAGCTTTTGGCTACGCTTCGAAATCCAGTCTACTGGAGCTCAAAAGGACTGAGAACAAACTGATCAGGATGGCGGCAGATGCCCCGTGGTTCATCAGGAATGAGGACCTGCAAAGAGATCTTCAAAGGACACAAATTGCAGATTTCATGTTGCAAAAGGCTACCCGAGCATTCAGGGCAGCCGAAATCCATCATAATAACAACTTGCGAGACCTGGTGAACTATGATCCATTAGCTCCAAATTACAATATTAGGACAAGAGACAGAAGACCGAGACATGGACTTCTGCGTTAAAATACTTAAAGATGGAGGCAAGTAAATCGAAATTTCTGAGTCTCCGTGCTCCTCAGAAACTAGATCTTACTTGTAAGTAACTCATGTGGCCAACAAAAACTCCAAGAAGAGGACTCTCAGATACCTCAGCTGGATCCGGCGTGAGCTGCAGCTGAACCTGAGGTAAAAGAAGAGGATACCAGGTACCTCAACTGGCTCCGGCGTGAGAGTTGCAGTTAAACCTGACGTAAAAGAACATCCCGCCTCAGTTCCTCACTGCAGGGACACTGAGGGCCATCAAGAGGACACACAGAGAAGACCAACACACAGATGGACGGAGAAACTCTGGCAGCGGCAAACTGGACCCAGGACCAGTAGGACGTTAGCAGCGGCAATCGGACAGACAGGAGGGCAGGAACAACAAGAGTAACACCAACCAGGTAAGATGACTCATTACTAATGATATTTTCTAATTTCAGATACCCCCCCAGTAACGAGAGGTGGCCCAACGATATCGTGCCAAAAGAGGAAACAGTCTCCATTTAGAGAACCACGTCTTTTTGAGGGTCATCCTCGGAAGGACGGCACCAACCCCATCGAAGGATCCTTGGGCTTGCTTAATGATGGATCATCTGATGGGGGTCCGGTGGGGTTTAGTGGGTATGGCAAATCTGACAGGTGTAATAACCTAGCAGAGCTGCGAGGCCCACACTGTCTCCATCCCGTTAGGGACAGAGTCGTGCGTAAATGCATTCCCCATCACAAAAAAAAATCCGAGCTTATTCAGTGTTCAGATCTCGAGTTGTAAAGATCTCTGAAGTGCAATCGAAGGGGAAACGTCAGAGAGAATTGCCCACTTGAACTATTATTTATAATATTGCACTGCTTAATACCATCGAAAAATATATTTTTTTGTAAATTTATGGTTACCTGGTGTAACGTTAGGAAATCTGTTCTTCGCCGGGATAATCGGAGGAGGTTGGTCTTCTTCGGAAAAGATTCCTGACTTCATGGCGTCGTCTTGCCATTCACATTCTCTGATGTAGTTAAGCTGGAAATCTATGTCCGGAAAGCGACTGACCAATCGTTCAAACTCGTCATTAATCGGGATGCTTGTTTTCAAACCTTAAAAAGCGCTCTATTAATATATGAGATGAAAGGAAAGTTACTACAAAAAAAAACTGCTCCTCCAGGACAATGCAAAGAGTAATTAATAGTACTAGATATTTCGGGGATATACAGGGGTATACTAAACTCTTAAAGAATGGTTTATTTTAGCTGGTAAAAGTCCAGTTAATTTCCAATTAACTTATGATAAGTTTATTACATAAGTTACTATACACATGGTGTCCCAATAGTGCGTTCTCGGTGTAATGTATTTCTCAATAAAACACACTCATATGATTTCATTTAGGTTATATAGGTACTATTAAATCCTTACGTTATAATACATATATGACATGTCCTTCTTAAAGAAAAATTAACTATTTAGTACATTAGTCTTTCTGGTGGTCTGACCACCCGACCACTTCTAGTAGTTACAATGCCGTCTTGAAGAGGTTTTATATGAGATCTATTGCGCCGATATTCATTTCCATTACAATTAACAAGGTAATCATTAGACCCCAGTTTTGCAGTTATATTGCTAGGTTTCCACTGTCTGGTTTTTTCTTGGATTATAACATTTTGATTTGGTTTTATATCTGTCAGTGGCTTAGTTGCAAAGTCATAATATTTCTTCTGAATGTTCTGACGATCCTGTAATTGGTTTCTGACCCCGGTTAGTGCAAAGTTTGGTTCTAATACAGTCTGACCAACAGGCAGTATACTTCTTATTTTCCTACCCATTAACAATTTACTTGGAGATGGCAAGTCTTGTTTAGGTGTAGTGTTATAATTTAAAACTCCTAGCAAGGGATCCTCACCTTCTTGGTAACATTTTGTGAGTATGCCTTTTACTGTTTGTATCATGCGCTCTACCATACCATTTGACCTTGGATAGTGAGGACTTGCAGTACAAAGCTCAATATCATATTGAAGGGCAAACTGTTGAAATTCGTATGAATCGAAAGGGGGGCCATTATCAGAAAAAATTTGCTGCCGAAGTCCGTTACTAGAAAAAATATTTTTTAGGGAAGATATTACGGCTCTTGCTGTTTTGCTGGGCATTTTGTTAACTATCGCAAATTTACTAAAGTAATCTACTACTACAAGAAAATCATTTGTTCCAAATGATTTGAAATCTATGCCTATCTTTTGCCATGGCAAAATAGGTACCTCATGGGGAGTAAGTGGTTCTCTTGGATTTGATCTAGAATACATCTGACAGGTATTGCAGGAGAGTACTAGCTTTTCAAGATCTGTGGACCATCCAGGATAGTGAATGGACTCCTGGGCTAATTTTTTACAAGAAACCAGCCCTTGATGGTATTTGTGTATTAGATTTAAGAATTCTTCCCTAAGAACAACTGGTATTAATAATCGTTTATTATAAAAGAGAATATTCTGGTGCACATGCTATTTTTATGTTTTAGCGAACCATTTAACACATACCATTTTAATTGTTGAAGAACACTACCGTTATCAATAGCAGCTCGTAGTCTTTTTTCGTTTTCCGGTCTAGTTGCTATAATTGAATATATTTTTAAGTTAGTATCCAAATATTCGGTATTTATTGAATCTTTAACCGGTTCACGACTTAACGTATCTGGCAGAGTCATTTTCTTTCCCGGCACAAAACTTAATACAAAATTATATCTCAAAAGTCGTATAGCAAGCCGCTGTATTCGCGGGGTCATTTCATCTAAAGGATTCTTTAAAAGTCCAACTAGTGGCCTATGATCAGTTTCAATTTTAAAATTTTTAAGTCCGTATAGATAATAATTAAAACGTTCACATCCAAACACTAGAGCTAAAAGTTCCTCTTCAATATGATTGTAGTGCTGCTGAGTGGGTGTCAGAGAAACGCTTGCAAACTCAACTGGTTTATTTTCTTGCAAGACAGCAGCTCCTAAGCCATACGGGCTTGCGTCTACTGAAAGAGTTACTTCTTTCTGGGGGTCAAAGTAAGATAAAGTAGTTGCTTTGGATACCAGATCCTTAAGATTGTTAAAACAATCATTTTCTTGTGAAGTCCATTGCCATTCATTTTTTTCTGATAGTAAGTTTCTCAAAATAGCTGTCTCATTTGACAAATTTGGCAAAAATTTGGATAAATAAACAATCATTCCAAGAAATCGCTGAAGGTCTTTTTTGGAGTTTGGTGGACGCATTTCACGAATTACAACTGTTTTGCGTTCATCTGGAGACACTCCACGGTCACTAATAATATGTCCCAAAAATCTTATTTTATTTGTACAAAAGACAGACTTTTCTCGGTTTAGAGTTAGTCCACTACTGTTGATTCTTTGAAGGACAGCATTAAGACAGCGATTGTGATCTTCTAACGTTTTACCGAAAACTAAAACATCGTCAAAATAAGCTAAGACAACAGGAAGTCCTTCTAAAAGTTCGAACATATATCTCTGAAACATTTCTGGGGCGCATGACACACCATAGGGCAAACGTAAATATCGATACCTTCCAAAGCTTGTAGATATGGTACACAACAAAGAACTTTCGTGGGTGAGGGAAAGTTGTAAAAAAGCAGATGACGCGTCAAGTAAGGTAAAGAATTTAGACCCTACTAATTGAGAAAAAATAATCTCTTGTGGGGATTTCAAAAATCTCACGTCTAATATATTTATTTAATTTTCTTGGATCCATACAAATTCTAATATCGTTATTCGGTTTCGGCACTACGACTATAGGACGTACCCACTCCGTTGGTTCGGTAACTGGAGTAATTAATTTGTCAGCCACCATACTATCTAGTTTTTTCTTTACCTTATCTTTAAGCGCAAGTGGTATTTTTCTAGCGCCACTAATACTTGGAACAGCATCGTTTTGCAAAGTTATTGAAAATTGTTTGTGTATTTTTCCAATACCGACAAAGACACTTTTGAAATTTGTAAATATTTCCTCTACATTCAGGGTTATAATTTTGTTAATTAAGCATATGTCACTATTGTTTCTACACGAGTTTTTACATATCTTGTTTGCGATTATTTTTAAATCATAAAGTGCATTTAAACCAAATATTGAACACGGAGAATCCGACTCTAAAACATAAAATGGTAAATATTGTGATACATTTTAAAGTTATCTGTCCGATAACAGTAATTTTGTGGCCTGAATAAGAAGACAGAATAGTTTACACACTAGAAAGTTTATATTGTGGAATATTCAACTTTTGAAAGTCTAAAAAGTTTAAAGTGTTTACTTGACTACCCGTGTCTATTTTGAAGTTAATATTTGCATCACAGTAATCACTAGAAACCTTGATAATTTCGAGCCACTCAATCGCGTTTATTTCGTTAGTCGAAATTGTCCAAACAATAAAATTAGGGTCTATGTCTTTTTGATCGTTATAATCTTCACTACAGTCATCGCTAAAACCTACAGCTTCATCAAATTGTTCGACAATTTCATTAATATTACCTCGATTCTGACAGAATCTACGGTAATGTCCTTTTTGTCCACATAAGCTACAAAAACGACTAGAAGCTGGACACTTACCTCGAGGATGCTGCAAACCACAAGAAAAACACTTGTTACCTTGAAGTTGTCTACCACTACCATATATTGATCCATAAATATGTCCTCTTTGAGCACTGAACTGTCCTTGGTTAACGCCACTAGGCCAGGCATGCCTGTCACCAGACCCTGTATTTGAAAACTGTCCAAAACTGCGTCCAGGAATGTTTTGTCCTCCGAGGCGTCCTCCGTACTTGTTTATAGCATCAACTGTAACAGTATCTTTGCAAATTTCTTTTTGGGTAGCTACACTGGCTTCCATCGCACGACAAATAGAAATAGCCTCAGCTAGTTCTAAGTTTGAGTACTGTAAAAGTTTTTCTTGAATACGTGAGTCTTTAACTCCCAATACTAGTCTATCACGAATAAGAATATCTTTTTCCTTTAAATTCGCAAGTTGAGGCAAGTTGTCGTAAAGCTGTTACAAACTGATCAATTGTCTCACCCTGTAGTTGTTCTCTCTTAAAAAACTTGAAATGCTCAAATACTAAGTTTTTTATGGGTTGACAATATTTATCAAACTTATCCAAGACAACTGATAACTTTTTCTCATCCTCGTCTTCTCCGTACTCAAACGTATTGTAGATCCTGAGCCCTTCATCGCCAAGCAAATTTAAAAGAATGCAATTTTTATATTATCTTTTTTATCGCCTTTTGAACTGGCCAACAAATATAATTCGAATTTCTGCTTCCAAAGTTTCCAATCTTTTCCGATATCTCCGTGAAAATTAAAATTTTCGGGGGCCTTTGCTTGATCGCCCATCGTAAAGTACAGTTATTCCGAGAGAGAAAAAAATACACTACTAAAATACGCACTAATCAGATATCCTGTTAACGCAAGTCAGATGTCCTGACTAATAATTTTTCGCGAGTTGGCAACCTCGCCTAGTAGACCAAAATAACCTAAACGCGCTTTACCGCTGTCACCATGTAATGTATTTCTCAATAAAACACACTCATATGATTTCATTTAGGTTGATACGACCCGATACATCATAACCGTGATCGCGGGAGCTATCAACTGACTCTACTAACAATGTTGCCATAATTAGGTACTATTAAATCCTTACGTTATAATACATATATGACACTCGGTTGATATCTTGATAACGGATAGCGATATAAAAAAAGTTCAAATACAAAAGTTGTAGAACAATACGGGCTACATAACCTAAAATTATTTTCATTTATACAGGGTGTCTCAAAAATCTGTAGCAAAGCAAAGTTTGTATGTTGTATAAAAATAGACAAATTCAATAAAAAAATAGAAACCTAAGACTATTTACCGATCGTCTGCAAAATATGAAGATTATATCTTCAAAACTTACAAAAATATGAGATTTTAAAATTTGGTACCCCGAAGGCTCATTTTTGGTTCAAGGTCAAGTATCTTAAGAACGCTTGAACCTAGGTATAGGACATGCTACATAAAATAGCATTAAAATTCTCCGTAGAATCCAAAAATATCATAAAATACAGGGTGTTCCATTTAAAATAAGCAAGTTGATACCAACTTCTGGTTAAACCGGAAGTGACAGGAAGTTGAAAATATTTCAAAAAAGAAGTACCCCTTGACCTTACCTTAATGCCAAAATTTGAAATTTTTATCTAAATGGCATCATCAAAAACTTTTAATGAACGGGTTGCGTGAATAACCCAGTATTATTCCTAATAAACATAAAGAATAATAAACAGGGTGTCCAAATTAAAACAATAAAGTAGGTTCCGAAAACTTTTTGACCTGACCCCGTATACTTATTCTGAAAGCCATACCTGATTCTATAGAAGAAGTCATATAAGAGACAGTTTTCGCCTTTCGATAAGTTATCAGATACCTGGGATACGAGGGGTGCCTGAAAATGAAACATTTTCAAAAACGCCCTCAATATATCTCGAAAACCAAAAGAACTATGAAAATTTTGCTGGCGCCATCTATAATTTCACAAAGAAGTAGAACCGCGAAAACAGAAATCCTCTCTCTTTAAGAATAAGGGAGATCCCAAATAGCACATAAAGTCATATATGGGCAAATATCCCTAGCTAATTAGCTAAAATGGCTAGCCAAAATAATAGTTCTATTACACTATAAAGACGGAAATATGGCTAAAGTGGGGAATAATAATTTGGCCATAATGGGGAGACATTATGTCTATAATGGGAAAATAGACAATTATACGACCCTCTCTTTTGATTTTATGGTTGTGTTTATTAGCTACTTTTTGACTTTAAAATCGAGCTTTTTTACCTGAATTCTGATTTGCTTTTTAGCCGAAATTTAATTAACATTTTTTTCCGAAATTTACCTAAATAATTTCTCATTTTTTGCCTTTTCTTCATTTATATAATAAATCATCAATTGTGTCAAATTATGTAGAAATAGTATTAACAGAGCCAATCAGTGTAAGAATTTATGGGCCAAGAGGAAATGCAAAGATAACAAATCATGGTTTGACGGTTGGTAGGGACAAAAAACACTTGCGCAGGAACTTTTACTGTTAAAAGAATCTAAGATAGGCACGTAAAACACGCGCCCCTTCTTGAAACTAAAAATTTCGATTTCTACAATTTTTATTTTTTTTTAGTTTTTAGTTTAAAAATGTATTTTACTACAAAAATTGATCAAAGGGTTCATAACGTAAAAAAACATGCATGAAAATACGTATTTATACGTAGAAAGAATATGTTTGTTTAAAGTGGTCAAGTAATGGCTGCTAGGAAATTAGTTTAATTTTAATTTCAATCATGGCGTATCATAAAGCTTTGGGCTATTTTTTAAGCAAATATTTTTTGAAATTGGCCACTTTGTAACTGAATATTTACCAAATGGCAATAATTTTCAAATGTACCCAGAATGTAGCAGTAGAGGAAGGTGAGGATGACGTCAAGTCATTATGGCCTTTATGAGTAGGGCTACACACGTGCTACAATGGTATATACAAAAAGAAGCTAATTTGCGAAAATAAGCAAATCTTATAAAATATATCTCAGTCCGGATTAGAGTCTGCAACTCGACTCTATGAAGTAGGAATCGCTAGTAATCGTAGATCAGAATGCTACGGTGAATACGTTCTCGGGCCTTGTACACACCGCCCGTCACAACATTTACTAAAAATTTGCCAATAAAAATGCCTACTTGGTTTGCCTTTAGTAGTCGATGAAAAATGGCTAACTTAAGACCCAGGAGCCAGCGTAACAAAATTAAACGACGATTACCCCCCCAAGACGGCGTTTTTCCATAATGTGGTGGAATATTTTATCTTTTTATTATCCAATATTACAAAAAAGTTAGAGGGTTAATTACCCCATAAAAGATATTTTTTGGCCAAGTAATTATGCTATAGCCTATCTACATTAAAAACTGCTACTTTTAGAGCCAAAAAATCTAATTTGAAGCGAGCTTTCTTGGCTAGAAAACAAACCAAGAATCATTTGCCGAAATTTGACAAATCTCTTGTTTTTATGTGTCTTTTATGGCTAACTGTTAGACAAAAAAGCTTATCAGCCAATTTGTGCTACTTAGTGTAAGGTAAAAGTGCCGAAAATTTAATAGCCTGTACTCACCCATCAAACAATTGAGGATCACTAAATGGGCGAGTTTGTACTGCTCGATATTATCCACCATATTGGGTCGTTGGTTCCTTATGTGCTCTAGCATAGAAAATGCGTCAACATATCCCTCGGCTGCTGCCATCCTCAGGCATATGTCACATAGAATAACAGTTCCTGTTCGACCTACCCCAGCGCTGAAACACAAAATGGATTAATGGTTTTCGCATGAAGTTACTCTCAAAAAGTAGGGTTTTTTGAATTACAAAAAAAAACTGATTCAAGGTTCCTCAACTTTATCTAATAATAAAAAAATTCAAAATATCGGAGGCTATGCGTCGCAAACTGGCAACTCTGGCCGTGATATGAGTTGTGTATCCCAACTGTCACTGAAAGCTTGACAATGTTGGGATCCATTTAGGGAGTTTTTTTTATCCTTAATTTGTTGGATTGTATAATCGGTATCTTATAGGAATCAACAAATGTTTCTAGTCTGAAACCTATAATTAATTAACAATTTATTACCTGCAGTGAACGACCAGCGGGAAGTCCCTGGAACGTAACGTTAACATCCTTTGTAAGAACGGTACCAGGCTTTGAGGATATAATGGAACTCCGTGATCTGGCCATACTTTGAAATGAAGTTGTGCCACCTACAAATGTCTACAATGTAAATATAAGTTAAAACAGCCCATTAAGTAGAGCCATTTTTTAACTCAAACCTCAAGAAAATTAGTAAGCAGGCCATTTTTTTGAATTGTAGCTTTTTGAGAATCCTTTTGGACTAGCCGAAGTTTGTATTGCTACATTCTTTGTACGAGCAAAAAAAATTCCTACATTGGCTTTTACCTGGAACTTCACTCGTAACGAATTTCTTCACAAACAGATTTTTGTAAATGCATATATATATATATATATATATATATATATATATATATATATATATATATATACAGTGTGTCCGAAATTGGTTATGACAGTATTGGGATCTCGGAAACTGTGATAGTTACAAAAACGTTTAAATGGAGAAAGTTTTAGACAATTATGTTTGTAATTTAACGCCGTTTTGCTCGCGATTCTATCTTTTTTAGTTTTTGAGATATTTTGAAAAAACCAAAAAACTGCATTTTCGAAAAAATCCTATAATTTATTTATTTATGAAAATTTTCAAAATCTGTAAGAACATTATTAAGGCAACTTTTTACGTAGAGTGCACCTATTAAGTCAGATTTTACATACAACGTTTCGATTTTCTAGAACCATCATCAATTTTGTTTTTTCTTATGGCCGCTGTGTTCGATTTTAACAGTTTTGAAAAGAGTATTTCTTTAGCTTTTCAACAGTGTATCACACTTTGTAATTAGGTTATTACTAAAGGTGCAAAAAGTGCGTAGAGGAAATATTTAAAAGTTTTTTGGAATTATCAAAGTAAAAAGTTAAAAATTAATAGTGTTAAATAGCAATATATTGTAATTTAACACCCAGTTCTACAAAAAATCAGTAAAAACTACTTAATAACATAATTGATTCGTGCACAATGTTCACCATGTTCAAACTACCACCCGCATATAACACTAACATCTTTGCCCAAGTAGGCTTTGCGTTTGAAATAAGACTGTTTAAACATTTTTTCGAATTATCGATATAAATTAAAATTTAATAGTTTCAAATAGCAATATTTTTAAATTGGACATTAAATTCTGCATAAAATCAGTAAGTTCTACTCAGTAACATTAATACTATGTGCACTGCACATAATGTACCCCGAAGAACGACTGTCGACAGAACTTCTTTTCAAGCGCTGCACTGATTAGAAGCTTGCTAGGGTTAGCCAATTTTAAGAATCGCAACAAAAAGTATGCAAGTATGACAAGCAGAATAGGCAAATATTAGAATATTTTAATGAAAATCTGGTTTTTTCCATAAGAAGAATTGAAACAGAACTTCACATTCTGAAGTCAACCGTTCATGGCGATTTAAAAGTACTAACCTTACAAGAATTAACAGAAAATCAGTATGAACTACCTACTCAATAAAATTAATAAAAAAATGCTACATAATACTAGGATTAAAAATATTGACCGTTTTTTTCTATGCAGTGTCCGCATTTCCCTTCAACTGTTCTGATTACCCGTTGAATGGTATTTCTATTTATATTTTCTAGAATATTTCGGGTTCGCTGCTCAAGAACTTGCCTATTTTCTGGGGGGTCAAATTCGTATATTTCAATTTTCGCACATCCCCATAAATAAAAATCCAACGGCGTGATATCCGGGGATCTAGCTGGCCAGCGGACAGGACCACTGTTAGATATCACGTTTTCACCAAAAGTTGTTGTTAAAAAGGTTTGTACATCCCTGCTGTTATGTGCAGGACAACCGTCTTGCTGAAACCACAAGCTATTAAACTGATTATCTGGCACAGCTTCTCGAATGGCAGGAACTATTTGATTCTGTAACATGGCAAGGTATCTTAGGCCTGTCAGTGTCTGATCAAAAATAAAGGGACCAATGAGACGATTTCCTAAAAAGTAATGGAAAATATTGAATTATAAGCAATTCAATTAGACTATGTTTATTTTACCAAGCATCCCGCACCACACATTAAAACCAAATCGCTCTTGCAGCCTGCGTGGATCGCGTAGTTGCGGATTTTCAATAGCCCAATAATGGTGATTTTTTTTATTAAAAATGCCACAGTTTGTAAAATGAGTCTCATCTGACCAAATGACTTTATTGTAAAAAGCGGGATTTTCTCGACATCTATTGATATACCAATTACAAAAAACAATTCTTCTTTCGAAATCACCTGCTTGAAGTCCTTGCACAATTGTTGGCTTGTAAGGACGATATTTAGTTACTTTTAAGACGCCATGAACGGTAGATTTTGGAATTTGAAGTTCTGTTTCGCTTCTTCTTGTAGATGAAGTCGGATTTTCATTAAAATATTCTAGGATTTGCCTATTGCGTTGCTCGTTATCTTTTGCATACTTCTTTGTGCGAATCTTATTAAAACTGCCAAACTCAAGCAAGTTTCTAACCAGCGTTTGAAAATAAGTTCTGCCAGGCTGCCGTCTTTCGAGGTACGTGTCAAAATACACATCCATGGCCCTGTTTGCATTTCTTTCATTTTTAATCTAACACACTAACATATCAAACATTTCTTCATTAGAAAAGTTTAACGCCATTGTAATCCTTATTAAAACAGCGATGAATGTTAAATAAAACTTAAACGTTGCATTTTTGACAGATTAAAAGCATTCTATTATTTCAAAACCAAAGCCTACTTGAGCAAAGATGTTAGTGTTATCTGCGGCTGGTCATTTGAACATTTGTGAACATCGTGCAATGTTATTGAGTAGTTTTTACTAATTTTAATTTTTACTTTGATAATTCCAAAAAACGTTTAAATATTTTCTCTACGCACTTTTTGCACCTTTAGTAATAACCTAATTACAAAGTGTGATACACCGTTGAAAAGCTAAAGAAATACTCTTTTCAAAACTGTTAAAATCGAACACAGCGGCCATAAGAAAAAACAAAATTGATGATGGTTCTAGAAAATCGAAACGTTGTATGTAAAATCTGACTTAATAGGTGCACTCTACGTAAAAAGTTGCCTTAATAATGTTCTTACAGATTTTGAAAATGTTCATAAATAAATAAATTATAGGACTTTTTCGAAAATGCAGTTTTTTGGTTTTTTCAAAATATCTCAAAAACTAAAAAAGATAGAATCGCGAGCAAAACGGCGTTAAATTACAAACATAATTGTCTAAAACTTTCTCCATTTAAACGTTTTTGTAACTATCACGGTTTCCGAGATCCCAATACTGTCATAACCAATTTCGGACACACTGTATATATATATATATGCAATGTGTTTTCATTCCGGGTGTACATCCGTTCACTACTGTCGTTCTGAAAAGGACAGTTTTGCTGACGTTTCGCCAAAATCACATTTGGCATTTTCGAAGCTTTCTTTCTCGCGTCCGAACAAACTGAAGTGTCGGTGACTGCAACGCTTCCTTTTATACCCCCACACGGGGCCGAAGGTTATACCAGCGCGACCGTTGGTCGTTGTTTATGTTTCCTGGATGGTGCTGTTGTTGCGCTAATTGCGCTTGAGTTTTTGCGATTTTAGATTTGTCGATTATTGTCTTCCATACCGTTGGTAGTTTTAATGATTCGTCTCTTTTATTCAAATCACCTAGTTTTTCAATTTCTATGGCTTCTCGGATTATTCTGGTCTTATAATGTTCTATATTGGCAATCTACCTACACCCATTGAAAATTTATTTTATGGCCGGTTTCTTGATGATGTAGGAATTAAGCTGAGGTTCTTTGTTTGTTTTTGATGCTGAGTTTATGCTCTTCTACTCTTGCTGATATTCGCCTGTTAGTTTGCCTCACGTACAACTTTTCACAGTCCTGGCACGGAATGCTTGGAATGCTTACTCCATGGCTTTCCAGTGTGATTTTTTCTTTTGGGTTTCCAGGTAGTTTACCTATAGTTGTTTGTGGCTTGTGTATTGTTTGTATGTTGTGTTTCCTAAGAATTCTTCCGATTCTGTGTGTTGTGCCTTTTACATATGGTAAGACTACTTGTTGCTTTCCCGGTTCATAACTTTTGTTGTTTGTTGTTCTGGAACCCTGTGCATTAATAGCTTTCTCTATGGTGCGATTTGTGTAGCCATTTTTCTTTAAAGCACTAGATATTACCTTAAGTTCGTTTTGTCTCGTCTGTGTTTCAGTTAATCGCACGGATATTAGGGTGTTTGCCACAACTTGAATTTGTTCTGGGTGATGATGTGATTTTGCATTTAAATATCTGTCTGTATATGTTGGTTTTCTGTACACGGTGTGTGTAACGAAATGTCCGTTATGCAGTTTTGAACAGAACATCTAAAAATGGTAGTTTGTTGTTTTCTTCTAACTCTAGAGTAAATTGTATCCTGGGGTGGATTGAATTTACGTGAGTCAGAAATTTTTCGAGCTCTGCATGACCATGTTGCCATATAATAAATATGTCATCCACATAACGAATCCATAATTTTGGCTTTAAACTTGCTTTCTCAAGAGCTTCTTTCTCGAAGTATATCATAAATAAATTCGCGACTACTGGTGATAGCAAGGACCCCATTGGAGTACCATTTGTTATGCATTTGCCCGTTGAATGAAAAATGAGTATTTTTAAGGCAATGTGTCCGAGAGTTGTATTATATATGCCTGGAAATCCTCGTTCATAGCAATCTTGTCCAATGCTTCGTCGATGGGATTACTGGGATATAACGATTTGACATCTAGGCTTGCTATGATATCGTCTTTTTCAAGAACGATGTCTTGTATAATTCGAGTGAAATGCTCCGAGTTTTTTACAAATGAATGAGCTTTTTCTACAGCTGGTTGCATAATTTCAGAAAGATATTTTTCCAGTTTTTGTAGCGGCGAATTAACAGCACTAACAATAGGTCTGAGGGGCGCCCCTGGTTTGTATATTTTTGGTAAACCATAGAGTTTAGGACATCTGCTCGACTTTTCCCGTGGTATGTGTTTTTGTTGAATTCTGGGGTTTATTGGTGAACTTTTTATTTTATTTTTAGCTGTTTTTTCTAGGTACGTTATCGGGTCCCTTAGAACAGGCCTATAACAATTGTCTTGTAGAATATCCTGCATTTTTTTACGTAATCTTGGGTATTCATAACCACAGTTGCGTTTCCTTTATCTGCTGGAAGGATTGTGATGTCTTTATTTTTTCGAAGGTTTGTTAGGGCCCTTTGATCAGTGGCATTTAGGTTTTGTTTTGGTGCTTTGCTTGCTCTTAAAATTCTTGCCACCTCTTACCGAATCTCCTCTGCTTTTGTTTCTTCAGAGGAGTCAAGGACAGCTTCCACTCCAGCTATTATTTCTTCTTTAGGTCTTTTCTTAGGAGATATCGCAAAATTAAAACTCTTACTCATTAAGGATTTTTCACTTTCTGAGAGACTGTAGGATGATATAATATTACGTACTAATTTCTTGACGTTTACTGATGATACTTGTGGCTGACTCGATTTTCTTAGAAGATTGTCATATTTTTTCGAAAGTTTATCCGTCTTAATATCCTTATTTGATTCTGTTCGCCAAAAAGCCAAAGTTGATTTGAATAAAAGGGACGAATCATTAAAACTACCAACAGTATGGAAGACAATAATCGACAAATCTAAAATAGCAAAAACTCAAGCGCAATTAGCGCAACAACTACCGGGAAACATAAATAACGACCAACGGCCGCGCAGATATAACCTTCGGCCGCGGATGGTGGTATAGAAGGAAGCGTCGCAGTCATCAACACTTCAGTCTCTATTCGGACGCGAGAAAGAAAGCTTCGAAAATGCCAAATGTGATTTTTGATATATAATTCTGAATCAGAATGTGACATTTTAAAACTTTTTACGTCTCCTTGATTTTTTTATAGCTATTTTTAAAAATCATCTAGGCGGCCATGACCGGATGCAAATTAATCTAAGGACCTGAAATGATGACAAAATAATACAATCGCTAAGTTTTAGTGATTAGTTTGATAGCTAGGAACAAGAGAACTTGATAAAATCAAATTTTTGTGTCTATTTTTTTTTTCAAATGGCGACCCTTTTTAGACAAACACTTTTTGAAAAGAGGATTTCTTTGCGAATCTAACGGTACTAATTTTTTTGCGATTTTATTAAAATTAAGCTCAAAAATTAAATATTACTAAGAAAAATACTCGATAATCAATTATTTACTTTTATCAAATGTGTCATGGATATCCATGCTTTGTTGATGAAAACAATGCACGCCTATGCGCCTAACGATCCGCTGCCCCTCTTCAGATATCGTCAACAAATTTAGGCCTGCAAATCTGTATCTTTGGCTAACAAATAGTTCAGAGTATTAAACAAAAATATAACTTCAAATAACTTCAATAACGCTGTAAAATGTAAAAGCACAATATTCGAGTTCACTGTAGTTGTTCAAAGTGCATTCCTCCTTGTTCACGTCACATTTCCGCTCGTTCAATTGCATCTCTCAACACGTTGTGCAGCATTTGAGACGTAATACTTCTAAATACACGTACAATCCTTTCTTCTAAGATTTCAAGAGTGGCTGGGGCTGTTACATAGACTCTTTCTTTAACATATCTCCAAATAAGAAATCGCGAACAGTGAGATCCGGTGAATGGGCGGGCCACCGTATTGGGCCATTGGTTGCAATAACTTCATTATTAAAATGTTCAATTAAATAATTAAGAACTTCTCTGGTATTGTGAAGCGGCGCTCCATCTTGCTGGAAGTAAATTCGGCGTAAAACTTCTAAAGGTAGATCATTAAGATGTTGCTCAATTTCATTTTGGAGAAAGCCTAAGTACCTAACCCCTGCTAATTGGCCTTGAAATAAAATTGGCCCAATTAGTCTGTCACGAACGACACCAGCCCAGACATTGACACCAAACCTTTCTTGAAAATGTCCTACTCTCATTTCATGTTGATTTTGTTGTGCCCAGTAACGAGTGTTTTGCTTGTTAAACATACCATTATTAGTAAATCTGGATTCGTCAGAAAATAAGATAAAGTTGATATTTTCCCTTTGGGTCAATTCTACAATTTTGGAGCAACCAATCACAAAACAATACCCGTCTATCGCCATCGTCAGGATACAAATGTTGGTGTAACTGGTACTTAAAAGCTCGATATCCGTGTTTCTTTAGTATTTTTCTAGTTGATTCATGACTTAAACCTAGTTCGTTATTAATTTTTCTTAAAGAAACAGTTTTATCAACTTCAACCATAGCAAAAACGTTAATCTCCATTTCTTCATTTATAATAAATCTGCCTTCCGCAATTCTTGATGCCTAAAACGATTCTCGAGATATGGAAAATACTGATGGACTGGATGTTGTCGGTTGGGGTATCTCTGAGCATACAACTCACCAGCATTCCTTGAATTTTATGACATTCTCCAATTATTAATAACATATCTACTTTTTCACTTTGAGTATACATTATTTTGACTTTTAAAAGCAAAAATAGTACTGAAAATCAAGAAAAATAAGGAAATCTTATGTCTACTCAGAAAGTATAGGTAAGTGTCACTGTCAAAACAAACAATTCTACTTAATATCCAGCATGGCTAACCATGGCACACTTGATAAAAGTAAATTGATTATCGAGTATTTTTCTTAGTAATATTTAATTTTTGAGCTTCTTTTTAATCCAATCGCAAAAAAGTTAATACCGTTAGATTCGCGAAAAAAGTGCTTGTCTAAAAAGGGTCGCCATTTGAAAAAAAAATAGTTAGACACAAAAATTTGATTTTATTAACTTCTCTTCTTCCTAGCTATCAGACTAATCACTAAAACTTAGCGATTGTATTATTCTGTCATCATTTTAGGGCCACCTAGATGCAATTTTAAAAATGGCTATAAAAAGATCAAGTAAGCGTAATTTTTTTTTTAAATGTCACATTCTGACTCAGAATTGTCTCAGAAATCCAAAAATGTAAAAATATACAGAGGGCTTGATTTAAAAAATCAAAACTGGAGTCATTTCCGTCGGATAGTAATTCCAATTTGATACGGTCTAATTCCAGGATTAATTGATCAAAGCCGTGAAACCCTCCATTCATTGTTAAGTATAGATATTATAGTTTTTTTTGCTTAACTATGTAATATTATTGTCCGTTTACAGTGGCAAAAACAATGATTGATTATAATGATAAATAGTTTTTTTTTTTAATTACTGCGACTATTTTAAATAAGATCTTTAATTATTGATGGGTTTTATGGAACAGTTGGTAATGAAACCTAATGTTAAGCTGCCATCGTTTCATAAAATATATTTCCTCTCTCAAGACTAGTGCGCATAAATGGTATTTATTTCATTTCTTAATTTTAGATAAGTTAATCTGTTTTTCTATACGGAATTATTATTATTATTATTATTGTTTTTATGACTTATTGTCTCACAGTATTCCTGTGGTTGTATCTTATACTGACGGGATTATACCAAGTCAGTACAAAAAATAAAAAAAGGAAATGGAAAAAAAACAACTATTGTGTATTAAGAAATGATCTAACTATGCTACATGTTTTCAAAATGACCGATTTCTGGATGTTCCTGTGAATGTCTGTATTAAGTTCTAATTGAGCCAAATGCGGTGTAAACGTTGTTGGGGTGAGACCTGTTACTGATATGACGAGAGGAACAATGAAGACTCTTTCCTGTTTCCACAGCCTTTTTACTTTCATTGCCAAGTCGGTGTATTTGGCGATCTTCTCACTGTATTTCGCTTGGATGTTCTCGTCGTTGCGGACAGCCAGGTCAATTAAATAAGTGATTTTCTCGTTTTTGGATTGAAAGGTGATATCGGGTCTATTTGCGGGGATTGTTTTATCTGTGTGGATGTCAATGTCCCAGTAGAGCTTGTAGTCTTCGTTTTCAAGTATAGATGTTGGTGTATAATGGTAGTAAGGGTCTGTGTTCTCCGTTAGTTTGTGTGTTGTGGCTAATGCTTGATGGACGACTTCGCTGCTGAGTTGTGTTTCGCGGTGTATTCAGTTCCGGCCATTATTCTACATTCACTCGTTATGTGATCGATCGTTTCTCTCTGCTGGTGACATCTCCTACACCTTTTGTCTTCTTCTTTGTTGTGTCCTTGATGATGTGCTTTCGGTAGTTTCTGGTTGCTATGACTTTGTCTTGGATGGCAAGCAGGAAGCCTTCTGTTTCAGGGAACAGCTGCCCTTCTTGTAGCCACGTATATAAAAGCTTTTTATGTATATGATCTTGCTTTATGTGGTATCTGTGTCTTCCGTGAAGTGTTTTTTCAGATCAGGTGTTCATCTTTTCTAGTCGTGATTGGATGTGATTGTGTGCGTCTGCTGCGCCGCTCGTTTGAGACAGGTCGAGCCGTGTATATTTTTTGTCTGCCTTCACTATTGCCTTGTGGAGGTTAGTTTGTTTGTTGTGGAAGAATTTTCTGAGTTCGTAAATTTGTTTTTTATTTAGCGATTGTATATCTATAATTTCCCTTTCTCCTTCTTTTCTCTCGATGGTGAGTCTTTCCTTGCATGCGTTGGGATGTAACTTCCTGTGTTTAGTGAATTCGGAGCGCATGATAATGTGAATGTTTTCTATGTCTGTGTGTGACCATTTAATGGTACCAAATGAATACGTAAGAATAGGTATGGCGAAGGTGTTAATAGCTTTCGTTAGATTTCTGGAATTCAGTTTTGTTTTTAGTAGCTTTGTGAGTCTTGAGCTCTGATTTGATATGAGTGTGGTTAATTTTGGTGCTTTGTTGGAAGCCTGGGTATCTGTACGTTTCTTCTTTGAGCATGTTATCTATAGTTTCATTGTCGATTGTTTCCCCCGTAGGGTGGTCTTTCCACTGTCCCTTGTTGATATGAAGTAGCTTGCATTTACTTATACCAAATTCCATGTTGATGTCCAGGGTAAACGTTTTTATGATTTTAAGGAGTTCCTTTAGCTGTGCCTTTGTGCTTGCATATAATTTTATGTCATCCATGTACAAGAGATGGTTTATTTTGTGTAGGTTATTTTTTTGGTGTTTAATTTGGAATCCGAAGTTTGTGATATTCAGTGTGTTTGAGAGTGGATTGAGACAGAGACAGAACCACAAAGCGCTGAGTGAATCTCCCTGGAACATACCTCGTCTGATGTAGATCTCTTCTGTTTCGATGTGCTCTTTTTGTGTTCTCAAGTTGATTTTAGTTTTCCACGTACTCATGATTTGCGTAAGAAATTACCTGATGTTTTTATTTACTTTATATAATTCTAGTACTTTGGTTAGCCAACTGTGGGGTATCGAATCAAAGGCTTTTTTATAATCTATGTAACCAGTATGAAGGTTTCTATAATTTTTCCTGGTTTGTTCCATGATGACGCTGTCTATAATGAGCTGCTCCTTGCATCCTCGGCGGTTTTTCCTGCACCCTTTTTGATCTTTCGTTAGAATGTTTTTGTGTGCTAGATGTTGTTCTATTCTCCTGGCACTGGAAGGCACGTAATAGGTCGGTAATTTGACGGGTACTTATTGTCTGAATTTTTGGATTTAAGGTATGTTATTCCTTGGGTGTGGGTTGTTCCTGGGGAGTGTGCTAGGTTTTAAAATAATTTCATTAATTTGGCGAGTGAGAGCATCAGTGTGAAGGTAAACTGTTTGTACCAGAAGTTATTAATGTTATCTATTCCAGGACATCTCCAGTTATGCGTGTATTTGATTGTTTCTGCAACTTCTTATGTTGTCATGTTCCCTCTAAGCACTTGTTTCTGTCTTCTTCCGCTTTAATCCATGAAGTGTTATTATTGTGTAGTTTCAATTCTGACCAAATACTTTTCCAGTATTCTGTGGTCTCTTGTTTGGTCGGTGGTTCTATTACTCGTAGCTCCTAATTGCTCATGATTTTTTGGTAGAACGGTTTTTCGCTTCTTCGAAACAGGTTGTTAGCGTCCTTTCTTTCATTTGATTCTTTGTATCCTCGGAGTCTTGCGGCATACATAGATAATTTTTGCTTCAGAGTGTCAAGGATTTCTGTAAACGTGTAATCAGGAGATGCAGATTTGATTTTCTCTACACTTTGTGTGGTAGGATTGATTTGACTTGTTGCCGTTCATGGATTGGGTAAGATTTCCTAATTCTTTTCTAATTTTGTTAATTTTTTTTTTCGACCCTTATCTGCCATTTGAATTTTGGTTTTATGTGGTTGGTGTTTCTGTGTCGTGGCGGGAGTTTCTGATTGTTCTGTGTTATCGTGGTTATAGCTGCTGCGTAGATCACTGTATGAATGTCCTCAATTGTGCTCGCATTCGTTATGTACTCGGGAATTATGTGTTCGTTGATGGTCTTTAGGATTTTATGTGTGTCCCGTTTGAAGATTACACGAGGAATAGGATCTCTTTTGTTGTTTAGATGTGACTTCATTTCTACTTTGATCGCTTGTGTGAGAGACGGTCCGAGGTGTAGCTGTGTGTATGGTGCTTTGGGCGAGTGATTCACTTGTCCTGTGTGCTGTATGGCGCTTGTCATTTATCGTGGGTTGTTGCTGGGTGCCTCGCCTCTACTGAGCATTGAGTGAGGTTGCAGATCCTCTTGCACAAAGTTGGGCTGGTTTGTATGTGGGATCGGTTCGGCATCTGCCCTACTGTTCTCAAAGCTTGGTTGATGAATGTTTAGTTCAGCAGCTACCATAGTTTTGATGTTTTTCAATGGGAGTGGGGTGAGTTTACTAGTCTTAGTGATGACTCTTTTTTGATCTATTACTCTCTGTTCTGTGATAAGTGATTTGTATTCTGGATATTGTGCTATGAAAAGTGTATGCAGTTTATGTCCATATCCTTATGAAATTGTCTCAAGTTTGGTATCGGTGTAGTAGGAATGCATCACCGTTCGATTCATTTCATCTGTCCATTTTAACCTCTTCCTTGGTTTACCTGCCTTGGTAGTTGCAGGTAGTCGTTGCGATATATCCGCTGTTGTAATGGGTTCAAGTTGTTGTGTTTGGTTAGCATCTATGTCAGATTTATTTGTGTATCCATTTGGGCAGCGCATGATCGGTTCGCTCGATTCTGTAAAGCGGCTCATGCGTTGCCCTGCCTTTCCCGCCTTGGTGGGTGCCAGCTTAGCCAGCAAAACACTTTCGGTGGGTCTACTTTCCTTTTCCTGGTCGTGATCGTTTCGGTCGAGCTGTCCTTTCCCGCAGCGTCCTCGACCGCTACGCTGCTCGCCCGATGCTTTGTTGTTTGGATTGAAGTTTTGTGGTGTTAGAAGCTCAAAGTGTCCCGACATTGGATTGCCTGTTAGTAGAAGGTAGATCATTTTATTGTGTGTTTGTTTGCCTATATTGTTGGTCTCTCTTTAATGCACATCTGTTTTGTTCTTGTTGTTCTTGGTTTTGAGAAAATATGGAAGATGTGCTTCTGGGTTTCCGATGGAGCAAATATTTCTAGGCTCGTTCCGTATGTAGTGGTTTTGCTCATAAACTTATAATAGTTGTCAAAGTCCTTCATGTCGTCGTCGTGAAATAACGAAAATATCTGAAGTTCCGACCAGTTTTGTCGTAGGTATTTCAATGCGTCTTCTCGAAGTTTGGTATGATTGTTTTGATGGCCGTATATGTGCAAGCTGACTGATCGGAACAGACAACTTCCCTCTCCAACAATGTCGGCACTCATGAAATTCTCGGGAATAGGTTCGGCTGTACCAGTTTTTTCGGCAAAGGCCCGCCTGTTCAGCCTTTCGCCGCCACCGTCCCGCATGCTGTCACCTTCAGCAGTGGCTCCAAAGGTGCCCTGGCGATCCCCAGGCAGCCGCTCTTTTCTGAGGCTCGATGCTTTCTCCATTTTCGTGGGTGTGCCACTATTTGACCCTGGTGGTCCAGGTAACTCGTGTTCGTGGAGGCGTCACTCCCCAAGCAACTTAACCGAGGTTAGTTGCTCCGTGCGGTTTCAAAGGTTAGGAGGTGTTTAGGTTGGCTAGGGTGTGGGAAGGGCAGGGATATTGGGTATTTAGGACAGTGGACAGCTGGACGTCGCCGACAGTACGGACTACGAAATTACTGCTGGGTGCAGTACCCAGACGGTCAGACTTAGTTATTATTATTATTATTATTATTATTATTATAATTCTTAAATTACCTGTCTGGGTCTGGCAAATTTGTATTGTAGCTCGAACTTTCTGTAATCGTAATTTGCATGAATTTCCGAACTAATGTAGGTAATTTTGTAGTCTCCAAAAGTTTCTTCCTCGTTTATGTTTGGCCAATATTGTTCGGTTTTTTTCTGAAATAAAGATATGATAATGCTCTTATGCTGTAAGTACTTCATAAGCAATTATTAAAATTTAAGGTAAATGATACTCTTTAACAGTTTTTGATGTTATGTAACGAGATAACATTAGTAAGTAAACAGGATTTAAATTTTAAACGGGGTCTACAAGATTTTTTAGAAGATAATAAAAACGTTGAAAAGTCAGGGCATGCTAAAAACGCTAACAAATGACAACTGGAGAGTAAAAATATGAATATTAACTTCGCTCACTTTAATCAAACACCCTGTATAATATTATTTCATTAAATGTCTCTCTCCTTTATCTCAGCCGAAAGAAATGAGTGTTGGACAAACATATTCTTTCCCAGTATACGTATTTACATGGTTTTTCTTTATAATTTGGCATGCTTTTAAAGGCATTGTTTGAAATAATTAAAAAAAAAAAGGTTTATATAAAAGTTTTTAAATTCATTATACAGATTTTAGGTATGAGCAAAGATCTATTATAGCTTACGCTATAGATAACTCATTTAAATAGGACACCTTGAGAATCAGTCCGAAGACATCACTGCTAGCCGAAACTATATTATTTCGCTCGACTAGCGAACGGGAACGAGACACGGCGTTTACAATCAGTAAATATTAGAAGAGATCTTTTAGTTAAAAGAGGAATATTGATTGGCTTTTAATCTTTGTGGTTGAAATTTGATACAGGTTAGCTTCATACAAAGTTTCTAGGAGTAAGCATACACTTTAATAGAAAACAAACTTATTCCTACAAAAACCTGAATAATTAAATCAAAAAAACAATGCTAAACATAATTTTAATCAAAAAGCTGTTTTAAATCTATTAATTTATACAGGAAGAAGAAGGTTTTTTGATTTTTAGATACTTGTATGTACGGGATGAGTTATTATACTATGACGCCCTGCCTACAGGGTTATTTATTAACAAAGATAGAGAAAAAGTGTGAATACAAAATGTGAAGGGTAAGAAATACGTTTTTTTTTTTAATGGAATACCCTGCATTTTGTTCAAAAATATACAATTTCATTATATTGACGCAAAGTGTTAATTTTTTTAGTTTAACTGCACCATTGCTTGCCATATAAATCTAAGATAATATTATAATATAATGCAAAACTTGTTACAGTTAAATCAAAATAATTGAAAAAATGGTTGCGCCAAACTAGTCAAACCATATAATTTTGAAATCAGAAAATAAAAACATTCATAAAAATTATAAAAACACAGGGTGTTCCATTTAAAAAAAAAAAACGTATTTCGTTGTATTTTTTAGGGCATATAGATAGGCAGGCGATAATCGTTTGTTTTTTTTATAGCGGATTCTGGGGGTTTAAAAGAAACTCTAGAGCATTTATATTTACAATTTTTCTCTATCTTCGTTAGTAAATCCTGTAGGTAGGTGTCAAATATAGTGACTTACCCTGTACATTTTTGCAACAAGTTAAAAAGTAATTGTCACTTTTTTTAAAAGGTTAATATAGCCGTCATAAAAAAATATATACATCGGTGATAGTGGCAAATTATCTTTGGCAAAAGTCTGCGATCGCTACTCTCGTCTGCTGGCTTCCTTAACACACTTGGCAACATTGCGCGTTAATTTCTCGGATAGATGCAGGCTTTTTGCTAAATGAAGAAAATTATTACTATAACGTGTTTGCATGGGTGGTATATATTATGGCAATTAATTCATTTAATAAATTCTGTACTGGCTTTTTTGCCTTGCTAGAGCATTCCTTCTCTATTTTATTGACAAACCATATATTTTTGAAAAAAAGACAACGAGATTTTAAAATTTAAAAAAAATACAGGGAATTTCATTTAAAAAAAAATATCTGTTTTCCGATAGTCATTTGTTTTTCTAAACTTCATATCTGAAATCTTCATAAAGAAACTAAAATCTTTTATATAAACCTTTCTTTTGTAGGTATTCCTTCCATTTCGAAAACATGGCAAATTATAGGGAGAACCCTGTACGTTAGCCACGTCAAACATGCGGCCCAAATCAGTTTGAAAACAGCCAGATAATGCGGCCCGCGAACAAGTTGAAAACCGTTTTTGAAAGCGCGCGCCGCTGCGACAACGATTGGTATAATAAAATGTACAATTGTACATCGTGCCATCTATGTTTAGGAGGATGAACTACACACACTCAACCTAAAACCTAAAGCAAAACGTTATCTGGCTTGTTCCATGAAATTCTATCGCGCAAAAACACAGATGACGCTATCTGAACATTCTGGAGAGAAATCGAGAAACCACAATCCGTATATAAGCCGTGTTCGATTGAGTTCAGTCGTTCAGTGTTTAGTCAGTTATGAGAGAGCGATACTTTCGAGTTGAGTTGCACACTTATTGTTACAACACTTAACAGTACTTATTATAATTTATTCCGGATACAGTTTTTAACATGTCTCTTTCAAAACCAAGTGGAAGTAAGAAGAAACTTGTAGATGAGCATCGTATCTTTCAAGAAAAGTGGAAATTAGAGATTTTTTGCTGCGAAGTGAAAGAAAAAAGTATTTGTTTGATTAGTAATAGTACAGGGTGTCCCATTTTCGTAGGTTTTACGGGGTTTCCAGCTTATGAGTAGAGATAGAGAGATGCGGTTTTCGCGACACCGTGCTACTTTTCGATGAAACTAAAGAGGCCGCAAACAGATTTGCCCTAACCATTTTAGTTTCCGTGCTACAGGGTGATTTTGAAAATTTGTCATTTTCGGACACCCCCTGTAACTCAGCTATCGTAAAATATATTTAAAATGTTTCAACTGGTATTTATAGATTTTTTCACATAGAATTCAGTGGCGTACTCAGATTTTTGCTGAGAGTCATAGTTTTTGACATATTGGCATAACCTACTATTTTTTAAATGGGACACCCTATATATTATTTTTTCATCTTATTCTTCGTGTCGAGAGCTTTTCAAAAACATACCATAAGTCATATTTATTTTCATAAATAACATGAAAAAATGCATTTTTCTTTAAACGGATTTATGGCATAGCAGATCAATCGAAATAAGAGAAGGTAGCTGTGGAGCCATGGAAAAAGTTAACAAATATTTATTAACGAAATAACAAAGTAACAGCATCAGAAAAAATTAGGAAGTAGGTAAAAGGTAATAATTATAATTTTATTAAAACTACAAATATTGTTCAAATTGTAGACCATTATGTGTCCTACAAGTGTGGCAAACTTTAAAAATTCTTTTTAATGCATTTTCTATTGTAAATGACTGTCTTTGTAACTCTGCAAAAGCGTTTTCGGTGGCCATTCTTAGTTGTTCTAAGTTTTCGTATCGCCTTACATAAACCTTGTTTTCTAAATAACCCCACAAAAAGAAATCTAAAACTGAGAGGTCAGGGGATCGTGGTGGCCATCGAACAGGTCCGTGTGTTCCTATCCATCTTCCAGGAAAATGGTCGTTAAGCCAGTTTTGACTTATTCTGGCATTGTGGGCTGGAGCTCCGTCTTGCTGGAAATAAATCCTATTTAGTTGAGCCAAGGGAACATCATCCAAAATTCCTAATGCGTCTTCTAGGATTCGCACGTAACCAATCGAATTCAGATTTCCTTCATATATTTGGTAAACTATTTTTCGGTTGAAAATAAAACAGGAGACATTGAATCCAAATCTGCCCTGACGCTCCCTAGGAAAAATAACATGGTTGTTTTCTTGACTCCAAAATCGCGTGTTGTGTCTATTTAAAATCCCTGAACTAGTAAAATGTGCCTCGTCAGACCAAATAATCTTTTTTCCAAAATCGATATCTTCTGCCTTCATATTTATAAACCAATTGCAGAACTCCAATCTGCGCTCTGCATCACCAGGATGCAGATGATGCACAAGTTTGTATTTATAGGGTTTGAATTTGTGCTTTTTCAAAATTTTCTGCACTTTGGTTTTCGGTACACCCGCCTCTTCGTCTATTTTCCTGCAAGATGTTTCAGGAGCTGTCTGAACGAGGGCTAAAACGTTGACCTCAGATTCTTCGTTGTCTTTATTGTAAGTTCGCGATCGAGGCTTGTTAAAAGATCCATATTGGCAAAGATTATTTTTAATTTTTTGAAAAATTCTTTTTTCTGGTTGTCTTCTCTCGGGATATCTAAGATAAAATAAAGCGAACCAATAAAGTCAAAATGCAGGAAGATAAAAAAGAACTAACCTGTTCAGATAAAGCTCTGCCGCCTGATCTGCATCTTCATTAGACAATATAAAACACGCGTTCATATCATATTTCTCAAAATATTCAAATTTTTGATTCTGAGCCATATTAAAAACAATAATTATAATAGACGTCAAGAAAAATTTAAACGCAATAATTGCCAAAAATGACAGCAGTAATGGCTGCCTGATCATATTTTTGTTGGCGTTGCCAAGGCTACCACAGCCACCTTCTCTTATTTCGATTAATCTGCTATGCCATAAATCCGTTTAAAGAAAAATGCATTTTTTCATGTTATTTATGAAAATAAATATGACTTATGGTATGTTTTTGAAAAGCTCTCGACAGAAAGAATAAGATGAAAAAATAATATATAGGGTCTCCCATTTAAAAAATAGTAGGTTATGCCAATATGTCAAAAACTATGACTCTCAGCAAAAATCTGAGTATGCCACTGTTCTACGTGAAAAAATCTATAAATACCAGTTGAAACATTTTAAATATATTTTACGATAGCTGAGTTACAGGGGGTGTCCGAAAATGACAAATTTTCAAAATCACCCTGTAGCACGGAAACTAAAATGGTTAGGGCAAATCTGTTTGCGGCCTCTTTAGTTTCATCGAAAAGTAGCACGGTGTCGCGAAAACCGCATCTCTCTATATCTACTCATAAGCTGGAAACCCCGTAAATCTACGAAAATGGGACACCCTGTACAGTCCATGTCCCAAAATTATATAATATAAAAGGTCACTATGATATTCATAAAACTATGTTTGACAAGTATACAGGCATGGTCAGAAACGAAAAGTTAAATAAGTTAACATCACGGTTGAAAGATCATCAGCTTATGTTTACACGTCCAAAGCAAGAAAATGAATCTGTCCTTCAAGCGAGCTACGTACTGTCGGAGTTGATCGCGAAACACTCAAAACCATTTGTTGAAGGTGAATTTATAAAAGAGTGGGTTGTAAAAGCCGCGAAAATTGTAAGTCCCGGGAGCGTGAAGGCATTTCAAAATATATCCTTGTCCCGGAATACTATCGCTGAAAGAGTTACTGAGTTAGCTGCCAATATAAGTGATCAGATAAAAACAACAGACTCCTTCATGGCATTTTCTATTGCCTGTGACGAAAGTACGGATTTGTGTAAGAAGAATTATTGGAATTAGTACCATTGCGTGATACAACAACTGGGAAGGATGTTTTCAATGCTGTTTATGGACTTCTGCAAAAGTACAATTTAGATTTGCCAAAACTGTGTTCCGTTGCAACAGACAGAGCTCCTACAATGACTGGAGTAAAAAATGGCTTCGTTAAAATATTACAGACAAAGATCGGAGAAACGGACAGTGGCAAACCAGATTTTCATCATATTCATTGTATAATCCACGAAGACATTTTATGCTCAAAAGTGATCAAGTTGGAAAGTGTTTTAAAGTCAGTGAAAAAAATTATATACTTCATAAGGTCACGAGGCCTTAATCAGCGACAGTTTTCTGCATTTTTACGTGATTTAGAAAGTGAGGACACTGGTTTACCATATTATGCAGAGGTGCGATGGCTTTCGTGTTCTACGGTACTCGACCGGTTTTGGAAACTCAAAGAAGAAATATGCGTTTTCATGGACACAAAAGAAGATGTCAGCTTATTATGCGTTGTACCTTTTTTACAAGATCTTTCATTTATGGTAGATATCACAAAACTTTTGTCGGACTTAAATACGAAATTGCAAGGACTACGTCAAATTATTGCAGATATGCATAATCATGTGAAAGCTTTCAAGTGAAAAATGATGTTGTGGGAAAAACAGTTAGCAGAGGATAATCTGTCACATTTTCTGACTTGTAAGGCATATCAGGAAAGCACAAGTGTCCCAATATCATACAAATTATATTCTGAGAAAATGAGAAGCCTTCTGGCAGAATTTGGGCAGCGTTTTCAGGATTTTAAGACCCAAGAAAAAAATTTTTTTCTATTTACTGGTCACTTGCAAATGGAAGTAATTGAGATTCAGTGTCAGACCCATTTAAAACCAAAATTTTATAGTGTTGGTACATTCGAATTTTATAAGTACTTGCCTGTTCAATACCAAGAAATGAGAAAATTTGTCTGTAAAATCCTGTCAATGTTTGGAAGTACCTATAAGTGTGAACAAATATTTTTTTTGATGAAAGGAAACAAATCCCCCGCAAGATCGATATTCACGGACGCACACTTGGTCGCAGTTTTAAAAGTTATTTCCGCCGTTTCGCGCCATAAATAGACAACTTAATTAAAGACAAAAGATGTCAAATATCTGGCAAAAAAATTTAACGTTTGTAGTTTTTTGTAATGTCCTTTTTATTGGAAATTTAATAAAAAAACTTGTCCTATAATAGTAGTTTTTCTCAAGATTCTTAGTAGTTTGTCTTCTTTAAGATAAGGTTTTGGGGCCCACCTAGTCGATGGTCTTCATGCTTTTGGCCCACCAGTGCCTTTGAGTTTGACATGGCTGCTGTACGTCAATGGTTTTTTTATGTTGGAGTTTGTATATAAAAAAATTGACGTGCTTTGCTATTTTCTAAAAATATTTATAGTTTAAGAATGCTAATAAAAAAAACTTAAAATTTTAATTTTGTTTTTAGGAAGCTGTTTCATACCCAGAGAGTAAACCTCTATAAAGATAAAAAATGCTTTTATATGCAAAAGAAAAGAAAATAACTTTTGTTGTTCATTCATACGTACTTTTCCTCCTTCCATGACGTTGGCCATCATAACAATGTGGGTGACTTTTTCCTGCCAGATCATCCGCCAGAAGTCGCTGACAGTATTCTTTTTTGGCCCTTGGGTTGCGATGTAGGCTCTTGGATGTCTGTAACCCTACAGAAATAAAAACTGAGCATTTTTTCCAGAAAAAAATTTCAAATTCTGACAGTTCAATTTTTAGTCTTCAAAATTGCTTGAAAACACGCTTGTACGTAGCGTATGTTGTAGGGTGTAACAGAAAGCAGGGTTTTATGTAAGCATATACCGCGTATACAACTAAGAAGTTTCGGGAAAAAAATTATATAGTAAATCGGCCAAGAGAAATCGCTGGATATTATTTTTAACCTCGAAAAATTGCCGCTAGGAGGCGCTACAAGAACTTTAAATCGTAAATGTCGATTTTTTTGTGAATTTATATAGTTAAAGTGTGTCGAAAATATAAGCGTAGTATTCTGGTGGTGGGGGAAGGTCAAACATTTTTTGTTTCAAACGTTAATATCTCTGTTTTGAATGAATCGATATTATTGAACTTAGTCTTAAAAAAAGGACTCTATTTGCGGTGCTATTAACGGTCACAAAATTTATTTTGCTACTGGTCGCTAGATGGCGTTTTTCTGGAATTCCTCAAATAATACGGATTTTCTTAAAAAAATCAAATGGTATGATATAACTTTTTTGTCACATTTTATTTTGTTATGAAGGGTATAAGACAGTGAAATAAAAAAAACCAGGTCCGTATTTAAATTAACAAAACTGATGATGATCGCTCGAACCCGAAACGTCGGATTAAAAACCTAACTACACCGAATTGTAGAGGAGAAAAAGTACCGATGGTAAAGTGGAAGTTATTTTCATCTATCATTTCAACTTAATCTAAAATTTGAAAAATTTTGAGACTAAAATGATGCAAATTAAATCGCTACTTCCACATCATCTTTAGATTTCCATTGAAATCTGTATACACGAAAATCCATAAATCCACATATTGCTTATTATATAGCTACTTTACGCTCCGATGGGTAAGTAAACTTGCATAACCTGCCTTATTGGTTGGACCACAATCCTCTCTGGATGCGAGAAGTCCAGAGTCAAGGTCGCTGGCGCGCCAACGTTTGGTGCGGCATAATAAACAACCGAATTATCGGCCCAGTAATTTTCGATAATTCACTAAATGGGCGGACTTATTTAGATTTTCTCGAAAATCAGCTGCCAGTTTTGCTTGAGGGCATCGACTTAGACACCCTATTCTTCCAATATGATGGCTGCCCAGCTCACTACTCAAATAATAATGTCAGACGGTTCCTAGATGGGCGTTTTCCCGGAAGCTGGATAGGGAGGGGCAGTATATTTCCCTGGCCTCTTCGTTCCCCGGATTTGACGTGTCTAGACTTTTACGTGGGCTCGCCTTAAGAATTTGGTGTACCAAAATAGACCAACAACAAGGTAGGACTTCATCAACCGAATTAGAAACGCAATCCAGAGGATACCATCTGCAGAAATAGAAGCTGCAGTAAATTCTACAGTAGAAAGACTCCGTCTATGTATCGAGCATGATGGTAGACATTTCCAACAGTTCACTCGACACCAATAGTTAATTAATAAATAACTTCTTTGTTATTTGTAGCATTTTTTATATGATCCCTGCTTTTCTACACAACAATAATCATTTCATTTCAATATATTTTTTCTAAAATTTTAGCAAAATTTAAACGATGGATAAAAATAACTCTCAATTCACCCTTGGGCACTTTTCCTCCTCTAACAGTTGGTGAAGTTATTTTTTTACTCCAACGCTACTTTCAGATTCGAGCGACTATCAACTTTCTTAATTTCAAAAAAAATTGGGTAACATGTCGATTTGGTTTTCGGGTATATCTACAGGTATTGTGTTACATCTCAAATTTTAGGTTAAATTAAAATGATAGATAAAAATAACTTTCACTTCACCGTTGGCACTTTTTCTCCTCTACAATTCGGTGTAGTTAGTTTTTTAATCGGAAGTTTCGGATTTGAGCGACCATCATCAACTTTCTTAAATTAAATATGGATCTGGTTTTTTTTTCACTATCTTATACTTTCCAGGAATTTCAGAAAAACACCATCTAGCGACCAGTAGCAGAATAAATTTGGTAACCGTTAATAGCACCGCAAATCGAGCGAAAAAAGCCCTTTTTTAAGACCAAGTTCAATAAAATGGGTTCATTCAAAACAGGGATATTAACGTTTGAAACAAAAAATGTTTGACTTTTTTCCACCACTTTATTATTGAAAATAAAAAAAAAATATATAAAAAGCAAAAAGTTGCGTACCTGATTGAAGAATACTTTAGGGTTGAGGTTTTCGCGACACCGTGCCACTTTTTTGTCAAACTCAAGCTGCCGTAATCAGATTTTCCATAGCCCGCCTCGTTTCGGAGATACATTTTTACAGATTTAACGTATCGAAAAGGTACAAACTGGCTCTTATAGAGTTTTTTACGTAGAATCCAGTGGCGTGATTTTTACTCGGGGCCGTTGTTTTTGATACATGACCCAAAGTTACGTTTTTTTTTTAAATGGGACACCCTGTATATTTTACGTAGTCCTATTCGTCTTATTATGAGCTTTTCAAAAATATATAGTTTTCTATACTTATTTTAAAAATAAGGTTACAGTTTAAGTTTTTAAAAATATATTAAGTATATCTAATTTTCGTAATTAGCCATGTTCAAAAGAACTGCTCAAATTGATTTCCATTTTCTCTTAGGCATCTCTCACACACTCTTGCAATTTTACCCAGTGCATTTGAAATGACTACATTGCGTGTTTGTATTTGCAAAAATGCCTGCTCAGTGGTGTTACGCTGGTCTTGAACTGTGTTATGTCGGGTACGAAAAATTACATTTTTTAGGTGACCCCATAAAAAGAAGTCCAATATGGACAGGTCAGGCGACTTAGGAGGTCATCGGACAGGTCCCTGCGTTCCAATCCAGCGTTCGGGGAAGTTCTCTTCTAAATACCGCCTCACAATTTGGGAGTTATGTGCTGGAGCTCCGTCTTGTTGGAAATATATTTGATTCACATGTGCTAAAGGGACATCTTCTATGATTTCTGGCAATATATTTTGCAATATTTCATGGTAGCGATTAGCAGTGAGACCTCCTTCAAAAATATGAAATCTTATTTTGGTCCCTAGTATGAAACAAGCGACATTAAAGCCAAATCTTCCTTGTTGCTCGCGTGGAAATATCAAATGTTGATTTTCAGGTGACCAGTGTCTCGTATTGTGCATATTAAATATTCCAGCACTACTTATATACGATTCGTCGGACCATATAACCGCCCTTCCAAAATTTTGACTAGTATTAATTTTTTGTAAAAACCACTGGCAAAAATCAATACGTCGTTCTGCATCTCCAGGATGTAGATTTTGCACAATTCTGACTTTATAAGGTTTATACTTATGTTTCTTTAAAATCGTTTGAACCCGAGACTTGATTACACCCACTTCATTCCCTATTTTTCTACAGGACGTTACAGGCGTTACATTTAAACTTGCTAAGACGTTAATTTCATCAGCCTTACGATTCTCTTTGTTATATTTCTTTGATCTGGGCTTTTTGAAAGAGCTAAAATGTATTAAATTCGATTTCAGCCTATAGAATATTAATTTATTTGGATGCCTCCTTTCCGGATATCTATATAATAAAAGTTTAAGTTTTAAAAAAGATTGCAATAATAATTATGAAAATAAAACATTACCTAATGAAATAAAGCTCAGAAGCAGCGTTTATGTTTTCATGACTCTCTATGAAACAGGTCATTTGTTAAAAAGTAATAATCAGAGCGACTAATTTAACACGTCTATTAGTATTAACATCAAAACTTCATTTATTTTATGACAAAGCAGTGACAAAGCTATTTTTGACAATCAGTCCATGGCTTACTATGAAAAATATAGATAGATATTATAACAAACCTAAATTGCAGCCTTATTTTTTAAAATAAGTAAGATAACTATATATTTTTGAAAAGCTCATAATAAGACGAATAGGACTCCGTAAAAATATACAGGGTGTCCCATTTAAAAAAACGTGACTTTGGGTCACGTATCAAAAACGACGGCCCCGAGTAAAAATCTGTCTACGCCACTGAATTCTAAGTAAAAAACTCTATAAGAGCCAGTTTTTACCTTTTCGATACGTTAAAAGATAAGCGAGATACGAGGGGGTCCCAAAATGCAACTTTTTCAATTTGGCCCTGTATCTCCGAAACGAGGCGGGCTATGGAAAATCTGATCACAGCAGCTTGAGTTTGACAAAAAAGTGTCACCGTGTCGCGAAAACCTCAACCCTAAATATTTGCAAATAACGGAGATACCTTGTATTTACAACCAAAATTGGACACCCTGTACACCCGGTACATTGTAAAAGAAAATTGAATGATTTTTACATAAGGATGGTATATCGTAAAAGAAATTGCGCGTGACCACGCAAATAATTCAGTTGATCGCCAGTTTACTTGATTTTTTAGTTAACTAAAAACCGCTATAAATATTGTAAAAAGTAAATTTGTTTTGTAAACCCTAATTAAGCTTTTCTGTTAATAATATGCTGCTCTCAAGGAATTTTTTGGTCCTAATATCCACCCCTTATGGCAAGTTCGAGGCACATTGAAAAAAACGTCTATAATTTTAATTTCCACTATATTATAATAAGCCATTTTATTTTGAACTGATTCTGTAATAGAAATAGTAGGGGTTCGTTAAAATAGGAATTGTAGGGGGTAGTAAAATAGGAATTGAAAGGGATCGTACTGATAATTTTTATCAAGAGCAGTTTTCCCTTTAATTTTCATTTTATATTCCAGTATTTGATGTGAAACTTTAAAACATTATTTTCAACTTTTAAACAAATAGGAATAGTAATGGCCCCTAAAATAGGAATAGTAAGGGGCCGTAAAATGTGAATAGGAAGGGTAAAATGTACTGATAGGGCTCATAAAAGAGAGATAGTAAAAGCCCATAAAAGAGGAATAGTAAGGGGTCGGGTAAAAGTAAAATAGAAATAGTATGGGCTCTTAAATAAGGGGATAGTTAGGGGTCGTAAAAATACGAATATTGGCATAAAACTTTGTCGTGGTCAGGGATATGATGGAGCTAGTGTAATGTCTGGACATTTAAATGGGCTTCAGTCTAAAATTAAGAATATTGTTCCAGAAGCTGTCTATATACCCTGTTGTGCACATAACCTTAATCTCGTTCTCATGGATGCAGTAAGTTCTAATACTGAGGTTAAGTTGTTCTTCGGTATATTAGAAAAGGTTTACGTCTTTTTTTTACAGAAAATTTTCCTCGAATAAATCTTTTCAGAAAATCCCAAGAACAACACTCAGAAACTTTGGATGCAAAATTATCTTTGAAAAAACTTTCAACCCCTGGGTGTGCAACTCATTCTAGAGCAGTTAATTCATTCTATATTAATATTCAAATCATTGAAGAAACTTGTGAGAAAATTCTAACCGGCGAACTAAAAAACGTTACTGCTCAACAAACAGCAGATGCATCGGGAATATTAAATATTATAGAAACTTTCGAATTTAAATTTCTGTTATTTTTTTTGGAAAACTCTTTTACAGAAAATTAATATATTATCAAATTATATGAAATCAGCTGATATGAATATATGTGCAGCAGCAGCAGCAATGATTCTATTGTATCTACAAAAAATGATCTAATGAGTATTAGAAATAATGGGAATTTTACAAGATTTCAAAAAGTTGCAACTACTCTTGCAGAGAAAAATTTGCTAATAAACGTATTAGAAGGTCCAAAAAGTTTTTTGTTGAGGTTCAACCCGATTATGTACATGAAAGTCCTGAAGACAAATTTGTACACAATTTTAAACGTTTTTATTCAGACATTGGACCGTCGTTTTGAAGATTTTATAAAATTATCTCAAAAGTTTAGTTGTTTAACTAATTTGGAGGATAATGATGAAAATCGAAAAAGTCTTATGGATCTACAAATATTTTATAATAAAGACATCGGAACATCTATAGTCGACGAATATAAACATTTTTCTGCCCTAATAAGTAAAGTAAAGGAAGAGCAAGCCATAACATACCAAGAATCTCTGTTTCTTAATTTCCAATAATTTAGAACCATCATACCCATCTTTGTGTAACCTTTTTAGAATTTTTTTACAAAAGTCACTAATAGCGCTGGTGCTAAACGCTCTGTTAGTAGACTTGCGAGGATCAATAACTATCAAGTAACTTGGCATTATTAAGCATTGAAGCTGAGAAGGCACAACTACTTAATTTCGATGAAGTTATTGATTCTCTCAAGTCCGTAAAAACGAGATGTTTGGCGATATAATTTTTAGTTTACACACGTAGAATTTGTATTACCTATATGTATTAAATTTTTTTTTGATATTCGTATATTTATTATGTATGGGATTCCTAATATATTTTACGATTTGTTATCTTGTGACAAACTACGATGTCACATGGCTGAATAACATTGTTGACTCCTAGTTTTCGTTGGAAGCAATTATGTTGAAATCTCTTAGTTTGTGTTGCCAATTAATTCCCAGTTGTGGAATAGAATTTGGTCAGATTATTAAGTTAATTAATTATTTAAACATAATTTAAACTCGTTAACTTTGAACTTGCAAACCTAAGCATATTTTCGATAAATAGATCTACTATTTTTTAAACCTGGGTAAGCATTTGCTATTTTTATAGTTAAATAAGCTATGCTTAAAAACCCCGTTAAGCTATTGTTTATCTAATGATCCAGAGTAAGAAGTGGTTAAGCAATAGACAGCTGTAACACGTACTCCAAAGATCACACTCCAAAGGAGACCTCGACAATATCACTACATGTCCCGTAATGCCGCAAGCGCGGGGATTCATGATGTCAACGGGCGATCGCGATTTCGCTCTTTTCTGAGCTCATTAGACTAGCATATCACGTGCATGATAAATGCAAATATTGGAATTACATAAACAACTAATCCGCTAACGCTTCTTTAAAAATGGTAGACGATATTATGAAAGGAATTTACTTGTCGGATTTGCATTATCTTAATTGTTCATTTCTTGACGTTTCGACTAGTTAGTATCTGCAGTTGGTATCAAGCACAAATTAAATGCTAATCTTAAGACCATTCTCTTATATACCAGTTGCGTGTATTGACTTTTGAAACCCGCTTACAAGTCTAGGAACTTGAAAGAGTCAGCGCGACCCAGTAAAGGACGCCAAACATTGGAAGTTTCAAAACTCGGCTTACTAAGAATTCTGTATATATATATATATATATATATATATATATATATATATATATATATATATATATATATCTATATATATATATATATATATATATATATATATATATATATATACAGGGTTATTCACGTAACCCGTTCATTAAAAGTTTTTGATGATGCCATTTAGATAAAAATTTCAAATTTTGGGATTAAGGTAAGGTCAAGGGGTACTTCTTTTTTAAAATATTTTCAACTTCCTGTCACTTTCGGTTTAACCGGAAGTTGGTATCAACTTACTTATTTTAAATAGAACACCCTGTATTTTATGATATTTTTGGATTTTACGGAGAATTTTATTGCTATTTTATGTAGCATGTCCTATACCTAGGTTCAAGCGTTCTTAAGATACTTGACCTTGAACCAAAAATGAGCCTTCGGGGTACCAAATTTTAAAATCTCATATTTTTGTAAGTCTTGAAGATATAATCTTCATATTTTGCAGACGATCGGTAAATATTCTTAGGTTTCTATTTTTTTATTGAATTTGTCCATTTTTGTACAGGGTGTCCTAAATTCAGCGGCAAACATTCACATTTTCAAAGACGCTAAAGTCCGTTTTTTTAAATTGGACACCCTATAACTTTATGCACTATCAAATGTAGAATTTAATTTTCTATCGAATTGTATTAAGGTTCCCTATACCTATTCGTAACCATTTTCGAAATAATCAGGTTTTTATTAAACTATCATATGTATTTGCTAAATGCTAACACCTTCCCATAGTAAGCCATGGAAAAACAATTGTTGTGCTTTTCTATTCAACATGACAGCTGATTTGAAACTTTTAAATTAAAATAAAATAACACTCAAAAGCTGATATTCTTAATTTATTTTATATTCGCGGAGAATGTTACAAAATATTGGAGAGAACGTGACATGTTTTTAATGAAAAACATCCTCATTTATCGCCAATGAACAAGAGAAAATTGAAGAGGAATGAAAGGAAATTTTTTCGTTTCGGAAAAGTTAAAGTTATAAAAAATGTAATAAATTGTTTACATTATTTTTAACCATATCTACTAAGTTCGAGGCTGTTCTAAACTTGTTTTAGTGAACTTAAAAATTACAGCAATCTAACAATCAACAATAAATAAATAAAATAATAAAATTGAATTATAACAAATGTTCTATATGTTGTCCGTTCATTTGAAGACACATTTCAATTCTTCTTTGTACAGTTGCTGTGGCCCGTTGAATTTGTCCTTTTTCTAATTCGGCAAAAGCTGTTCGTATCGTGTCCAGTAAATTTTGTTGATTATTTATTGGGGAAGCATAGACTTAACCTTTGATAAATCTCCATAAATAAAAGTCTAGGGGTGTTAAATCAGGCGATCGCGGGGGCCATCTCCAAGGGCCATTGGGACCAATCCAGCGATCTTCAAAAATTCCAGATAATTGGAGATAAACTGCAGCGGAATTATGTGCTGGTGCCCCATCTAATTGATACCAATAATTTTGCAGCTCACCAATGGGAATTTCTTCTATAAATTCAGAAACCGTCCCTCGTAGAATTTCCAAATACTTATCACTGTTTAAATTGTCTTCATAAATACAGTACCGCACCTGATCATTTAATACTATACCGAAAACATTGAAGCTAAACCTCTCTTGGGAACGCGTTTCGCGTAAAACGTGTGGATTTTCTGCTGCCCAGAAATGTTCGTTTCTTATATTTGTTATTCCTTCTCTAGAAAATTCCATTTCGATTTAGAAGATTTAGTTTATCACTGACATCGATAAATAACGCATACTAATGATCTGTCATATTGGATATTGGATCTCAATTGTTTTTCCATGGCTCACCATTGGAACATGTAAACATTTAAGCAAATACATACGATATTTTTATAAAACGCAATAAAATGGTTACGAATAGGTATAGGGAACCTTAATACAGTTCGATAGAAAATGAAATTCTGCATTTGATAGTGCATAAAGTTATAGGGTGTCCCATTTAAAAAAACGGACTTTAGCGGCTTTGAAAATGTGAATGTTTGCCGCTGAATTTAGGACACCCTGCACAAAAATAGACAAATTCAATAAAAAAATAGAAACCTAAGATTATTTACCGATCATCTGCAAAATATGAAGATTATATCTTCAAAACTTCCAAACATATGAGATTTTAAAATTTGGTACCCCGAAGGCTCATTTTCGGTTCAAGGTCAAACATCTTACGAACGCTTGAACCTAGGTATAGGACATGCTACATAAAATAGCATTAAAATTCTCTGTAGAATCCAAAAATATCATAAAATACAGGGTGTTCCATATAAAATAAGCAAGTTGATACCAACTTTCAGTTAAACCGGAAGTGACAAGAAGTTGAAAATATTTCAAAAAAGAAGTACCCCCTTGACCTTACCTTAGTCCCAAAATTTGAAATTTTTATCTAAATGGCATCATCAAAAACTTTTAATGAACGGGTTGCGTGAATAACCCTGTATATATATATATATATATATATATATAATATATATATATATATATATACATATATATATACAGGGTTATTCACGCAACCCGTTCATTAAAAGTTTTTGATGATGCCATTTAGATAAAAATTTCAATATATATATATATATATATATATATATATATATATATATATATATATATATATATATATACCGGGTGGTCGAAATTGGTCTGTTTTAACAGAGAAAACCTATTTCCTGACTAGATAGAGCAAAACTGACTTAGGTGTCATGGGCTCGATTTCTGAGAAATGTTTAATGGCAAAAACCGCCTGCCGATATTTTCACTGCCAACTGAGATATAGGGCGTTTTTCAATTTTCGGCCATTTTGAAAATTGTCCATAACTTTTTTATTTTGCGGAATATTAACATTCTGCAAAGACATTCTAAAGGCACTTTTTTATGTGCAATCCCGTGGCATACTCAGATTTTTTCTATAGTTGTCCGTTTTATCATAAATAGGCAAAACTTTTTTTTTTCAAATGGAAATCATAGTTGGCTATAAATTATAAAAAATGCTCGCGTTTAGCCCTTTTCAGTGATATAAAGTTGTAGGTACTTATTTTCAAAAATAACGAAAATATTAGGTGTTTTTGGTTTACATCAAAGTAGGCTTTGATTTGTGATGACAATATCTCAATTATGTATTGATAAGATTTATAGCTTGTTAGCAACTTAAACACAACTTTAAATAACACTAGCTAACGTTATTTTAATTATTTATTATTAATTTTTTTTATTTTTTTTTGTTTACATAGCAAAGTTGAACAAAATTAACAAACTAAACTACTATTTACAGCTACAAGTGAAAATAAAAAATAATTATGAAAATCTAGGTATTTAGTTAGATAGGTTTCTGATAAATATATTTAGAGAAGTTGTTCAAATTGAGCCCCTCCCTGTTGAATACAAACTAAGCATCTTTTGCGTACCGAGTTGCAACTATTTATTAGTTCAACTGGGCTAATAGATGCAAAAGCTTGCCTAGTGGCCTCTTGCAATTCTTCTTTTGTGTGAAAGGTTCTTCCTTTAAATATCAAGTCCTTCAATCTTCCCCACAAAAAAAAATCTAAGGGAGTTAAGTCACAGGACCTAGCAGGCCAAGGTATGGGGCCCCACGTACCAATCCAATTTTCTCGAAATTCGAAGTTTAAAAGATCAGTTGTGATCCTTGCATTGTGCGGGGGACAACCATCTTGTTGATAGTAGATATTTCTGGCATCAGCTAAAGGTATGTCTTCCAACAAAGGGACAATATATGTGCGCAAAATATTTACATAATCATCTGCAGTTAAATTTCCATCGTAAAAATAAGGTCCCACAAATCTTCCTCGGAATATCCCCACCCATATATTGAATCCACACCGACCTTGCCGGTCTTGTTGCACAACTACGTGTGGATTTTCAGTGGACCAGTGATATGAATTATATCTATTAAATATACCAGAAGTATCTACTCTGGATTCATCACTCCAAATAATATTTAATGGAAAATTCTCATTCTCCATGAATTTTTGCTCATACCACTGACAAAATCTCAATCTTCTAGCGGCGTCCCCTTCACGGAGTTGATGAACTCTTCTCGTTCTGTACGGTTTGAATTTATGTTTTTTGAGTATTTTTAAAACGGTGGTCTTTGGAACATTCGTTATATTAGCCAATGTTCGAGAGGAGGTGCCAGGATGATCTAATACCTCACCAATTATATTTAGCTGCTGGATTTCCTTTTCTTCCTTTAGTTCATAATGTCTTGTTCTTAACTTTTTAAAACTTCCGTAATTTACTAAATTACTTTTTAATGTTTGATAAATTCGGTTATCCGGTTGACGTCGCTCGGGAAATGTATTAAAATATAATTCACTAGCTGCTTCAGGAACTTCGTTAGATAATATGTAACATTTTAACATATCATACTTTTCATAATTCTCAAACATATTTTGTCAGCAACTTAACACAACTTTATAAAGATAACACCAAAACGCAATAATTACACCAGACTACAGTAATCTGACAGCAATATATTCAAAATATTGAACGCGCGTCATTATTCCAAGGCCTACTTCGATGTAAACCAAAAACACCTAATATTTTCGTTATTTTTGAAAATAAGTACCTACAACTTTATATCACTGAAAAGGGCTAAACGCGAGCATTTTTTATAATTTATAGCCAACTATGATTTCCATTTGAAAAAAAAAAGTTTTGCCTATTTATGATAAAACGGACAACTATAGAAAAAATCTGAGTACGCCACTGGATTGCACATAAAAAAGTGCCTTTAGAATGTCTTTGCAGAATGTTAATATTCCGCAAAATAAAAAAGTTATGGACAATTTTCAAAATGGCCGAAAATTGAAAAACGCCCTATATCTCAGTTGGCAGTGAAAATATCGGCAGGCGGTTTTTGCCATTTAACATTTCTCAGAAATCGAGCCCATGACACCTAAGTCAGTTTTGCTCTATCTAGTCAGGAAATAGGTTTTCTCTGTTAAAACAGACCAATTTCGACCACCCGGTACATATATATATATATATATATATATATATATATATATATATATATATATATATATATATATATATATGGTAATCTTTTGTTTTATTTCGTATTCATCCATGGCCCTCTTGGCAATAAATGAAACATTTCGATATGTATAAAAAGGCCAATATGGAATAATTACACTCTCTGACTAATTTAACTAACGATAAAAATGCCTTTAAAACAAGCCATAGTTTATTAAATTTGGTTCACGCGAACCGAAGTTATAGCTCTTTCAGTATTTTCAATTGTTACACTTCCTCACGCCGTTACCATAGTAACTAGAAAAAAATACTTAATACAACATTTATAGGAGATTGTGTAGAAAATAAAGATTTTGTATATTAGCATACCGCCTGCGGCCCCTAGCGGTACAATTAGGAACTTAAAAATTTTCTAGTGAATTCTTATAGTCATATACGGTTTGTTGAAATATATAAGCATTGTATTCTTCAGGCAATTATCCAACTTTTTGCTATTTATTTTTTTTAATTTTCAATAATATAGTGGTAGTGGAAAGTCAAACTTTTTCTTTCAAACGTTTCTTTGGATGAACCGATTACACAGAACTTGGTGTCTTTTTCTCTTCACGTAGAACTATTAATTGTTCTGTAATAATTCTATTAGTGGTCACCATATGGCGTTTTTCATAATTATTCATTGTCTCAAAAAAAATTCTTCATTTTTTTTTTCATTTTCTCAAAAAAAAATCAAATGATTTGATATGACTTTTTTTGTCATAATTTAATTGAAGGTTATAAAAGGTATCGAATAGTGAAATAAACGTATTTAAAATAAAAAAGTTGATGGTGATTTTTATCTGTCGATACGTCTGAGGTTTCATTACTATATTTTAATACACCCTGTATAATATCAATGAATATAAACATTTTACTTTAAAATAAAATCTTATTTGTACGCAAATAAAAAAATATGAAAAGGGCCAGATCGACTTTCTTGTTTTTACACATACAAAAAGTTAAATAGACCATCACATATAAAAAATGTAATTAATGCCTTGTACTTTATATAATTAATTGTTTATTTCGGTCTAGCTTTTAAATTAAAACAACGGGTATATGTACAAAGTATCCGGAATGACTACTTTAATGGTAATGCTTCTGATCATGAAGGAATATTTTTGTAATTGCTTTTGTACTTACATCAATAAAATTCGCATTAATATAATCTGAATATTCATCATCGCCGGTTTTACTCAACAATACTCTAGTATGGTCATCTAGAAAGTAATACCTATTTTAATATTTGCGTTAATACTGTTTTTCTACTATGTTGGTAAAGTATATACGATCTCAATTGAAATCGTTAAAGAACATTTGGAATAGAAATTCTTTGTATGGGCGATACCGCCAATTTCGCGCAGTGGTGGCGCTGACTTCATTATTTATTACCACTAATATTTCTTTTTTAAACAAATAAAAATATATTCTATAATTATGGTTAGTTGGTTTGCGAGATATGAACGTAAAATGATGTTCAATAACCTCTTACAATCTCAGAAAAAAGTAAAAACATATTTTGAATTTAAATGTATTATTAGAAATATTAAGTAATTCCTAATGAATATATGTAGGTACTTTTATTAATACTTAGATACTGTATGTCTCGCCAAATATACTTTAACAAATAATACGTTTTTAGCCAATAACCGATAACATGTTTTCAAAATATCGTACAGTCATTGATTATTATTTTTTGAAATTCATGGTGTTATGTTTTAATATTTTTATTACTCGCCGAATGCCACCACTGTTATGATTTAATAATTTTAGTATTTTGTATTAGCACTGGTAGTAAATGTAAACACTTCAACTGGTTTCAAATCTCTCTATGATCTTCTGTACAAGAGGGACACTTCTTACTTCTAACAAATCTTTATTCTTACTGTGTCTACTGACTTAATTCTACTGACAATATAGTACTGACATAATGACTGATCTGCTCTATACTGACTACCTAGAACTTATTTTTATATGAATTCCCTAATTTGAGATGCAGTGGCGTATCTGTAAAATTGATTAAAAAAGGTGTCTATAAAAGTAATTTGGGGAGTATTTGCTACGCCACTGCTTACTGTACTACAATGGTTTCTTTTAATGTTTTTATAGCTGAACCTTCCCAAGCTTTATCGACATAGTGTAAATGAGTTTATGATAGGTTTTTTCGGGTATAATAATATTTGGGGCGGAAGAACGTGCATAAAATAGAATTTGAAGTAGAATTTAAAATACATATTGTTTACTTAGAATTTCCCTTGCAATAAACGACCATAAAAGCAGCTTTTGTCGGAAGGTTCCGCCGAAATATAATGTATGTCTAAATATTGCATTTACGTGTCAAACTATCTCTAAACTAATGAATATATAATACTTAAGACTATTCACAAATAAAATGACTATTAAATAATGGGGTCACAACACCTCCCCCCTAAATGAGAGATTTTATAACAATGAAATTGTTAGAAAATTTCGTTCCTGAGTTAAAATATAAATTATGATACAAAATATACATCCTTGTAATTGATACTAATATTTAACAAAAGTATTATGTTCGAAATGATTTTACAAAATTTGCTATGAACTATGTTCTTATTCTATATTATACTAACCTATATAATATTGAAAACTGTTTTTTTTTTATAATAATTAGGCATTCTAAATCTACTTAGATTCCACTAAAGAAATTTATTACTTATAATAAAACATAATATTATTACTTATCTAATTGATCGTCTTGAGGACGTGTGACCAATAGCTCTGCGAGGCGTGTATGATATACCTGGTTGATCGTCCTCAGGGTGATCATCATTATTAATTCTATTAGAAGTTTCACTAGTATACTGAGCTATATATCTATTACTTCTCGGGGATGGTTCAATGGTTTGATTTACCCTTACGCAAATATTTGGTATTATTCCACAACAGGAAGTTTTTCTTATACATTTTGAATATATTTTGTAAACAATAAATAATAATACAACAACAGATACAATGTAAGCTAAAACAGAACCAGAAATATTATATGTTGACAAAAAATTATTTTTTTCAAGATTTTCTGTTAGCTTTTCTATGTCGTCTAGTGTATGGCTAGCGATGTTCAGTTCAGGAATGTGCTTTGAAAGAGTCTTATAATTTTCGTTTATTAAAATTTCTGTCAGGTTAATGTTATTATTTTTTATTTTTTCACAACAGTCCTCACTAATTTCTAATGGCGGAACAAACTCACTAAATATTTTCGACTGAAAGGCATTACCGTGAGGCACGAGCATCGTTGAAACACTATACGCTTTACACTGTTTTCCTATGGTGACACTGCCGCAATTTTTTAAAATAACGTCTACTGGTTTATTTTGATTAATACATGAAATGGTTAATGATTGAGGGCAAGGCACTGCAAACAGCCAAGTATTAGTTGTAAGTAACTGAATAAAGATACCTCTATTAGAATTTAATATATGTTTTTCGCATACTTCTGGAATTTTATTTGTTACTTGAAGTAACTTCATTTCACAGTTTTCCACTAAATGAGCCAATGAAACTGGTTTTTGTTGCTGACAAATCATTTTATCATCCGTTATTTTTATAAATTTATTATATTCGAGATCAGAGAAAGTTATGAACTGCTGTTTTGTTTCGTCTATTGCAATGTATTTAGAAGATGGTTGAATCAAAACAAATTGATTAGTGGCTAATAGCTTAGGAAAAGGCGATACCTTATATAGGTAGAATAATTGTGCTTCAACTAAAGGAATATTAATTATATAAATTAAATGATTATTTTCAAAGTAAACTTTTAGTAGACAAGACCATATATTTTCATAATTTGTGCCATTTAACATATTTTCATTATTATTGAGTAAAAATATATTACAGTCGTTGCTTTGGTACTGAGAGACGGAAGGTATTTTTAAATCGTTTTGAACGTTGTATGATGCAAGAAATTGTTTAATCTGATTATTTTGTTCCAAAATATTAAATTGCTCTTTGATAAAAAATTTGGGAAAAATAATATTATAGGATCTGAATTATTTATCTGAAATAAATTAGCGTTGTTTTCTTTTAATTTTGTGTTAATAACAATATGTGTTTGCAGATAATTTAAAAATTTTTGATAATCTGTTATCATGTCAGCGTTTACCGTTTTAATCATTCTACTTAAGGCATCAGCATTTGTATTTAACTTTCCGGCCTTATAAATAATTTCGAAATTGTATTCTTCCAATTTTAACCTAAATCTTGTAAGACGCGACCCAGGGTCTTTTATGTTAAATACATAAAGTAAAGGTTTATGATCCGTAACTATCTTAAAATTTGTTCCAAAAACATATGGTAGAAAATGTCTAACTGCCCAAACAATTGCCGCTAATTCTTTCTCTGTCGTTGAGTAGTTTTGTTCGGCTTTATTAAGAGTTCTACTAGCATAAGCTATAGGTCGATCATTATTAACTTTTCCTTGTGATAAAATTGCACCAATCGCATAATTACTTGCGTCGGTAGTTATAATGAATTCTTTTGAAAAATCTGGGTACTGTAGTACAGGAGGAGAAGTAATGTTATTTTTAAGCGTTTGAAATGAAATATCACAAGCATGGTCCCATTTAAATTCCGTATCTTTCTTGGGCAATTTGGTAAGAGGTTTTGAAATTTTCGCAAAATCCTTTATAAATTTTCGATAATATCCGACAAGTCCTAAAAATGATTTTACCTCTTTTTGATTTACCGGTTGAGGAAACTGTAAAACACATTCTACTTTTGATGGATCAGGTTTGATGCCATAATCTGTTATAATGTGACCTAGATACAAACATTCTTTTCTTAAAAACTCACATTTTAATGGTTGAAGCTTTAAATTATGCTCCCGAAACCGTTCAAATACCTCAATTAACCTTTCATTATGTTCTTTTAAATTATTAGCATAAATTACGACATCATCTAAATAAATAAAACATTTTATGCCACTAAGACCGCTTAAGACCGCATTCATTAACCTCTGAAAGCTTGCCGGAGCTCCTTTTAGGCCAAAAGGCATCCTATTGTAAACAAAATGCCCCGTAGAAGTACTAAAAGCTGTCTTATTTTTATCATTTTCGTCCATTTGAACCTGATGAAATCCATTGGCTAAATCTAAAGTTGTAAAATAATGCGATTTTCCTAATTGGTCTAAAATATCTGTAATATTAGGTAATGGAAATGCATCCCCTGCAGTTATTTCATTAATTTTTCTAAAATCTACGACCACGCGAAATTTAGGTAAACCTGATGAATCAGTTTTTTTAGGAACTACTAATAAGGGACTATTCCAAGGACTGTAAGACGGAGAAATTATTCCATCCTTTAACATTGCATCGGTTTGTTCTTTTATAACCTCCCGATGTTGAAAAGGTAATCTATAGGGTTTAATATTAATAGGTCCCTTAGTAGGGTGTGTAGAAATTTTATGTTTTATTGTGTTTGTACAAGAGAGTTTATCACCTTCTAAATAAAAAATATCGATAAAATTTTCACAAATTTCTAGAAGTGAGTTAGTTTCCTCGACATTTAATCCTTCTAAGTTGAGAGAATGTTTCAATTTTTCTAAACGCTCAAAGTAATTTATATTCGTGTTATTTTCAATATTATTATTATTATGACTAAGCTCTATAATGTCAAATTCACCTTTAGTGATAGTACGTTAACTCTGGGTAACGCAATTGTTAAGGGTTCATTAGATATATTTAAAATACTAATTAAACATTTATGATTATGTACTTTGGTCAAAGAAGAACCTATATAGAGATTTTCAGCAAGTTGTTTCGATTTTACGATACCTTCAGTACCTGAAACGTTAGCCAAAGCATAAGTTATCATTTCACATCTTGGGGGTATAGTCGTTAAAGTCTCTGAAGGCAAAATCTTAAAGCAATTGTCCTCAAAATAAACAGTTTCTTCTTCATAATTAATTTTAGTTTTATATTTTTGCAAAAAATCGCGGCCTAAAATTCCGTCATTTTTTATAGGAATGCTATCTGGTACGATATGAAAAGGATGAATTAATATTTTATTATTTTTTAATTGGATTGTTACATTATATAGACCTTTCGTAAAAACCGGTTCTTTACTTATACCTTTTAGTTCAATAATACAGTTTTGATCTAGCTTTGAATAGTCTTGTAAAATCGACTCCTTTAATAAACAAACATCAGCCCCTGTATCTAACAAAATTTGCAATTCTGACTTTTTAGTGCCCAATGAAGTTATTTCAATTATATCTAACTGTTTACAATTATTAGAGAATAATACTGACTTAGGAGACATATTATTTTAATTATTACGAGTTGGTTTGATTTTAATATGTTCTAGTGGATTCTTATTATTTGAACAGCTACTGTTTATACTGATTGAACTTTTTACGAAGCGCTTGGCGGGCTGTTCACAACCAAGGCTTCGTTGTCGTTTCCCGAAAATTCTTGGACAGATGTAGTTGGTTGTGGAGGAGAAATACTAAGATTGTGTTGGAGGCTACTGGGGGGTAGAGACGTTATAGTTTGTATTTGATGAGAATTATTGACAGGTTCATTATTATAGTTAGGACGGTATCGTCGCTGTTGTTGAGGTATCTCTGAAAGCATTTGAGGTCTGTTTGAACTACGGGGATTGGTATAATTTTGACGATAATTGTTCCCATTATAATTATTGTTAAAATTTCGTGAATTTGTATTTTGATTGTAATTATGATTATCGTTTCCCCTGTAAGAAAAATTACTTCTAGCATTAATAGGTTGTTCCCCGTTATAATTTTGCCCATTTGAAGAATTTTCGTTAAAATGTTGTTGTGGACTGAAGCTCTGATAATTAGGATTATTAAAATTATTTCTTCCCATATTTTGTTCATATTGTATAAGTTGCCTACATTGAGAAGTTATATGATTATTTTTATGACAGAACATACACAAAAGTTTAGGATTTTGGTTATTAAAATTTCTATTTCCCTGACCCACAAAACCTACATTTTTAAAATTTGAATTTTTTGCTCTAACGTTGTTTTCGAGTTCCATTTCGATTGCTAATGATAATGTCCTGTCTAAATCTGTTGTGTTTTCAGCAATTACTCGAATTTGTATTTTTTCATCATTTAGCCCTTGTCTAAACGTGTTTACTAAAATTGACTCTAAATTTTCTATTAATACCTTAGCAGAATTATGTTCATAATTTAAATGACAAGTTTCTTTATATTTATTATGCAGGCATCTTAATCTATCTCCATATTCTGTAACGGTTTCCCTAAAGTTTTGTTTTATATTCATTATTTGAGTTAAAAAATGAGAAGGCGGTCTTTTATCCGTAAACTGTTCTAAAAGAAAATCTCTAATTTCGTCCCAATTTAAAAATTCTTTATATTGTGTCACCTCTTGAGCTTTACCTTTTAATTTAGTACCAAAAATTTATTTAGCTAATATATTTTTTTCATATTCTTTCACAATATGCATTACTGCGTCACAGTTTTTTAGAAAAAATTGAAGAGAATTTCCATCGCCGTAGCCGTCAAATGAATTTATTAAATTTAATACATCAATTGCATCTTTTCCTTCAGCCATTTTTTTGTTTGTTAAAATTATAAAGATTAAATACTAGTAAGTTATACGGTCGATTATTCAATTACTTTTTCAACACACAACGTATTTGCAGTACCTTTCACAAAATAAATATATCTATATAATTTCAAAAATGCATAACATATAAAAAAAACAAATAGTGTCACCACAACAGGAAAATAAAAGAAAAAAACTTACAGCTTCATCCTTAGTTAGCTGGAACGTAAGGCGAATTTCCTCGTTTTCTTTCGTCTTCTCGAAACTTGTTGCGTACTGGGCGCTCCTCCAAGTCTGTTGAAACTTCCTGTCTTTGGTATACCGATGTGGTTTAACTGGTGTGATTCCTGCTGCGTTCTAGGCGCTCCTTCAGAAAACACGTGGTAGTATATCCAGATCCGCTGCCACCAATGTTATGTTTTAATATTTTTATTACTCGCCGAATGCCACCAATGTTATGATTTAATAATTTTAGTATTTTGTATTAGCACTGGTAGTAAATGTAAACACTTCAACTTGTTTCAAATCTCTCTATTATCTTCTGTACAAGAGGGACACTTCTTACTTCTAACAAATCTTTACTCTTACTGTGTCTACTGACTTAATTCTACTGACAATATAGTACTGACATAATGACTGACCTGCTCTATACTGACTACCTAGAACTTATTTTTATATGAATTCCCTAATTTGAGATGCAGTGGCGTATCTGTAAAATTGATTAAAAAAGGTGTCTATAAAAGTAATTTGGGGAGTATTTGCTACGCCACTGCTTACTGTACTACAATGGTTTCTTTTAATGTTTTTATAGCTGAACCTTCCCAAGCTTTATCGACATAGTGTAAATGAGTTTATGATAGGTTTTTTCGGGTATAATAATATTTGGGGCGGAAGAACGTGCATAAAATAGAATTTGAAGTAGAATTTAAAATACATATTGTTTACTTAGAATTTCCCTTGCAATAAACGACCATAAAAGCAGATTTTGTCGGAAGGTTCCGCCGAAATATAATGTATGTCTAAATATTGCATTTACGTGTCAAACTATCTCTAGACTAATGAATATATAATACTTAAGACTATTCACAAATAAAATGACTATTAAATAATGGGGTCACAACAATGGGATTTGTATTACGTTCCTTCTAAAGGAAAGTATGTAATCGTGAAAAAAACACCCTCCGAGATTTTTTCAAATCTTTACATTTCAAGGTTTTTAGATGCTGAAAAACATTTCTCGAATCCGTCGGTATGTCAGTCTGTTCGCGGCATAGCTAAAGAACTATTTATCTGATTGACTTAAAATTTTGGTCCAAAATTAATAGTCTTATAGACATGACCTGCTAACATTTTCGTAAAAATCCATATAGGGGAACAAAATGGCGGCTTAGTTAAATGTTTAAAAAAATATTGCTGAAAAACTACTTATTCAATTTATCTAAAATTTTGCAGAAAAATTAACTGTGACATGGAGATGAACTGGTAAAATTTTGGTACCAATCCAAGGTAGCATAACAAAATGGCGCCTCATAAAATATTTGGGTTAAATCTTGCAACTTATTTTGAAGCCTTTATCGGAAGTGACTGAGATTTAGTATGCGTACATAAACCAGATGATAATGCAATCATATGTTGTCCAATCATGAATATCTTATACCGGGTGCTTACAAAATATTGCTAATAAGTTCAAAAAAGTTTTCGTTTTAGGAATTGTCTTAGATTTGGTATATATACATAAAATTGATGTCGATACAAATTATGGTGTTGAATATCTTGTTTTGTACAGGGTACACCTATATAAACTCAGTGACAATGCAATATGATGGTTTCAAATCGTAAATAACTGATACAGGGTGCGTAAAGAATACATAGTGGTACAAAACAGTTTTTTTTATCGGAATTAACTGAAATTTGGTATACATACATAAACTGGATCACGATACAATATTAGATGTTCAATCGTGAGTGTCTTTTACATATACATGGTGCGTAAAATATAATGGTAATATAGTTCCCTCTATCGGAATAAACCGAGATTTGGTACACATGCACAACCCAATGATAATACAATATTGTGAAGTCTAAATATTGCTGGAAAGTACAAAATAAAATATATGTGAAAATATTTAAATATTAGAAAAACACAGAACTTTTAAAAGTTTTGTATTTATGTAATTTTAATTACATCGAAAAATACAAATATTAAAATAAATTTAAATTCGCAAATATAAACAATATTAAAAAATGTTATATTGGGGTAACCCAGCCGTGGTTTCATTTTAATAGGTATGGTAAGTGAATTAATGTATGTATGTATGTATGTATGTATGTACGTATGTATATTAGATCTGATCGATAAAGGTATATTGTATATACACAGGGTTATTCACGGTGAGTGTCCAATTAGAAGTATCTGAAGAATCAATAAACAGAGTACTTTCAAACCTTGGCTTTACACATAATTGAACATAAACTCTCTTTTTGCCGCTTTTGACCCAAACCGATAGCAATATCTATTTTTTAATGAAATGCCCTGTACATTATTGCATTTTTGTAATGTCTTTATGATAAACAATTTTGTATGGTGTTTCCTATGCCTAAATTCAACTGACTTTGGGAAAATGGCACCTGAAAATTGAGATGCGCTTTAACTTGCAGCAAAATGGATTGCACTTTCCTATCTTAGTTTTTAGTTACCTATCATCTGATACCCATTTTAACTTCGACAGGAAATGTCAAATTTCTCACAGCTTCTGTCAAATTTAAAATTGGTATCAAGAGATAGCCAACTAAAAACCAAAATAGTAAATTGATATCTATTTTGTTGCAAGTTAAATCGTTTAGGAGCTACAGAGCTTTAAAACATCAACAGAATTTAGGTATAGCAAACATCACAAAAAATATTTAAAAATTTCAGGCTAATACAAAATTTCAATAATATACAGGGCCTTCCATTTAGAAAACGGATGTTGCTATTAGTTTGAGCTAGAAGTGGCAATACCGCATAATTTAAAATATTTTAAAAATAAAGTTTATGTTCACTCATGGCCACAGCCAAATGTTCATGATAGTCTGTTCATTGGTTCTCCAAATATTTCTAATAGGACACTCACCGTGAATAACCCCGTATACGTAATAACAGTCGTATTTTGGCTTTACAAAAACAATAGGAAAATGTAGCAAAAACTGTATAAAAAAGTAAATATATGAGTTATATATGGATATACATACTTATTTTTATCGAGAAAAGTGACTCATATTAAGAATTATATAATGTTTATGAACTTATTACCAATTTAGTTACAAATAAAGTTCCGGGTAACGCCACTTTACCGATTTTTGTATATTGCAAAAGGAAAATAAATAATGTTTAAAAAAGCAATTCGTGGTACTAAAATAAATAATATTATGTACATATTACTAGTTTACTGAAGAACGTTTAACGGATATTGAGCTACTACTAGCGGGTACCCGCGACTTCGTTCGCGTATGTCGACAATAAAAGGGGTAGAAAAAGGTACTTAAATCGTCTTATTTAAGTACCTCTTAAAATCCATTTTTATATAATACCCTGTATACATAAAAAAATATGTAAATAATAAAATAAAATACACTTGTTAAAGTTTTTTTTTTTGAAAAACTAACCGTTTTGTAAATAATAAGAAGTGTAATATTGCAGGGGCCGGGCGTTTTCACCCCATGAAATTTGAGGGTCGTAAAATCTCCTTTTACCAAACCTTTACATCGTACATTCAACCTCTATGACAAAATTCAACTTTTTACGTCAAGAGGTTTGAGTGGGATTGTGATTAATCAGTGGCCCAATATTTTTGAAACACCCCGTATAATTTTGAAAAAATCTTATAATTTGTAAAGTATGAAAATAAAATACCCGTATTCAAGCGTTTATCCGAAATCCTAAGCGTTTTTTTAATAGAAAATAATTTAATATTTAAGGGCTGGTTTCACCCCCTTACAAGTCTTTTGAAAAACCATACCTTATCGAACCTCTACGCTCTGTAGTCAACCCGTATACAAAAATTCGGCGTTTTGCGTCAAGCGGTTTGAGAAGGATCGTGATTAATCAGTGACCCGAGTTTTGAAAACACCCTGTATACATTTAAAAAACTCTACGAATGTAGAAAAAATTAGAATAAAATGCCTTTATTCAAGCGTTTTTTTCAAAAACTAACCGTTTTGTAAATAAAAAAGATTTTTATATTCAAGGGGTGGTTTTACCCCCTTGAAATGTAAGTTTCCAAAAATCCCGTCTTGTCAAATCTTTACACCGTACAATGAATCTCTATATCAAAATTCAACATTTTATGTCAAGAGTGATCCGATTTTTCAAACACCTTGTATACATTTTTTAAAATCTTTAAATGTGTAAAAAATAAAAATAAATAACACCTATTCAAGCCTTTTTCTAAAAACTAACTGTCTCTTAAATAAAATATTGTATTATTTAAAGGGTGGTTTTATCCCCCTGTAACTTGAGTTTTAAAAAATCCCTTTTTTCCGAACCTCTACACCCTGCAGTCGATCCGTGTACCAAAATTCCGTTTTTTACGGCAAGCGGTTTAAGCAAAATATTGATTAATCAGTGACTCGCTTTTTTAAAACACTCTGTATTACATTTTCAAAATTTTAAAATAAAACAAATAAATAAAATAAGATATAAAAACGAACCATTTTTTGATTATTTTATTGGGCCGCTATTTTGTTTTGCTATCTTGGATTCATACCAAAATGTTACCAGTTCTTTCCAAACTATCACCAGGTGATCCCCATATAACCCTAAATTGTTTTCTAAAATTTGAAATTAATTGGGTAAGTTGTTTTGTGGCTATTTCGCGAACCGACAGATAGACAGACAGATTGACAGAAAAGGAAAAGAAAATATATATATGTTTTATTATCTAGGGAAGATAAAACATAAAACCTGGGAGGGCGTTTTTTTTGACGATTGCTAATATTTTATTTAGCAGCCATTTTCTTCCACTATCTTGAAATCGTGCCACAATTTTACCATTTTATCTATGGCTATATGTTAATTAAATATCGTACACCACTGCCTCACACAACTCCGCCCGGCAGTGCAATTCTCCGATTTCAGACCCTGGCCCGTTCACAATTCAGTCCAAGGCATCTTTTATCTTCGTCTTTCCCACGTCATTCGCGCCGAACATGCCTATTTCTCTCTGACAATAATTGATCGTTGAACGGGCCGGGGTTTTGAAATCTGCCAATCACAGGTATCCTGAGCACGCTAACGTCTACCGATACCTATCAATAATATTTTTGGTATTTTATTTCAATTTCTCATGCATTAAAAAAAATAATTTGAACGGACCACATAACTAGAATAATTTTTTATTCGCATTCCTTTCACGCGTTCAAACTTATGTCAAAGTTTACTGAATATAATATATTCAGTAAACTTTGCTTATGTGTCAGACTTTACCATACCCCAGAAAATAAATGCATCCTAGAAATTTGGATACAATTAAAACCTGTCATTGACCAATTGAATGCGTCGGATTGAATAATTCGCTGACAGGCACACATCAAGTCGACGTTGACCCGAGGAAGTCGAATATGAGGAGCTGGCAATAAAAATAATGCTATTTTCTTTAAATGTGTTTTGTGGTAAATTGATCGTGCCCCGATCTTTTTAAAATGGGACACCCTGTATATCAATACTGATTTATGAAGCTGATAAAAGTAGCTTTCTAATAATGTAGGCTTTGCCTATACCTAACTCCTCACGTTTTTGATTTATAAGCATTTCTTTATGAAATATCATAATAACGTGTCATTTTCAATGATCCCAGTTGTGAGACGCCATGAGAGTTTGTTTGACAGAAGTTTCATTCTTGCGCCTCTGATTTTAAGTCAAAGTTAAAATGGAAGTGAATAATAGTTACTGGAATACAGTTATAATGAATTTATTTATTCTGCATGGTCAGTGTGATAAAATTATCAAGAGAATTTAATGAAACGTATCCAGATTTACCACAAATGAATATCAGAAACGAATTACAATTTTAAAGATTTTGGTTCAGCTTTAAAACCACCAAGAAATTTGACCAGACCGATGACTTCCAATAAAGAAATTGAAATTAACCTTTTGGCATACTTTTATGCATATCCTGACTCCTCCATACGGGACGCTGAAGCAGATTTGGGCATTACATTTTCATCTATACAAAGAATTTTAGAAAAACATAATATGCACGACTACAAGTTTACCAAAGTTCAAACACTTAAACCTCAAGATTTCCCGCAGTGCAGTGTCGAATTTTTTGAAATGCTGCTGACACTTACACAGGAAGATCCTCTTTTTCTAAGAAAAATTATATGGATCGACGAGTCAAAATTTTCGAGAGAAGGCATGTTTAATCGACGGAATCGTTGCTAATGCTAATGGATAATCAAATTAGGTACTTGATATACGAGGGTCTTGAATTTGAGGATTGCTGAAGCTGTTGGTATCAACTTGACGGTGCCCCAGCACATTGTACGGTAGAAGTGACTGCAGAGTTAGAACCAATTTTCGATGACCGATGGTTTAGACGTCTAGGGCCGTGTAATTGGCCCCCAAAATCGCCTGATATTACTCCTTTAGATTTTCATTTACGGGGTACTCTAAACTAAAAAGTCAGTATTGATAGACAGTGTGTCTCATTTAAAAAAAAAATCGATTTTCTTGCGCTTTTATAAGTTACAACATACATTTATTTCTGGAGCACCCTGTATGCTTCTACGAAGATATGACAAAAACATCAAATACCCAAAGGTATTATTTAACCGTATTCCTAATTTCAGATTAAAATGGCTTTAGAGTTGGAAGAAATTGAAATTTATTATAAGTCTTGTTTTCGTTAAAAAAAATTCAAATAAATTAATTCCTGGAAAACGGCTACAGATAGGTAGAGGGAAGTATTCAGAAAAGTTGCTCAAAAATACGTGTAGTTTCAGAAAGTGGACATATAAAGAACATTTTATTTAAAATAGCGATGTTGCCACCTGTTTTGACTATATATATATATATATATATATATATATATATATATATATATATATATATATATGTATATATATGCATATATATATATATATATATATATATATATATATATATATATATATATATATATATATATATATATATATATATATATATATATATATATATATATATATATATATATATATATATATATATATATAATATATATCTTGGGTATAGGTCCGAAAAAGAAAGTAATTGTGACTGAGGTTTTGGTAGTGTCACATATATTGTCAATTTTAAAAAAATATCATTTTTGACGTTTCGGCAGGAACACCCTTGCCTTTCTCAAAAAATGTTTATCCATGAAACGTAATTAATCATTTAAAAATAAAATCTTAATAAAGAACAAATTTCACTTATTTTTACGAACATACGAAAATAACAAAAAAGACGACAACAACATATCGTTTGCTGCTCGCTCTTGGGCGATATCACACTCATTTTTTGGGACCTATACCCAAGAAAATTATATATATTAACAATATAAAAGGAAGGTCAAGAAACTCTTACCAAATCTATATATATATATATATATATATATATATATATATATATATATATATATATATATATATATATATATATATATATATATATATATATATATATATATATATATATATATATATATATATATATATATATAAAGATTGTTATCAGATCACGCTTCCATGGGCTGTTATATGTTAAAGGAAAAATATGAGAACGGCAAATTTGATCCTCAGACACATTCAAAATTTTCAAATTTTTACCATATCATGAGATGTTAAGGGAAAAATCATAAGCGCAATTTTTGTACAGGATATCCTGATCTTCATTTTCACATTTACATAATTGCTGTTTCTACAATAATTTATTATTTTTTTTTAGATGGTTCAGGAATATAAACTTTGGCTACTTTAAAAGGGTCCTCAATAGATATCAAGATTTCTAATTCCCTGACGTCCTACCTACCTTACAAATGGCGCTAGTTCCTAGACTATATCAAATTATAAAAAGGCAATTTGGAAAAACACCAATACTTACATGCGATTAGATTCTGGTACCTATTTTTTATTTTGTTTTCTGGGTGGGAACCATATGTCCACTCTTTTGTTTTTCCTCTAGGGAAGAGCTGCAAGCAAGACAGTTATTTTAACAGTAGTTAATGCTGTTCAATTTTAAACCAAAATGTAGGTGCTACATCTAATTTTTGGCGTTCATAAATATTGTTTTAGTCTAACATCAAAATTCTTTATTATGAAAATACTAAACCCAAATGTACGATATCATATTGTTAATTTTATTCTCTACAATTCATCTCTTTACACCATTAATATTGCTTCATTAGTTTCGATTGTATAAGCCAAAAATTTTTGGCATTGAATTATTTATAGCAAATATAAACAAATGATAGTTGTAAGTGGAAAACATATAATGTAATATTACTATGGACTATCTTTTCCGGCAACAAATCACTGGTTTTTTGTTCTATTAATTGGAGAAAGGAAGAGAAAATGTCGTGAATTTAACAGACCCTAGACTACTAGACTAGCAGACTTTAACGAGATGATGAGTTAATGAGCTGAAAGCCAGGCAAAACATCGCGAATTTACCAGACGACTAGTGTAGCAGAGCGCAACGATTTGTTAGATGAAAGCATAGAGTTAATAAGCTGAAAGCAGAGAAAACGTTACGGATTTAGCGGCTTCTAGCCACTAGACAAGTAGATTTCAACGAGTTGATGAGTTGACAGAGCTAAAAGCAGAGAAAACGTTACGAGTTTAGCAGATATTAGTCACTAGACTAGCAGACTTCAACGAGTTGATGAGCTGAAAGCAGAGAAAACGTTGAGAATTTAGTAGACAATAGCCATTGGACTAGCAGACTTTAATGAGTTCAGAGCTGAAAGCAGAGCAAACGTTGCGAATTTAGCAGATATAAGCCACTAGACTAGTAGACTTTCGTGAGTTCATGAGCAGAAAGCTGAGAAAATTTAGCAGACACTAGCCGCTAGATTAGCAGACTTCAACGCACTGACGCTGCTCAAAGATTTATTCACGAGTAATTAAAATTTGGTTAAATATAAACTAGGTGAATTTGAAGGCTTCTTTCCTTAGAGCAAAAGTAGAAAAATGTTGAAACTGCAATAGAGTTTCTGAGGCTTTTTGAACCACAAGGAGAAGCATTTTGGTAGGACTTACTTTATTGTGAGGAAACTTGGGTTGTTCATTTTATCCCAAAAAGAGAGTTAAGGTTTAGAATGGACACAAAATATGGCACGTTCCCAAAAAAGCAAAAGCTATTCCTCCTGCTGGGAAGGTTATGACGACAGTGTTTTGGGATAAAGAACGTATTTTGCTAGCCCATTGTTGCCAACTATTTTCTGAAGAATGTAACCCGTTTTTTACACAAAACCACGTAAACCAATTATCAGAAGTGTAATTCTTCATAATAAGGCTAGTTTTATATCTCTCAATTGATTAAAGCCTCATTAAACCAATTGCATTGGAAAATACTTCCTCCTCCTTCTTGAAGACCTAATTTACCTCTATGTGAATTCTATCTGTTTGAAGCCCCAAAAGAATTCTTGGGAGGCATTAAACTTGAGAACAATAAAGATGTTAATAACTTTGTGCAGAGAGGTTTTGGTGAGCGCCCACAAAAGTCCAAAAACGGACTTTCGGAATCGTAACGAGTTAAAATATTGATATCGCTACGGAAGTGCGGCAAAATCCCCCACGTACGATTCGGATCATATCAGATTGTTTAAATATTATGATAGTTTCACATAATAATTAAATATCTAATTTAAATTAGATATATATCTGATTCAATCTATAATACCATATATTTCTGTATCAAAAATAAATATGTTAAAAAAAATTATAAATAAATTCCAGCTTAAATTTGATCCGACTGAGTAACTCTCATCTCAAATTAAAACTGCATTTAAAAAATAATTAATTTTGTTTCTTACTTCATGTTGCCTCTTCAGTTCTCCAGACTCGATAGCATTTTGAACATATTTTTGGAAATTGTCCAATTTTACTCGCCTTGAATGAGTTGTTTTAAACAGAGGTACTCCCTGAAATATATATCAATAAGTTTCATTTCCTTAACTGACTGGCATAACTTTATTTTTTTTAATATCTAATTGTTATGTAATTATTAAGAAAAACCAAATAAAAATCGTAACTCTTGTTTCTTTCTGGTTGCCTCACTGTTAATATTACTAATTCCCCAAAATAATTTAATCTGCATTTCCAACAAATTTATCAAAATTGAGAAAGTTAACTTGTCTTGGCTGGGATTCGAACCCAAGACCTCTCACTTTCTAGATTAACGCCTTGAAAACTAAGCCGAGAGGACTTTGATCTCATCGCAAAAGCAGGGATTGTTTGATAAATAGGAAATGGTTTTAATAATAAAAGTTACTTTTTTTCTAGTTTTACATGTATGAAGAATTTTAGTAAGAATTTTCTTTTAATTATTTATAAGCTTTTTTTAAAAATTCTAAAAAAAATAACAATCGTCGAAAATTAAAAAATATATTAGACAGCAACTCTAGTATTATGTATTACATATTATAATATATAAGTGCCAAAAACAATAAAAATTAAAAAAAAAAGATTATTGTATTTTGTTGTATTCTTCAATTTTAACAAAAAAAAATATAAACAAATCTAAAACTAAACGACATCTTCTTACCGGACAAATTTCTTCTGTTACAAGAATTGATAAAGGTCTTATAATCCTTGAACTTTGCCTCTTAAAACTGACCGGCTTTAATAAAAGGTCTTCCTGGTTCACATCTAAAATATAAGTCCAAACAACTTTCTAACGAACAGAGTAAAAGATCATTATTTAAATGTGATTTAAATCGACGGTTAGTTGCTTAGATTATAAAAACAAGGGAGAGCCAACTATTTACATTTAAGACGGATCATAGATTGCATTTTTTCCCTCTCTACTACATCGATAGGTGTATGTTGCTGTCACGTTTTAAAAATTGTCAAATATTCTATGCCATTATATTACTACAATATGTTTATATATTTTCATAACACATCAAAAAACTACACAGAATATTTAATTTAGACTATATAACATTGTTTTATTGTCTGAGTAATTAACTAAGGTCTTTAAAAAATTACAAAAATGTGATAATAAAAATATTACCACAGAGAACTGGTATAGTCGAATGCGGTCTTATCGTGCGGGTCCAAAGGTCACCAACATTATGAATCAAATCAGAAAAAACAGTAAACAACCAAAATGTTGTGTGTTTCTTATTGGCAAAAATTTATTTATTGCCTACAAAATTACAAATGTTCTAAAAAAGTAAGCTAAAAACGGGGTCAAATCTAATAAAAAAATTTTTAAATTAAAATTCACTGGCTAATATCCAGGAGCTAGTGGCGAAAGCTCTGAGAATCGGTATAAGGAATGTACAGAAACTTGTGCATGGAAAAAAACATAATTTACTTCCGAAGAAGATTAAGAAATGTACACGAAAAAATCCAAAGGCAAAAGACTTAAGTTACAATGCAAAAATGGATATTCATAATGCAATTTATGATTTATACACGTCAAAGACTAATATAATCCTTCAGAAAGTTTAATATTATAGACTAAAAAATATCATCATCACTTAAAAAGTCCTCATCTTCTGATGATGATGATCATTTGTGCTATTTCGACATCTAGAACTCGTTCTTGATTCCACCAATCCCATATTAATTTCTCCGTATGTTCCACAGATTTCTTCCAGTACTCCGGCGTAATATAATTTAATGAATCTTGCCAAACAATTTGCACTTCATCTAATGTAAGACCATCGTTCACGTGTTTTTCGTAATATGATTTTGCCCCAGCCCATATTAATTCTATTGCGTTAAACTGGCTTTAAACTATTGCGTTAAACTGGTATGGCGGCAGGCGTAAAACCTTATGTCCATTTTCCCGTAATATTTCATCTACGGCATATATTGTTGATTTTTTAATAGATTTTGCCATTAAAAGAAGTTCTAGTTTCAGCATATTGGGTAAAGGATTTTGTTTTTGTTTTATTAGCCAGTCACAAATATCACTTTTCTTCCAGGATGAAGTAGGTTGTTTATTTAAAATTCTTGAATGATAAGATGCATTGTCCAGAATGATTAAAGATGGAGCATCTAAATTTGGAATCAGTTGTTCTTTTAACCACTTTTCAAACAGTTCACAGTTCATATTATCATGGTAGTCCATACTTTTGGATATTGAAGAAAACAGTAAACTTGCACCTGGGAGAAATCCTGTTGAAGAACCTGCATGCAAAATGATGAACTGTTTTTCCGTCCCACATCCCTTTTTTCTCTTGACACTTTTTACAGACTCGTCTTGCAAACATTTCGAACCACTTCCATTAGAAAATATCCAAGTCTCGTCTAAAAATACCACTTTTCTAGTGAAAAATATCCAAGTCTCGTCTAAAAATACCACTTTTCTAAATGTTGAGTTAACATTTTCCGTGTATTTCTTTAAAAACTGGATACGCTGACTTGCTATATGTGGCAACTCGCATAAAAATCTTCGATTACAGTCCTTTTTATATCGAAAACACAACATTTTTATTAATTTTGACAACGATTTTAGTCCAATTTCCAATATGCCTTGATTTTTTAAAGCTTCTTTTAAGACTTGAAGGGTTATATTAGTTTTTGATGTGTCTAAATCGTAAATTGCATTACGAACATCAATTTTTACATTGTCACTTAAGTCTCTTGTCTTTGGCTTTTTTCGTGTACATTTCTTAATCTTCTTCGGTAGTAAATTATGCTTTTTTTCATGCACAATTTTCTGCACAGTTCTTATACCGATTCACAGAGCTTTTGCTACTGTCTCCTGGATATTGGCCAGTGAATTTTCATTTTCGTAATATTTTATTAGATTTAATACCATTTTTTTCGCTTGTGGATGCAAAAAACCTGAAAATTGTTTTCTATTACTCATTTTGTCAGTGACTTGTCAAACTGACTTTGAAGTGACATTGCTCAAAGATTTTTGCAACTGCTAGTATGTATATGTTTATCCTCTTTTTTCATATGAAAATATTATAGGTCTATCTAATTCATCTTCCGGATTTTATGCGGAAGATATGATTACACGTAATAAAAGAAAAACAAACTTAAAAAGTTTGTCGTTGATAAATCGTATGACCCGCACGATAACACTGCTTTTGACTATAACGACGTTACGCCAAATTTTCGTCCCTTTTTAGTTAGTTAGTAGTTTTACAACTATTCATTTATAGCGATCATCATAGCACTCCTGTTTTATAGTCTAATTACAAAACAGACGTGCATTGTTGTCATTTTTGTTACCGCGTTCAATCGTTGTTTATATTTTTTTTTAGTTTTTTAATGATTTTGTAAGTTCTGTGTGTTGCAGTACATAAATAAATACAAAACTAGTCCGGTAGTATCATATCACAAGTAAGTCTTGACGTAATTAAGATTAGATATCAGTGTTGCCCGAACGGTAAGGCCTTAGCATTTACACATATTAATTTGATATTTAAACCATTCGAGTATGTTAATTGGCATGGAAAACAAGAAAAAAATTGATACCAATTAAACAAAAACAAATATTTTGCCAATTTTGGGTTGGGTTTTACTTAACGTAAACATTAAAATACATACTAACTCTCCAAATGCTTAAATGCGTTATTTGCAATACAAATACACTATTTTGGATGTGAATAAAACCTATATTCTAATGGCTTTTATTCAAAAACAAACGTATTTTTGCGGATTTTTCAAATCCCTCTTGGTTATAAAACACTTTGTTTAAATCATATTATATAATCTTCAAATACCTACGAGGAAGTATAGTATTCCTCCACATACCAAATTCCAAACTACTTCATTCCTCGGGTTTTATCTAATATATAATTAAAATATAGTACAATTCCTACCTAAGCTTTTTTGTATATAAAAGTTTATAAAAGAATTATTTTACGAGTCCTTTAAATTTTCTTATACATCAATACTATTAATAATTTTCTCCAAAAATTTCGTTCTCCAATTATTCTAAAAATATTTTCTTATTCGTGGGTTAGGAGAAGGCTCAAACAAAACACACACATAATTCTTAGATGTGACGTGAAGGAAAGTACTTTATTGACCACACGTAGCCTTATTACGTTTTGATTAGAGCACCGTTTCTCGTGTGTGTGTGTTTTTCTTGTGAAATGTTTTCCATCACGTCACATGTGGAAATTGCGGGCAAAGTGCGGACACAACGACACTACCAATTCAGTGCTTGAAAAATTATCAATAAAGATACGAAACGTCGCACAGGAATTAATCAGTGTGTTTTGTTTGAGCCTTCTCCTAACCCACGAATAAGAAAATATTATTAATAATCAAAAGTTTAATGTATGTACTCATATAGAGGCAATACAAATTATATACAGGGTGTCCCGAATTGCAGTGTCCAAACTTTAACAGCGCATTCCGCATTCAAAATAAGCCATTTTTCTATATAAACATTTTTTTTAACAACAATTTTCTATATAAACATATATCGGCAAATGCTTCGTTTTCGAAATACAGGGTGTTAAAGTTTTAAGAAAAAAATTGTTTTTTAGTCATAACTTTTTTATTACTTGAGATATTGTTATTAAATTTGGTAAACAGCCTTGGAGTAACAAAAGGCATTTTTTGATCAGAAATATTTTTTAATTTTTCATCAGTGGCGTCAGTACGGGATTTTTTATTGAATATTCTTGAAGAAAAAATGGTACTATACTGGTTTTTCTGAAAACAAAAATCATTCCTAAAATCCCCACTCAGTTTGGAGCAAATTTGATCCCTTGTCTTTTTTTCGTGCGGTGTAAGGAGTTCGAGTAAAAAACTAAAAACCATTTTTATGTATGGCATAGTTAAAATTTCCATTATTGTTAATTTCAGTAGCAAAACCTTTAAGGTGGGATTGTAACAGCAAGTTTTTAAAATTATTTGGTTTCCGATATTTATTTCATGCATTCCGGGTGAGTTCATAATTTCTGAACAACGTATGTAGGGTTTCTAAAATAAAAGCTTGTCTGACAACTAAGGAGAGATGACGTCATCGACCCGTTGTAATGGAGATTTGCATTATGTTTGGGTTATCAGGGTGACATCGCAGAAATTAGCAGGCAACCTATTAAAATCTAATGTCCTTGGTACTTACCATCATTTCTTCATTGTCGACTCTTGGTATGCCATGATTGCATTTTTGTGATAATTGAACAATTGCTAGGTTCGTCTTTAAAGTATGACAGATGAGTTTATAATTTTAAAAACGTCGATTCATTTTGTAAAACGGCAATTAGAATTAATTCAATTTTTAAGATGATACTTCATTTTACAGAAACTACTCTTTATTAACTAAGTTCGTAATTAATTTTACAAAAACTAGAATTCATTACTTTTATTAACTTAGATCGTGAAAAAAATTTATAGAGCACTTTAAATATCATTAAGGATTAATGTGGGTCTTAAAATTCACAATAATTGCTCAAAATGAGCTCCTCTAACTTCGACACATTTTCGGCATATGCTCTTAACTGTGTCAGTGGCATGGCGTATAAAATTTGTATTGGCTCGCAAAGTTTCACAGGCTTGCTCTATCCTTAGAATCAGTTCTTCTCTTGTATGAACTGGTCTGGAATAAACAACATTTTTCAAATAACCCCACACACAGAAGTCGACAGGTGTGAGGTCAGGGGAACGTGGTGGCCAGGCTGTAGCTCCTAATCGTCCAATCCACCGTTCTGGATAATTATTATTTAACCACTCGCGATTTACAAGTGCAAAATGCGCGGGAGCCCTGTCCATTTGAATCCAGAATTCGTTTCTAAAATTTAGAGGAATATTTTCTAGATATTGAAATAACTCATTTTGCAGAAAATCATTAAATAACTGTCCATCTAGGCGTGGTGGTAGAATATGGGGCCCGCAAAAAATTTCATTTATTACACTACACCAAACATTAACAGAAAATTCTTGCTGAAATGCTCTAGTTCGTACAACACGTGGATTGTCATGGCTCCAGATTCGTAAATTATGGAAATTTACTGAGCCGCTTCGGGTAAATGTGGCTTCATCAGTCCATAAATTTTTTTTTGAGAAGTTCTCGTCTTCCTCTATTTGGCGCAAAAACCAATTGCAAAAACTCACACGTTTTTCGGCATCACCAGGTTGTAAGTTTTGAACTGGCTGCATCTGAAATGGCTTCCTGTGATCTTTCCTCAAAACGCGATGAACCTTATTTTTAGAAACAAAAACTGCGTTGCCTTGTAAACTATGAGCTGCTCTTCGTAGGCTTAATGTCCTATCGTTGTCAAACTTATTTAAAATTACGTTTCGATATTGTTCATATCTCCTACCTTCGTTTCTCGGATTCTTTTCGAGTCCAAAATTCCTAAACATTAAATGCGTTTTAATGAAAACTTGTTTGGAAGGTAATCTTCTATTTGGAAATCTTCGTTAGTATTCCCGTACTGCTGCATTTGCATTTACATTACAGAAACCATAAACGAAATGAATATCAGCATACGCAAAGTTACTGAATAACACCATTTTGAAATCACTAGTTAGACTGATAATTACCTTTAGTTTTTAACTCGAAATCCTTGCATCGCACGAAAAAAAGGCAAGGGATCAAATTTGCTCCAAACTGAGTGGGGATTTTAGGAATGATTTTTGTTTTCAGAAAAAGCAGTAGCGAACCATTTTTTTTTTTCAAGAATATTCAATAAAAAATCCTGTACGGACGCCACTGATAAAGAATTAAAAAATACTTCAAAATCAAAAAATGCCTTTTGTTACTCAAATGCTGTTTACCAAATTTAATAACAATATCTCAAGTACTAAAAAAGTTATGACTAAATAACAATTTTTTTCTTAAAACTTTAACACCCTGTATTTCGAAAACAAAGCATTTGCCGATATATGTTTATATAGAAAATTAGGGCTTATTTTGAATGCAGAATGCGCTGTTAAAGTTTGGACACTGCAATTCGGGACACCCTGTATATGTATAAGTTAATCAGGTGTTTGGAATAACCCAGGCAAGAACACAAACAAATTTGGTAAATTTCCTTTTACCACCACACACACATAATATAACATAATTTATATATCTATATGGTTATTTTGTTTTAAATTAACACATTATATAAATGCCAATATGTTTCATTTTTTTATTACGAGGGAGGTTCTGTTAAAAGGATTTATTTTTGAACCCAAGTCTTACCTTATAATAAATTACAAATACAATGTGTCTGGTGGAATTTGTTATGAGGGATGTGCCGAGCAAAGAACAATGCTGTGATTGCTGATACTTACGAACATACAAATATACATGTTATTTTTAAATTTGTGTTTTATTTATCGGTATTATTTTATAATTACTTATCTATAAAAAAAATCAATTATGATGTTTATTATTTTTCTCCATACAAAAAGATTTTTTTTGTAGGAAATAGAATTTTAATGACTTTCTAAACATTAAATTATGCCGCCATTTTGTTTCGCCATATAGGATATACCAAATTTTACAGGTTCATCCCTTTGTCACACTTGATTTTTGTGTAAGATTTCAACTTAATTGGATAAATAGTTTTTGACACTGATATTTTAAACATTTAATTCGGCCGCGATTTTGTTTAGCCATAAAGAATCCTCGCCAAAATTTTATCAGTTAATTCCTAGGTCATTCCCTTGATTATTGGGCAAAATCTGAGGTAAATTGGATTAGCAGGTTTTTAGTAATATTTTTTTAACGTTTTATTAGGCGGCAATTTATTCCGTCATATTGGATTTTCATAAAAATATTACCATGTCGTCCTCATATGACTCTTAATTTTTGACAAAAAATTTTAAAGTTAATCGGATAAGTAGTTTTTTAGCTGTGCCGCAAACAGGCAGACAGACCGACGGATTTGAGAATTTCAACATCCCTGAAACGTGAAGATCTGCAAAAATTTCAGAAGGTGATTTCTATACGATTACAATACTTTCCTCTTACAAGGAAAGTGAAAAGAAACCGCAAAATATTTATATCACCTGCTTTCTGATTTTGAACCCCCAGTCCGAATTTCTGACTACGCATCTGACATACTTCAAATTGGTAAAAACATATTAAACTGCTTGCTATAAACATATATTAAATTAAAGAGAAACGAGCCGACGCTGGTTCAGTCTATAATGAGAGCCAACAGGGTTGCCATTCTTAGGACCGGAGATGCAGAGGAAGATATATGTTTTCTCTCACCCCTAGCACGCGAAAAACAATAATAGATCCAACTTTCGAAACTATTTATGAATGAAATGTTGAGTCTGTCCTTTGTTTTAAAGTCTAAGGTTAGTTGTCAATTAAGTAGAAAAAAAAACTTTCAACGTTTCTTTATTGCATAATTTTAAAATATGCTGGTCTTTAGTTTTAACTCTTTTAAAACACCTGAGATGCCATATCTTCCTAATAAATATATTCATGGCAATGGTGAAAAGCGTTCGAAATAAATACCTTTACTGATTTAACAAGTAATTTTTTAAAATATACTAAAATCAGCCTAGTTACTTAGTTAGTACTTTGGCACTTTTTAGTTAATGTACTAAAACGTCAACACTGATCTAGTGAAATTTGTACTTACACGTTGGTTCAGCGGTGTCTGGAGTCAAATTGTGCGTACTGCCAGACTGAGTTATGTTAGCTCCGAACATTCCACTCACCCTCTTAGATATCCTACTCCTGAACCTGTAATGTTCAATTACTCAAACTTAGCTCTATACACATACGATATAAACTGCTCAAAGTCGGCATACAATTTTTTTTATTTTTCGAAGAATGTATCTCGGAGATGCCTTAATCGATTTTTAAAAAACAAAAAGGCTTTGAAAGGCCATTATTTGTTTAATCAACAGCGTGGAGTGCTCTTTGATAAAAATATTTTTTTTTGTGTTATACAGGGTATGAAAAAATATAATGTAAAAATGAAAAATTTGAACTCTGCACCTCTTGCAATAGTTAACCAAGAACTTTTACCCTAATTACATTTAGAAGCACTGTTCGATATCTCGGGCAGTATTTGACTGTTTTTTTTTGTATAAAAAACAGTTACAAGATATTTTCAAAAGGTCTGTATTTTTTATATTAAAAAATTTAAAAAATCTAAGGTTTTTTTAATTAATCTAGAAATAGTTTCTCTATACCCAGAAGTACAAAAGTTTTACATTTTTGTCTTAGAAAAAAAAAGTTACAGGGTATTTTCAAAAAGTTTTTTAAATTGAAAAATTACAAATTTCTATGAGTTCTTACATCTAATATAAAACTTTCGTGGTTTTGCACTTTTTCGTTTAGAAAAAAGTTACAGGGTATTCTCAAAAATTCCTAGTTCCGCTGTACAGGGTGTCCCTTTTTGGGTACTTTTGCGGGGTATCTCCGTTATTTTTATAAATAGAAAGTTGCGGTTTTCGCGCTAGTGTGTTATTTTTTCGGAAAACTAAAGATGCTGTTAACAAATTTTCATAGCCCTTTTAGTTTTTAAGATACAGGGCTAAATTGAAAATGTTGCATTTTCAGACACCCCTCGTATCTCAACTTATCACATAACTTATAGAAATTGTGAAAACTGTTTCTTATATAACTTTTCCCATAGAACTCAATTCCGCCTTCGGAATTAGTATACAGATCAAAAAGTTATCAAACCCTACTTTATTTTTTTAAATGAAACACCCTGTATATTTAAAGACTATAAACTTTGCCCTTTTTTTACTTTTTCAAAAATATATAATAGTATGCATTTTTTCTCAGAAACACGCAAATAAATGACAATTTTCTGAAATTATATGCATAATGTAATAGTAGGCCGTGAATAACAATAATAAACAAATGAAAGTTACATATTCCTAACGAAGAATTGCATATAGGTATCTTCTTATATAAAAATACCTTTAGAGTTTTTTAATAACAGTAAGTTTGTAACAAAAGTTTTATAGCATAAAGTATCAATACAACAAACACAAAAAAATAAAATTATTAAAAAAAAGAAAAAACATATATATTGGTCTCATTCGCAGATTTCGAAAGGCTAAATGAATTGCCTTTCGAAGTTCTGCTATGCCCCCATATCGTGTATTATATATTTCATTTTGTATACAGGGTTATTCACGCAACCCGTTCATTAAAAGTTTTTGATGATGCCATTTAAATAAAAATTTCAAATTTTGGGATTAAGGGAAGGTCAAGGAGTACTTCTTTTTTGAAATATTTTCAACTTCCTGTCACTTCCGGTTTAACCGGAAGTTGGTATCAACTTGCTTATTTTAAATGGCACACCCTGTATTTTATGATATTTTTGGATTCTACGGAGAATTTTAATGCTATTTTATGTAGCATGTTTTATACCTAGGTTCAAGCGTTCTTAAGATATTTGACCTTGAACCGAAAATGCGCCTTGGGGGTAGCAAATTTTAAAATCTCATTTTTGTAAGTTTTGAAGATATAATCTTCATATTTTGCAGATGTTCGGCAAATAACCTTAAGTTTCTATTTTTTTTATTGAATTTGTCCATTTTTATACAGGGTGTCCTAAATTCAGCGGCAAACATTCACATTTTCAAAGCCGCTAAAGTCCATTTTTTTTAAATGGGACACCCTATAACTTTATGCACTATCAAATGTAGAATTTCATTTTCTATCGAACTGTTTTAAGATTCCCTATACCTATTCGTAACCATTTTCGAAATAATTGGGTTTTATAAAAATATCGTATGTATTTGCTTAAATGTTTACATGTTCCACTATCAAATGTAGAATTTCATTTTCTATCGAACTGTATTAAGATTCCCTATACCTGTTTACATGTTCCAATGCTGAGCCAAAAAACAATTGAGATCCAATATCCAATATGACAGATGATTAGTATGCGTTATTTATCGAAAGCTGTCAGTGATAAACTAAATCTTCTAAATCAAAATGGAAGAATACTCAAACGCTGATATTCTCAATCTATTTTATATTCATGGAGAATGTTATAAAATTTTGGAGACAACGTGTCGTGCCGCCCTGATTTGCCGCCAATGAACAAGTCAAAATTCAAGAGGATTGAAACGAACTTTTTGCGTTTTGGCAAAGTTAAAGTTACAAAAAATGTTCCGAAACCAGTGACAAATGCCGAGGATAACGTAATAAACACATTAGCTTATTTCCACGCAAACCCGCAAAGTTCAATACCGTCTGCAGAAAACGATTTGGGAATTTCTTCTTCATCTCTCCTAAGAATCTTGAGCGAACATATGCACTCTTATTCCTTCCAAAACGTGCAAGCCTTGAGACCTGGTGATGCCGTCCGACGAGTAGAATTTTTCGAATTCATGTTTTTGAAAATTCAAGAGGACCCTCAATTCCTTTCAAAAATATTTTGGACCGATGAAGCAAAATTTTCTAGAGAACGAATAACAAATAGGAGAAAGGAACATTTCTGGGCAGCAGAAAATCCGCACGCTTTACGCGAAACGCGTTCTCAAGAGAGGTTTAGCTTCAATGTTTTCGGTATAGTATTAAATGATCAGGTGCGGTACTGTATTTATGAAGACAATTTAAACAGTGATAAGTATTTGGAAATTCTACGAGGGACGGTTTCTGAATTTATAGAAGAAATTCCTATTGGCGAGCTGCAGAATTATTGGTGTCAATTAAATGGGGCACCGGCACATAATTCCGCTGCAGTTTATCTCCAATTATCTCGAATTTTTGAAGATCGCTGCATTGGTCCCAATGGCCCTTGGAGATGGCCCCCGCGATCCCCTGATTTAACACCCCTATACTTTTATTTATGGGGATTTATCAAAGGTAAAGTCTATGCTTCCCCAGTAAATAACCAGATTTACTGGACAGGATACGAACAGCTTTTGCCGAATTAGAAAACGGACAAATTCAACGGGCCACAGCCACTGTACAAAGAAGAATTGAAATGTGTCTTCAAACGAACGGACAGCATATAGAACATCTGTTATAATTCAATTTTATTATTTTATTTATTTATTGTTGATTGTTAGATTGCTATAATTTTTAAGTTCACAAAAAACAAGTTTAGAACAGTCTGGAACTTAGTAGATATGGTTAAAAATAATGTAAACAATTTATTACATTTTTTATAACTTTAACTTTTCCGAAACGAAAAAATTTCGTTTCAATCCTCTTCAATTTTCTCTTGTTCATTGGCGATAAATGAGGACGTTTTTCATTAAAAACTTGGCACGTTCTCTCCAATATTTTGTAACATTCTCCGCGAATATAAAATAAATTGAGAATATAAGCTTTTGAGTGTTATTTTATTTTAATTTAAAAGTTTCAAATCAGCTGTCATGTTGAATAGAAAAGCACAACAATTGTTTTTCCATGGCTTACTGAGGGAAGGTGTAAGCATTTAGTAAATACATATGATAGTTTAATAAAAACTTGATTATTTCGAATATGGTTACGAATAGGTACAGGAAACTTTAATACAGTTCGGTAGAAAATTAAATTCTACATTTGATAGTGCATAAAGTTATAGGGTGTCCCATTTAAAAAAACGGACTTTAGCGGCTTTGAAAATGTGAATGTTTGCCGCTGAATTTAGGACACCCTGTACAAAAATAGACAAATTCAATAAAAAAAATAGAAACCTAAGATTATTTACCGATTGTCTGCAAAATATGAAGAGTATATCTTCAAAACTTACAAAAATATGAGATTTTAAAATTTGGTACCCCGAAGGCTCATTTTTGGTTCATGGTCAAGTATGTTAAGAACGCTTGAACCTAGGTATAGGACATGCTACATAAAATAGCATTAAAATTCTCTGTAGAATCCAAAAATATCATAAAATACAGGGTGTTCCATTTAAAATAAGCAAGTTGATACCAACTTCCGGTTAAACCGGAAGTGACAGGAAGTTGAAAATATTTCAGAAAAGAAGTACCCCTTGACCTTACCTTAATCCCAAAATTTTATTATCAAGAAATTCCCTTAAGAGCCTAGATTTGTGACTTATTGTAGGTAAACAGTATTATATTGGGTAATGGAATATTTTCGAACAGTTCTGGAATAACTTCCTCAAGGATTTCTAGGTATCTACGTGCTGTAAGACCTCCTTCAAAAATCCTATAAATTATATGTCTGCCCAAAATAAAACATGACACCTCAGCTCCAAAGAATCCTTGTTATGCCCTTTCAAAGATTAAATGCTGATTTTCACTATGCCAGTTCCTGGTATTGTTACGATTAAAAATTCCCGCACTTGAAAAAAAGCATTCGTCTGACCAGATAACAAATCTGCCAAATAAATCTTTAGTATTGATTTTTAACAAATACCACTGGCAAAACAGTGCCCGGCGCTCGCCATCGCCAGGATACAATTGTTGTACTATATTAAATTTGAATGGATAATACTTATATTTCTTCAAGATCTTCTTACCGTCAGTTTTTGACACACAAATTTCCTTTTCAATTTTTCTACATGAGGAACGAAGGTGTTGCTTCTATATATCCCAAAACATCCATCTCTTTTCTTTCCCTGTTCTTTTTGTTTTAGGACGCGGGTGAACAAATGATTCATACTCAACTGAATTTGCTTTTAAACGAGCAAATATCTCAAAAAGTGGTTGCCTTCTTTCTGGAGGTCTAACAAGCAAAAATTGAATGATGAAAAATTGAATTGAAAAATGATAATACAGATTTTCATAGCCATAATAGCTTACTTACCTTTGGAAATATAATTCCGAGGCATCTTCAGAATTTTAATTACTCTGTATAAAACACCAGTAATAATAATTTTCATACGCTGCCATTACTCGAAGAAATTGATAAATATCAATTAAATAAAAATAGCAAAAGTCGATCCAAAAACCGATTTGACATTTATTTTTGTTTAGCCTACTATTAAATTATGCATTTAATTTCAGAAAATCGTCATTTATTTGCGTGTTTCTGAGAAAAAGTGAAAAAGCGAGTAAAATGCTATTATATATCTTTAAAAAGGTAAAAAAAAAGACAAATTTTATAGTCTATAAATATACAGGGTGTTCCATTTAAAAAAATAGGGTAGGGTCCGATAACTTTTTGACCTGACCCTGTATACTAATTCCGAAGGCGGAATTGAGTTCTAAGGGAAGGATATAACAAAACAGTTTTCACATTTTCAATAAGTTATCTGATAGTTGAGATACAAGAGGTGCCTGAACATTTTCAATTCAGCCCTGTATCTTAAAAACTGAAAGAGCTATGAAGATTTTGTTAACGGTATCTTTAGTTTAACAAAAAAGGAGCAACTGTCGCGAATACCTCAACTTCCTATCTATAAAAATAACGGAGATACCCAGCAAAAGTACCAAAAATGGGACACCGTGTACACATGGTGAAAAACCTAACGCCATTTTTTAACATGAAAAACAGTTTGGTAGCCATTGAAAGATTAATGACAGCTTTAAATCTGGACTATGATCCAAAAGACTAGAGATTTTTCATTGATTCTTCAAAGGTAAGCCTTAAGGCTGTGTTACTATATAATGAAAAGAAATTGCCTTAAGGCCATTGGTCATGCAGTCCAAATGAAAGTATAGTAAAATTTGTGGGGATTTAAAAGCTGTGGCGATTTTGCTTGGAATGCCACTAGGTTATACTAAATATTGCTGCTTCCTGTGCAAATGGGATAGTTGAGCACGATCAAATCACTACAGAAAGAAAATTTGACACCCAAAAGAGTCTTTTGAGGCAGGAAAGAAAAATGTAACCAGCGCGCCATTAGTTCTCTCTGAAAAGATTTTACTACCGCCACTTTTCGGAGATGTGCAATTCGATTCTATACTTGAAGGCAAAAAAAGTCGCTTGGAATGTCTTTGAAATGGTTGCATCAAATTTTTTGTTTGTTGTAAATGCTTTTGTGTTACGAAAACCTAGGGTGTAATATGGCGTTGAAAATTAATTTCCTGGATTAATAACGAACACGGTGAGAGGATATTTTAAACATAGAAAGAAGGTATCAGAGAAAATGGAACTGTAAGATGTTAGCCGACTACTCTTGGACGGTTACGAGAGATGCCCTAGAGCAGGGGTGCTCAAACGGTCGATCGCGAGTGCTTTTTGAGTAGATCTCGAGAAGAAAGTGATGGTGAAGGATAAGTGCATTTGTCTTATTTGTCGTGCGTCAGTTGCAATACCTAAGCGTGGTAACTTAGAGAGTCATCATAAAACAGTTCATAAAAACTATGAAAAGGACTTTCCGCCACAGAGTGAATTAAGAAAACGAAAAGTACGTGATTTGATATCTTGTTTGAAAAAAGAACAAACCATGTTCACAAGACCAGCCAAACAATCAAAAGCTGCTATGATCGCGTCCTTTAAAATATCTCATATATTGGCGAAACACAAGGAACCATTCGAAGATGGATCGGTTGTGAAGGAAGCATTTATTGAAGCTGGTGAGACTTTATTTGGAGATTTTAAAAATAAAACAGAAATCATGTCTGCTATTAGAGAACTTCAGTTATCTCGTCCGACTTTCACAAGGCGTATTGAAGTCATGAGTCAACGATATCATGGAATGTACATACTTTTCTTTACAGTTCGACGAATCCACCGATATGACAGACACTGCCCAACTGTGTATTTTTATTCGGATGATATTCAATGACATGTTGGCTAAGGAAGAATTTTTGACAATCATTCCTCTGAAGGGGAAGACCCGTGGCGAAGATATATATGACGTTTTCTTCAATTTTGTAAAAAACTACAAGCTACCAATATATAAGTTAGTGTGCATTACAACCGATGGAGCACCAGCAATGACTGGAAGTAAAAACGGTTTTGTGGCATTGTGTCGAGCTAATGAAGATTTCCCTTCATTTTTTTCAATCCATTGCATTATACATACAATCAAGTTTTGTGTTCAAAAGTTTTAAACACGAATTATGGGCATTGCAACAAAAATTGTGAATTCCATCCGAGCACGTAGCTTGCAATGGCGGTTCTTTAAATTGCAGTTGGAAGATAGGGAGTCAGCTGAACACAGTGATTTAGTTCTTCACATGGACGTCAGGTGGTTGAGTCGCGGAAAATTCCTAGAAAGGTTTCAAGAATTATTGCCCAAAATAACAGCTTTTCTAGACGAAAGAGGTGATGACACTCAGATGTTGAAAAACGAAAAATGGCTGACTGATTTGGCATTTTTGACTGACATCACAGTGCACTTAAACACCATTAACTTGGAGCTTCAAGATAAAGGAAAAACTGTTAGTGAGATGATTAGCGCAGTAAACGTAAAGTAAATTGCAACTTATGATAGATCAACTGAAAAGAAAGGATCTGAAACATTTTCCGTCTTTGAAAGCAAGGATTCCTCAGTTGAATTATGATACGTATGAGGCTGAATTATCAAATATTTTGGGACAATTCGAAATGCGTTTTTATGATTGTAGTAAATTGGAAATGTAGCACCATTTATGAGTTATCCTTTTTCATGTAAAAACATTGAGGAATTAGCTACTGAAATAGCAAGTCAGTTTAATACGGACTCATGTTCTGTTGAAAATGAGGTGGTGCAGATTATATCAGATATACATCTCAAAGCTACAGCACCTGACACAAATTTCTGGTGTTTTATATCTGAAGATAAATATCCAAATCTAAGGCAAATCGTTCTTCAACTGAGAGCAATGTTTGGGTCAACTTACTTGTGCGAGTCTGCATTTTCTGAAATGAAGATAATTAAGTCAAAATATCGCAATCGACTAACTGACGATCATATGTCATCATGCTTGCGATTAGCACTCAGTGGTTACGTACCATCTTATGAAAAGTATGCTGAGGACATGCAGTGCCACGTTTCAACATATAAAGTCACTCCTTAGTTAAGTTTAAGACGATATGTAACTCTTTTGTTTTGTAACAACCAATAAACTCGCAATTTTGAATAACTACGAGTTTTTTCCTTGATATTGTAGAGAAGAACCTAACTAAACCTAACCCAAACCTACCTAGGTAGGTAGGTAGGGTGTATGTATAGTGTATGTACGACAACCCTGCATCACACATACTTGCAGCCGCTCGAGTCGATTGTAAGTAGTCTAAAAATATTGCGGTAGATCGCCAGCAGTTCAAGTTTGAGCACCCCTGCCCTAGAGGCTGCTTTCAAAAGACAGGCTAAGAAGCGCAAAATGAGTGTCTAAACTTTAGATTCAATGATAAAAATCTTCTATTTAATTCGCTTTTGTTGAACCAAAAATATATTGTTATCTATATTTTGTATGTTGTAAATTAAAATTTTGTAACAAATAATTCAGATTTTTTGCGAGCTAATTAAATTCTTTATATACTTGCCTGACAAACACAAATACTACTACTACAAGAATGAGTAGTATAATTATTAGGGCTGTCACTTGGCCGAGATCGTATGGCACCTTTTCATCGTCTGGAATTTCAGCTGAAAATAAATAACGACCCTTATCTGTTAATCTGATATGTTTCTTTTGATAAAATTGTACATTTAAATTTACAAAATTTTTAGAATAATTTTAACAATTTTTGGGTAAAGTATCGTGAATTAAAAAAAAATATATATATAGGGAAATTATAATATTTACATAGCAGTTTTTAATTGAAGCCTTAGGAGAAAAAATCGGTAAATCCCCATTCCGCCCTTTTTCGCTCTGAGTCATTCTTTTAAGAAGAAAAGAAGAAGTTTTACGAGAAAGGGTCATTCGATTTTATTTCCTTATTACTATTAACCAAAAAAAAACTTTTTCCTTATTATCCGAATATAGTGGAGTCAATCTACCAGACATTTTCGTAAAAGAGGAAATTCTGTTCTTTCCTTCGATTTTTGTTTGTATAAACATGTTGATGACATCACAATGTTACTATCTTCGAAGAACATAGCTAATTCATCTTTGGATTATCATCAAGATACAGATGCAAAATTATTTAAAGATTGGTTTCAAAGTCGTCTTCTTCTAAATATTCCACAAAAATCGTATAATTATGATGAACAAAGCTAGCTGATATGATATTTTCTGATTCCTTCAAGCGATTTAAATCAATTTTTTTTTTGTTTTAAAGGTACATTATTAGACTATATTTTTCGACAAAATATTTGACATAAAACACAATTAATGTCAATATTCAGTGTGATTCTAACACACTTGTTTTTACCCAAAATTTAACTACATTTCTGAGTTAAACAGTAAATCCCAAAATTTATTTAAAACGTACATTTTAAAAATCTTTGCTAACTTGTTCCGTTTTTAAACTATAGAGATTTTTTACCTACATATTTGTATGATTTTTTGTTGTAAATTTTTAAAATATAGAATTAACGGAGGCTTTGAAACAAAAACGCATCTATTGTCAACTGTCACCCACAATGTTCAACAGTTTATTCAAGGTTCTGGGTGGGTTTTTTACTTAAAAACGCTTTAAAATATTGTCAAAATACCCAGATATATTGCGAAGGAACTTATGCGAGCAATTGGTATGCTAGAAAGTGGCTTATCATAAAGAATTGTGGTTGAAAGGTTGTATATTAAATACAGTACTTGATCAAGAACACGGCGCAGATATAGTCAAAAGCAGTGTTATCGTGCGGGTCATACGATTTATCAACAACAAACTTTTTAAGTTTGTTTTTCTTTTATTACGTGTAATCATATCCTCCGCATAAAATCCGGAAGATGAATTAGATAGACCTATGATATTTTCATATGAAAAAAGAGGATAAACATATAAATACCAGAAGTTGCAAAAATCTTTGAGCGATGTCGCTTCAAAGTCAGATTAACAAGTCAGTGACAAAATGAGTAATAGAAAACAATTTTCGGGTTGTTTGCATCCACAAGCGAACAAAAAGGTATTAAATATAATAAAATATTACGAAAATGAAAATTCACCAGCCAATATCCAGGAGACAGTAGCAAAAGCTCTGGGAATCGGTATAAGGACTGTGCAGAAAATTTTGCATGAAAAAAGCATAATTTACTACCGAAGAACATTAACAAATGTACACGAAAAAGCCAAAGATGTTCGTAATGCAATTTACGATTTATACACATCAAAAACTAATATAACCCTTCAAGTTTTAAAAGAAGCTTTAAAAAATCGAGGCATATTGGAAATTGGACTTGGAAATCGTTGTCAATATTAATAAAAATATTGAGGTTTCGATATAAAAAGGACTGTAATCGAAGATTTTTATGCGAGTTGGGGCATATAGGAAGTCAGCTTATACAGTTTTTAGAGAAATACATGGAAAATGTTAATTCAAAATTTAGGAAAGTGGTATTTTTAGACGAGACTTGGATATTTTCTAATGGAAGTGGTTCGAAATCTTGGCAGGACGAGTCTGTAAAAAGTGTCAAGAGAAAAAAGGGATGTGGGACGGGAAAACGGTTCATCATTTTGCATGCAGGTTCTTCAACAGGATTTCTTCCAGGTGCAAGTTTACTGTTTTCTTCAACATCCAAAAGTATGGACTACCATGATAATATGAACTGTGAACTGTTTGAAAAGTGGTTAAAAGAACAACTGATTCCAAATTTAGATGCTCCATCTTTAATCATTCTGGACAATGCATCTTATCATTCAAGAATCCTAAATAAACAACCTACTTCATCCTGGAAGAAAAGTGATATATATGACTGGCTAATAAAACAAAAACAAAATCCTTTACCCAATATGCTGAATCTAGAAATTCTTTTAATAGCAAAATCTATTAAAACACCAACAATATGCCCCGTATATTCATTAAATTATATTACGCCGGAGTACTGGAAGAAATCTGTGGAACATACGGAGAAATTAATATGGGATTGGTGGAATCGAGAATGAGTTCTAGATGTCGAAATAGCACCAATGATCATTGCGCCATTTGAGGACGACTCAGAAGATGAGTATGTTTTAAGTGATGATGATATTTTTAGTCTATAATATTAAAAAGTTTCTGAAGGATTATGTTAATCTTTGACGTGTATAAATCATAAATTGCATTATGAGTATCCAGTTTTGCATTGTAAATTAAGTCTTTTGCCTTTGGATTTTTTCGTGTACATTTCTTAATCTTCTTCGGAAGCAAATTATGTTTTTTTTCATGCACAAGTTTATGTGCATTCCTTATACCGATTCTCAGAGCTTTTGCCACTGGCTCCTGGATATAAGCCAGTGAATTTTATTTTAAAATTTTTTTTATTAGATTTGACACCATTGTTTTGCTTACTTTTTTAGTGCATTCGTAATTTTGTATAACCATAGAGGAGGTGCTGTGAAAAAAAACATTCCTAGGACAGACAGACACATTGTACGTCAAGCTCTTTTCGAGAGGACTATTACGTCTACAAAAATTAAAACTCATGTCCAGGTAACACATTTCTACAAAAACCATTCGAAATCGGTTACATGAAGTTCATTTAAACTACCGATGGCCCTATAGACATCCTCAGTTATTAAGAGATCACAGACGGTCTCGTTTGATTTTTGTCGAAGAACATGTTAATTGAGATTTACTCGAATGGTCATATTGTTTATTTGCAGATAAATCAAAGTTTGCACTTCATCCTGATAATAATCAGATTCGTGTATGGCGTGTAAGTAGATGACAGACTGGGCAACAATTTTATTAATGTGGACGATAATGTTAGATCACATAGAATGGTTTGGCCCTCCTGATCCCCGGATTGTTATCCAATCGAACACATACACCTTTATATTATTGATGAATTGGTTGAAGCAATTTATGAAGAATTGCATTTAATTCCTCAAGAGTTAATAGACAATATTATATCAAGTATGCCCAGACGATGTCGGGAAAGTTATAATATATCGCGGAGGACCTAGTACCTGTAATACCTACTTGTCTATAGTTTTTTATTTTACTTTCGGTTTTAACAATAGTGTTTTAGTTAAGGTTAATTTTGCTAATGAATGTGTTTTAATGGTAAACATTGTTTTATCACTTTTACACCAATATGGTACTATAGTCAAAAGTAGTGTTATCGTGCGGGTCATACGATTTATCAATGATAAACTTTTTAAGTTTGTTTTTCTTTTATTACGTGTAATCATATCCTCCGCATAAAATCCGGAAGATGAATTAGATAGACCTATGATATTTTAATATGAAAAAAGAAGATAAACATATAAGTACCAGCAGTTGCAAAAATCTTTGAGCGATGTCACTTCAAAGTCAGATTGACAAGTCAGTGACAAAATGGGTAATAGAAATTTCGGGTTTTTGCATCCACATGCGAAAAAAATGGTATTAAATATAATAAAATATTACGAAAATGAAAATTCACCGGCCAATATTCAGGAAACAGTAGCAAAAGCTCTGGGAATCGATATAAGGACTATGCAGAAAATTGTCCACGAAAAAAAGCATAATTTACTACCGAAGAAGATTATTAGAATAATAATTCAAGTTTTAAAAGAAGCTTTAAAAAATCGAGGCATATTGGAAATTGGACTAAAATCTTTGTCAAAATTAATAAAAATGTTGGGTTTTAGATATAAAAAGGACTGTAATCCAAGATTTTTATGCGAGTTGCTACATATAGCAAGTCAGCGTATACAGTTTTTAAAGAAATACACGGAAAATGTAAAATTTTTAAAAATTTGGAAAAGTGGTATTTTTAGAGACTTGGATATTTTCTAATGGAAGTGACTCGAAATCTTGGTAGGACGAGTCTGTAAAAAGTGTCAAGAGAAAAAAGGGATATGGGACGGGAAAACGGTTTATCATTTTGCATGCAGGTTCTTCAACAGAATTTCTCCCAGGTGCAAGTTTACTGTTTTCGTCAACATCCAAAAGTATGGACTACCATGATAATATGAACTGTGCACTGTTTGAAAAGTGGTTAAAAGAACAACTGATTCCAAATTCAGATCCTCCATCTTTAATCATTGTGGGCAATGCATCTTATCATTCACGAATCTTAAATAAACAACCTACTTCATCCCGGAAGAAAAGTGATATTTATGAGTAGCTAATAAAACAAAAACAGAATCCTTTACCCAATATGCCGAAATGGCAAAATCTATTAAAAAACCAACAATATATGCCTTAGCAGTATAACACGTGAACGATGGTCTTACGTCTGATGAAGTGCAAATTGTTTGATAAGATTCAATAAATTATATTAGGCAGGAGTACTGGAAGAAATCTGTGGAACATACGGAGAAATTAATATGGGATTGGTGGAATCGAGAACGAGAATTCATTGTCGCCAGATAGCACAAATGATCATCAGCATCAGAAGATGAGGACTTTTTAAGTGATGATGATATTTTTTAGTCTATAATATTAAAAAGTGTCTGAAGAATTATATTATTTTTTGACGTGTATAAATCATAAATTGCATTATGAATATCCATTTTTGCATTGTAACTTATGTCTTTAGCCTTTGGATTTTTTTGTGTACATTTCTTAATTTTCTTCGGAATGTTTTTTTTTCGTGCATAAGTTTCTGTACATTCCTTATACCGATTCTCAGACCTTTTGCCACTGGCTCCTGGATATTAGCCAGAGAATTTTAATTTAAAATTTTTTTAATTAGATTTCACACCATTTTTTTTGCTTAATTTTTTTGGTACATTTGTAATTTTTGTAGGCAATAAATAAATAATTATAGAATACTTGTTCCAATTTTAAAGCGTGTTTAAAATAAGTAAATTTTTTTATTAATTATAAGACAAAATGATATATAAAAATCGGTAAAATCGTTTTACCAGAAACTATATATATATATAATAATACATATATATATATATATATATATATATATATATATATATATATATATATATATATATATATATATATATATATATATATATATATATATATATATATATATTTTTCGAATGCATATTTATTTTAGACTGAAATTTGAAGAAATCGGATATATAGTTTTTTAGCTATGCCGCCAACAGACAGGCTGACGGACAGACATACCTACAGACAGACGGAGTTGAGAAAACATGTTTTCCGGCATCTAGGGACCCTTAAACGTAAAGATCTCAAAAAAATCTCACGAGGAAAGTAATAACTAATTATCTTGTGTTTTTAACAAAAGTGTATAATATTTTTGCAAAATAAAATTTTTTTGTTATGACAATACAGAGGTGTACAAAAACCTTGATAATTGTAAAACGGAATAAGTTGGCAAAGATCTTTAAAAAATCTGTTTTAAAGCAAAATTGGGGCTATCACTTGATATGATAAGCATAATTTTGGGATTTGCTGGTTTACTCAGAAATATCATAAATTAAATGCCATGATAAGGAGAGAAAACACTTCTGCCACAGTAAGTATTTCTGTAATAGATTTAATTAAAGAATGTGCAAATAATTGAAAAATTAAAAACAAGAATAACAAGTTATTTAGAAGAACGAAATTTACTTTTTGTAGGACAATATGATTTTCGTAAATTCAAGGACACAGAGGTCGCAGTTACTGATACTGTTACAAATATAACACAAAATATTGATAATGGCTGCGAATGTTGCGTGCTGTCTTTGGATTTACGAAAAGCTTTTGATACTGTAAATCGCTTTATTAAGATACATTTATCAGCTGGGAATTAGGGGTTTAACATATAATTGGATTCAAAATTATTTGTCAAACAGAATGCAATGTGTACAAATTAAAAAAATTAAAAGTTCAAATTTATTAATAAATTGTGGAGTCCCACAAGAATCTATATTAGGACCTCTTCTTTTTTTAATATACATCAATTCGATATCTAAATTAAACTTTAAGGGTAATATTAAATTGTTTGCTGATGATACTACTATAAAAATATCTTCCTTTTAAAATTTTGAATGAGGAAATAAAATATTCTAAAAGTATAACATTTTTGGGTATATATTTTGATGAAAATTTAAGCTGGAAAATACATGTCGATTATATATGAAATAGCCTTTCCCCTATAATTGGTATTTTGTATAAAATAAGGTATTATATACCTTCAAAAATTTTAAAAATGATTTATTTTTCATTAGTTTATTCAAAATTACAGTATTTTATTTCAGTTTGGGGATCTGCTTGTTCAATCTAAATCCTTTAAAAAAATACAAAACAAAGTTATTAAATGCATTCATAAACTACCATATTTAGAACCCCCATCTAATTTATATAAACCTAAAGGATATCTAGACATAAATTCGTTTTATAAATTAAAAGTTTGTATATTACTTCATTATATTTATTACATTTTAACAGTATTCTTTGTAGTTCTCTTTGCATGTATGAATGTATGAATATTTTCTTATTATTTTTATAATTTTAGTTTAGTTTATTTTCCATATAATAAACTATTATAGTTGGTTGGGAATAAATTAATAATACTAATTTTAATATATAGTAATTATAATTTTACAAATAGTAATTAGTTTAGGCACAGACTAAGGCAACAGTGATAGAGAAACGGAACTGAGTGTAGAGTAGGTTAGAGTAAGTTGTATAAAAAACTAAGATGCATTTTAACATAACTATTATTAAAATAAGAATACAGTTTTTAAATTTTGTTAATAATTCATTAACGATATCAGAAATAATTATATGTATATGTGAGTTTCTTTAACTCCTTTTCTTTTAGTTAAAAATAACAAGTGAAAATTCTCTAATATTGTGGGAACAAAATCAGCACCTGCTCCCTTTTAAGAGTGTACTAAAGAATCTAGTGCCTGCACAATAGAGGTTTATTAGGTAGCTAATTTATGGGGGATGATTTTAAAGCTCAAGATACCGGGTAAATTTTATTGCAGACAAGAAATTAACAAATAATTCTGAAACGGATTAAATTTACTTTTAAGCCGATCATTCACTAGGCCAACTCGGACCTGACTAGACCACGGACTTATTCTTGCTTACTGTATTTGTCTGCCGTAACCATACACAAGCGGACAAGTCAGCCGATAGGTCTGAGCGTACTGGTTGTCTCGTGAATGGAGAGCTTTAGAAATACCTTTGCTAATTTCGATTACATAGTTGCTTCTGACGTATCCGTCGTGCTTGAAAACCCATATTAGACCCAGGCTGTAGGTCGTCTTATTTTTTACAATATATCCGTCTCCTTTCGCATCTCCGATCGTATACTCTGTCGCATATTGCCGCTCATTTTTGTACGTGCAAGTTTTATATTTCTTCCAATGTTGAACCGGAATCGTTAGATCAATTTCGTCAAGCGATCTATGGTGAGCTTCTAAATTTGTCCGGTACTCAAGCAAAGCGTCTTGACATGTGTTGCATTCCTACAAAGAACACAAGAACAAAATACTTAATGTACAGGGTGGTCCACTTAAGATGCTCCTATACTTTATCTCAATAAATAAGACACTGAGAAAAAAAAATTAAATACAAAAAGTATTTGACCCTAAGTATATTTTTTATTTATAATATTTTTATGTATACAGGGTGTTCCATTGTGCCAGGACAGTAACCAACTTTTTTCTTTTTAATGAAATGGTATGAATATTTTTAGAAATTGTAATTCTACGCTTGATTTTGAGTATTTTTTGTCATCATAGCATACGAACTTTTGAGTAGTTTTTGAGCTAAATTTACTTTTCTAATTTTTTTCGGAAAAACAGCTTTTTGGAAAAATGTGATTTTTTCACACTTGAAGACTAAAATTGTGAATTTTGGTTATGGATTCATGGGAGTGGTTAATATTTAAAACTCTGACCTATCTAGAGCGAAAATCCATTATACAGGGAGGTCACAAATGACCGTAAAAAAAAATGTTTTTGTAACTAAAAAAACTTAATTTTTTTAAATAGAGCACCCTGTATTTAGCACTTTTATTGTTTTATTGTTTATTTATTACAAAACATTTTCCACACATCCCCCGTCTTTGGCAATACAAGTAGTATAATATTACGGTTACGGTTTTAATTTTCGCAATAATAGCATTTCTAAACACGTCTTAATTTTACAAGATATCCATGGAAAAACAAAACTAGTAAAATTGTTGCCTGGACTCCAATAAATATACAGTTTTTATTTGACATTTAGTTGCCTCTAACTCTTTTTAAAGGAAAAATGGCTTTATACAGTGTCCAAGAGCGTTTAAATCTTCATGAATGTTACATAAGAAACAATAAGAGTGCAGCATTAGCCCTGCGGGAGTATCGGTTGTTGTATCCTGCAAGACGGGTACCCACGAAACGTATTTTTTCACGAATTGTTCGTGATCGCGAACGTGGAGTGGTAATCAATAAACAAAAACGGCGCCCAAAAATTGTCCTAACACAAGAAAAGCAATTAGAAATTATCCTGTATTTTGAAGAAAACAACGAAAATTCGCAAAGAGATGCATCCCGAGATCTACCGGGAATTAGTAAGACTAGTGTTCAAAGGACTTTAACTGATAATAACTACCATCCGTTCAAATTTTTACCAGTTCAGGAATTATCCCAACAGGACTTTCAAAAAAGGCTTTTTTATTGTTCTCTCATGATGGACCACCATTTTGAAAGTGACATTTTTAAAAATATTTTATTTACCGATGAGGCAATTTTCAATACGGCCGACATGTTCAACCGAAAAAATACTGAGTACTGGTGTAACTCAAATGAACATCGTGTAAAAGAAATGAAAAAACAGGGTCGGAGAAGTGTTAATGTGTAGTGTGGTATTATCCGTGATCGAATAATAGGTCCAGTATTTCATGACTTTGTTCTGAATGGTGAGAGGTATTTAAATTTGTTGGAGAACGAAATATTTCTGTTAATTGACAATCTGCCGAACGATATTAAAGAAGGACTTGTTTATCAACAAGATAGTGCTCCATATCACACTGTAGTTCCTGTTAGAAATTGTTTGAATCAAAGGCTTCCATTTTGGATTGGTCGGTACGGGACCATACATTGGCCAGCGAAGAGCCCCGACTTAACACCCCTGGATTTTTTTTATGCGGCAACCTAAAAAACGAGGTGTATAAAAATGGGTGTAATACTGTTCAAGATTTAAAAAGGAGAATCAGGCAAGAGGTAGAAAGACTTAATGCAACAGACGCGATTTAAAATGCTATTGCGAGAATTGAAACCATGTATACTACTTGTATTGCCAAAGACGAGGGTTATGTCGAAAATTAGTAATTAGTTATTTTCTTTCTTGCATTACTTGTTGATTTAATGGTAAATTTAATTATAATGTTAAAAAAAAACTTAAAATAGGATAATATTTAGGTTTAGTTAGATTTTTAACAAAAATACCCGAATTATTATAGAAAATTGGTCATAACTTCTAAATTACTAATTTTTGGAATATAAACTAGATATATGGAATGATGCAGAATTAAATACTAAATACAATATAAGTGCTAAATACAGGGTGTTCCATTTAAAAAAATTAAGTTTTTTTAGTTACAAAAATATTTTTTTGATGGTTATTTGTGACCACCCTGTATAGTATAAGAGTAAAGTATAGGAGCATCTTAAGTGGACCACCCTGTATCCAGGAGGATGAAAGAACGAATCAAGAGCTTAAAACATTCAACAATTACTTTCCAATATTGCATTGTCAACAATTAGACGATTTTTTTAAACTGTAGTAATTTTAAGCGATATATAAACATCCTATGTTTCGACACCAATCTGCGTCATCTTCAGGGCTAGAATTTACTTTTAAACGTCCGAAATAATTTACAGGATTTAGTTGCATAACAACAAAACGATTACAGAGTACTTTTATTATAAAACTAATAAGCAAATAATTTTTTTCAAACTTACGGATATTAATATATATAAAAATCGACTGAAGAATCCATATTGTTTAAATTTTGGTAACATTATGTGAATCGTGCTTTGGTTTCTTTCAATATAATCTATAGAATTGTCAGGAATTGGTGGCGGAATTTTGAATTCTTCGTTTAACGGTTTTTCTTCAGAAGCTCCCGCTGAGTTGTATGCCTTCACTGCCACTCGGCTAATGTCGGGCAAATTCAGATGCTCTGTTATCTGAAAATATTAGTCTACTTTGAATCTTTAAGTCCCTATGGCAAAATGAAAAAAAAAAAAATGTACAGGGTGGTCCTTAGACTATAAAAACAATTATTTACATTTAACGCGGGATCATAGATTGAATGTTTTCCCTCTCCACTACATCGATATGTGTATGTTGTTGTCACGTTTTATAAACTGTCAAAAATTCTAAGCCAAGTTTTATCGAGTTACTCCGATATATTTATACATTTTCATAACGCAGTTATATGTATATCAAAGAGCTACTAACAATAATTAACCTTAAACTATAAAACATTGTTTTATTATTTAAGTAATTAACTAAGATCTTTAAAAATTACAAAAATGTAATAATAAAAATATTACCGAATAGAACTGGTAACGACGCTACGCCAAATTTACGTCACTTACGAATAGTTTTACAACTATTCATTCATAGCAGTCATTATAGCACTCTTGTTTTATAGTCTAATTACAAAACAGAAGCTGCATTGTTATCATTTTTGTTACCGCATTCGATCGTTCTTGTTTATATATATTTTTTTAGTTTATTACCGGTTTTGTAAGTTCTGTGTGTTGTAGTTCTTAAATAAATGAAAAACTATGGTAAGGAAGTGTGCTGCTGTGGATTGACGTAATTAAGGTTGTTTCGAATTTTAAAATGATTTAATTTTGGTTTTGCTTGATCGATTTACCTATAAATATATTTTTTCTTGAGTTCTGTCATTAACGGTTCCCGGGCTACTGCCTACGTCTACTACTATTGGACCACCCAGTATAGTGATACACGATTTACAAATCCAGATTTTACAAGGGCAGCCAGCATCAGATCCAGTGAACGAGATTTATCAGAATTTTAATTTATGCAGTTCGACTCTGGGCTACTCGGGTATGCCAAAAGTGGCCGTCTGTCTCCGTTTGTCATATTACTGTATACAGGGACCGTCATTGTGAAGTACTATACAGGGCATTTCCTAATTGCGTGCTGGTGTTAAAGGGGGTATTTTTATGTCCTAAAAGTCTTAAATTTTGAGATACAGGATGGTAAAGTTTGAAAAGAAAACATTTTTTTTCATCCCAATTCTGACGCTATTGTAGATAACTGCATGAAATTTGATACACGTCTATGCATTAAGGAGCATACGGATTTACCCAGGTTAATAACATATGCACGCCGCTGGTAGAAATTTCAAAAATGGATTGTTAATAAAAAATGCCCTTTTGTGTATTAAAGACTTGTATCAAATTTCACACAGTTATTTATCTATAATAGCATCAGAATTAGGATTTAAAAAAAATGTTTTTTTAAAACCCTGTATCTCCAAAGTTAAGACTTTTAGGTTCATATTAAACTGTTTTCTTAAAAAGGTCCAAGAATCACCTCCCTTTAACATTAGCACGCAATTAAGAAAAGCCCTGTATAGTACTTCACAATGACGCCCCCTGTACAAAGTAATATGACAGATGGAGACAAACGGCCACTTTTGTTATATCCGAATGTGACAATGTGCTCATTTAATTTGGTACAACCTGTATATATATATATATATATATATATATATATATATATATATATATATATATATATATATATATATAGATATATAGGAGAGAAGAGCTTTTAAAGATAGAAATTAATTACATAGAGGAAAAGGGAGATTTAATAATCATCAAAATTCCTGACATTAAAAATAACACTTCAAGAATCTTTGTAGTATCCGATGAAATTAATGAGGTGTAGTATTTACAACTGTATCGAAAATATGTAAGTTTGCGAAAAACATGTACTCAGTATAGGTGGTTTTTTTTTGTCAAGTATAGAAAAGGAGTGTGCAATACACAATGTGTGACATAGTTTTTGTCTTAGACTATAAAAACAAGAGAGACCCAACTATTTACATTTAACACGGGATCATAGATTGAATTTTTTCTCTCTCCACTATATCAATAGGGGTATGTTGTCAAGTTTTAAAAATTGTCAAATATTCTAAGCCAAGTTTTATCGAATTACTCCAATATGTTTATATTTTTCATAACACAGTTATATGTATATCAAAAAACTAAACACAATAATTAATATAGAACGAAAGCTTTCACGGCTGTGGTCAATTAAGAAATCATGGTTTCTTGGGATTAGAGCGTATCAAATTGGAATTACTATCCGACGTTTCGCCTTCGATTGCACGAGGAATCTTCAGGGATCTTCACTTTACGAGATCGGAACACTGAATGAGCTCGGAGAGACCCAGGCCGGCTGTTTATAGTCGACCTGTGTTTACCAAAGCGTGACTCGGTGTAACGATCGGTTTCCACGTATGATGTAGACTGAAGCCCGTATCTCTATTAAAATTGTTAGGATGCTTATAAATTTCAATAGATTCTCTAATTTTGCGTTTATAGAGTCCCGAAACCGATGCAAGAACTTTGGTTTCTTTTACATTTATGACATGCCCAGTCGAATGTTGGTGTTCAGATACAGCAGATTGTATAATTTGTTTCTTTCTGATACATCGTTCATGTTCCTTATGCCTAGTCGATATGGATCGCCAAGTTTCTCCAATATAAACATCACCACAGGAACAAGGAATTGCATTGTGATGGAATCCAAGTTGCAAAAGTAGGCCATATCATTGAACTATAATTAAGGCAATAACTTATTGCAACAATGTCCAACACAGCTTTTCGATTGTTGTAAATATGGAGTAATAGTTTATAGAATCATCAAATTATTATTTATTTTATTAATTAGGTTAGTCTAAGTAGTTTTATACCATTGTAATTAGATTTAGAAAAAGAGCAGAATAAAGTGTTACACAGTAAGTAGTGCACGCTGATTATTTTCTTAAGCATGTAGTTCGAACCAGAACAAGAAGATATTACATGGCGACCCTGCAGCCTATGTGCTTAAGTTAACAGTGCAAAAATATCGTTATGGTGCTTTAGAAGAAAAGAAAAACATGGGAAAAACACAGTCAAAAGAAGAAGTTATAATTGCCCAGGCAGGCAACAGTGGTGGTACGACTGCAGAGGGTAGCAACAGTAACTATTCTCTTTGGCAAGTTTGCGGAGTTGTAGCTATAATGATAGCAGTTACCTTAATTGTTTTATGGTGTTGCCGTCGCAGTAAAAAGGAATTGGAAAGAAAAATACGTCTAGAAATTAGAAGAAGCCAAGACTTATAAAGTCGAGAAAAAAAGAAGACACTGGCCGAACCAATCCGGTGGTCAGCAACGAGGGCACGTGCTAGTGTGGCAAAAGGCCGCTAGTGCGCAACGTTGGGATTGATAAAGCCCCTAGTATTGGTGAATATGGACAGTATGGACTTATCTTAGGCGACTATGGACAATGAACATACTTAAGTATTAACATAATTAGTAAGTCATAGTTTTAGCACTATACAATTTTATTGGATATTATTTATTGCCTTAAATTTATTGATAATTATTTTATTTAATGAGTGTAGTAGATTTAAGCGATTTGGATAAATTGAATAACATTATTTCATTATTTATCATAAATATAAAAAAGGAGTCATTAGAGCGTAGAGAATCTTTGGATAGGGTAAATAAATTAAGTAGCAACGTAGAAACATTAGAAAATAAATTTTTTCAGCTTAGAGATCAGTATAGTAAACAGGTGCATGACACCGATAAATTAGAACATTTTCAAAAATATGTATTAGAAATAAGAGAAAACATAGATAAAGCTAGATCTATTTTATCAGGTCGGTTAATTGCCATAAAAGATAAAAAAAAATTACAGCTCGCAGAGACTGATTTGGTTTTGGGCATTCATCCTAGTTCAACAATGAGTGAAAAATTTGATTTGCGAACCGCAGCTTCTTTGTTGCCATCTATGGATGGTACCGAAGAAACTACGAAAATGTTGATTGATGCTATTGATATATATAACGACTTGCTTGACGACAACGGGAAAGTATTGCTAATCAAATATGTTTTAAAGGCCAAATTAACACAAAACGCGAAATTAAGATTACAAACGACGTATACTAATGTTGGTGCTTTGGTCACAGATATAAAAAACCAACTTCTTACAAAACAATCTGCACCAGCTTTAGCTAATCAGTTGCATAACGTTAGACAAGATACTAAAAGTATAGATGATTATGCGAAAACTATCGAGCAACTTTTATTAAATTTAACCTTAGCGCAAGCGGACGGTGATCAAAATTCGGCAAAAATTTTACAACCGGTGAATGAAAAATTGGCGATAAATGCTTTCGCGAATGGGTTAAAAAATTCAGATTTAAGAACAATAATAAAAGCTAGAAATTACAATAATTTAAAGGACGCGATAACTGGCGCTAAAGAAGAAAATTTAAATTTAACCCCAACTTATTCTAATAACTTATTTCATATGCGTGGGCGTCACCAATATCGAGGAAATCGGTCTAGAGGTAATTTTACAAATTTTAGACAAATTCATAATTATAATCAATCTCGTAACCCGAGTAGGCAAAACTTTAATAATTACAATTTTAGCAGACAGCAAAATAATTCGCAGTACCAAGGCCGAGGTCGTTCCAGCTTTAGTAGGTCAAATTTTCGTCGAGGAGGTAGGCGTCAGCAGTTTTCAAATAATAGTGTATATTTTGTTGATAATGTGGAAAGTAGTAACATAAATAAAAACAGCGAGGAATCTCAAGGAAATAAGTTTTTTCGTTTCTAATAATTTAAAAAATAATGATACAGCTAGTTTTAATATGAATGCTTTAAATTATGTGCGTGTCGGGTATGAAAGGGAAGAAATGATATTTTTATGTGACACTGGTGCAAGTATTTCTTGTTTTTTTGAGAATTATTTGAAAGATAGTAGTATTATAAATACAACTAATAAAATTAAAATTAAAGGAATTGCAGGCTCAACATATTCAGCTGGATCTGCAAATATTTTATTCACTATGAACAATGAATATATTTCTCATGATTTTACAATTATTAAAAGTTTCGATTCTAGTATACATGGAGTTCTAGGTTCAGATTTTTTCCTTAAGTATGGTGCAATTATCGATTATGAAAAGGTTTTATTTTCTTTTTGGCTTAATCAAAATAAGCAAATAACAGTACCTTTGGAGTCCAAAAATAATTTATATACTGTTATTCCACCCCGATGTGAAATAATTACACATTGCTGTACCAGTCTCACAGATGAATGTGTCATTTTAAATGATGAATTATGTGAGGGAGTGTTGATCGCAAATAGTATTGCAAGACCGAAAGATGGTAAAGTGGCTGTAAGGCTATTGAATGTGAATGAAAGAGAAATAAGATTGCGAAATTTTGAGCCTAAAGTTGAATATCTATCAAAATATGATGTTTATTCTTTTACAAAAAATAAAATCTCCGTTGACAGAGTTGATACAATTTTAGATCTTATAAATACAGAAGCCCTTAACGTAGAAGAGAGAAATTCTATACAAAAAATATGCGCTAAATATGCGGATGTTTTTCACTTAGAAAATGATTCATTAACAGTTACTAATTTATATAAGCAAAAAATAAGGTTAAAGGAGGACGCAACTCCAGTTTACGTTAAACCTTACAGGTTACCTCATGCTCAAAAAGAGGAAATTAATAACCAGGTGGACGATATGCTAAAAAAGGGTATTATAGAGGAAGCACACTCAGAGTGGTCTTCACCTCTTTTATTAGTTCCCAAAAAACCGGACAAAAATGGCGTTAAACGTCACAGATTGATAATAGATTTTAGGTTATGTAATCAACGCCTACAAAATGATGTATTTCCGCTATCGAATATTACGGAAATTCTAGATTCCCTATCTGGTGCGATTTATTTCTCGCACCTTGATTTAGCACAAGGATATTACCAATTAGAACTTGATCCTGAGAGTAGGCCCTGTACAGCCTTTACAACGGACAGAGGACAATTTCAAATGAAACGATTACCAATGGGTATGAAAATAAGTCCTAGTGCGTTCTCAAGGTTGATGACTGTAGCAATGGCGGGTTTAAATTACGAGGCATGTTTTGTTTATTTAGACGATTTGATAGTTTTTGGACATTCCTTACAGAATCATAATCAAAATTTAACTAAAATTCTACAACGCCTTAGACAAGTAAACCTTAAATTAAATCCTAGTAAATGTGAGTTCTTAAAAAAGGAAATTTTATATTTGGGTCATTTAATTTCATCTGAAGGTATATCACCTGATCCTGAAAAAACAAGGGTTATTTCTCAATATCCAGTTCCTAAAAATTGTGACGAAGCCAAACGCTTCGTTGCATTTGCAAATTATTACAGGAAATTTATTAAAAATTGTGCAGAAATTGCTCACCCTTTAAATAAACTAGCTAGGAAAGGAATAGTTTTTAAATGGTCTGAAGAATGTCAAAACTCATTTGAAACTTTAAAACAGTCTCTTATTAGTCCGCCCTTGTTACAGTATCCAAATTTTTCAAAAGATAATCAATTTATTCTTAGAACCGATGCAAGTGGGTACGCGTTGGGGTCTGTATTGTCGAACTCAGATGACAGGCCTATTGCATTCGCTAGAACTCTAAATAAAGCAGAAATAAACTATTGTACAATAGAGAAGGAATTATTAGCAATCGTTTGGTCATGTAAACATTTTAGACCATATTTATTTGGTAAAAAATTTATAATATTATCGGACCATCGTCCCTTAATATACTTATTTGGCATGACAAATCCTTCTAGTAGGCTCACAAAATTTAGGCTAACGCTCGAGGAATACGATTTTTCAATCCACTATGTGAGAGGTGCTGAAAATGTTACAGCGGATGCTTTGTCACGTGTGTGTATAGAGTCGAACGAATTAAAAGAAATGAATAATAAAGTGAGTGCCAGTTTAAACGCAATCACTCGTTCGGAGACAAAAAATAACAAAACAAAACCCAATATGACAAGTGATAATACTTCCATGGAAAACAGGATTGATCACCCTGTTGCAGTGGAAATATTAAAATACCCTAAAACTCAAATAATAGAACTACGGCCGGTACGTGAAAATGAATTTACGAAAATAAAGCTTAATAATAAATTAAAAACTGAATATGAAAATTTAATGTATGACGTCAATTCTAAGATAGTGTACATATCCCAGAAATACCGATCAACGTCGAACTTAGGTGAGTCGTTGAGGCATCTGGAGAAATTATGTAAAAAACACGATATTCCGGAATTAATTATTATAAAAAATAATGAGTCTAATCAGTTTTTAAATGACATGCGCATGATTAAATGTAAAAACGAAATTTTCAAGACAAATCTTAAACTCAGTATTATAAAAGATAAACAAAGGATAGAAAATAAGGAATTACGTCAGTTAATTCTTAATGACTTTCATACATTACCAACGGGAGGACATTCAGGGATAAACCGAATGTATAACAATATAAAAAGATATTACTTTTGGGTAACCATGAAGAATGACGTTGAGGATTTTGTCAAAAGGTGTGACGAATGTCAAAGGTACAAGCATTCAAAACCAAATAAACAACCTATGACAATATCATCAACGGCTGCTTCAGCATTTCAAAAAGTATACCTAGACTTAGTCGGTCCATTACCAGTTGATATTGAAAATAATCAATATATACTCACACTTCAATGTGAGCTAACAAAATTCGTGGAAGCATATCCGCTTCCCAATAAAGAGGCATTGACTGTTGCAAAGTCATTTGTAGAAAATTTTATTTTGCGTTACGGTATTCCTGTTTCTTGCGTAACAGACAAGGGAACCGAATTTTTATCTAATATATTTAAAGAATCTTGTAAGCTGCTTAAAATTAAACAATTAAATTCTACAGCATTTCACCATCAAACTTTAGGAGCCCTTGAAAATACCCATAAGCATTTGGGTGCATATCTACGCATGCAACTGTCGAAAGGAACTATTAACTGGAGCTCTTGGGTTCCTTATTGGTGTTTTTCATACAATAACAGTGTACACACGTCAACGCAGTACACACCTTATGAACTCGTATTTGGAAAATCCAGTAATATTCCATCTAACATCGTTAATCAAGTCGATCCAGTATATAATTTTTATGATTATCCTAAGGAACTCAAATTTCGGTTGCAAACAGCGTGGAATGACGCGAGAAATAATTTAATGACATCAAAAAATAAACGCAAAATTGAGTATGACAAAAACAATTGTAAAAGTCAAACTTATAATGTAGGAGATATGGTTTTAGTAGAAAATAACGGTAGAAATAATAAATTAGAAGCTTTATTTAATGGTCCATATCCAGTTGTGGAGGATAATGATCCAAATGTAGTGGTAAAAATTAAAAATAAGAATGTAGAAATACATAAAAATAGAATAAAACATTATTTTAGTTAATTCCACAAAGAAAAAAATCTATATGTATATATTTTTTTTTTTGCTTTTCGGGGAAGGTGTGATGGAATCCAAGTTGCAAAAGTAGGCCATATCATTGAACTATAATTAAGGCAATAACTTATTGCAACAATGTCCAACACAGCTTTTCGATTGTTGTAAATATGGAGTAATAGTTTATAGAATCATCAAATTATTATTTATTTTATTAATTAGGTTAGTCTAAGTAGTTTTATACCATTATAATTAGATTTAGAAAAAGAGCAGAATAAAGTGTTACACAGTAAGTAGTGCACGCTGATTATTTTCTTAAGCATGTAGTTCGAACCAGAACAAGAAGATATTACAGCATATACTCCTACTCCTTCCGTTTGAAAAGGAATAATGTCCTTAGGCGATTTCAAACATTGTCTAATTTTCTTGTGGGTGTTGAAGATTGTACGTATGTTGGACCGGAGAAGTAACCTTGCAATCTTGTCTGTGGTTCCGTGTATAAACGGAAGAACTATATTTCCTGTCGGTAATTCCTTGTTAGTACCATTTCGTGGAGTAGGATTGTTATATTTTCTAATTGATCGTCTAATATCCTCAGTGCAATATCCATTCCCTCTTAAAGCTTGAGTCAGTTTCTCTGTTTCCGATTGTAAGGAATTTTGGTCACAAATCGCGAGAGCTCTGTAAACCAATGAATTAATGGCTGATTGCTTTTGTGCTGGATGATGATGCCTAAACCATAGCGATTATTTAAAAAATTGATAATCGGTTGGAGATTGTGAGGCGGTGCGGCATCTTGGTGCCAAATTAATCTAGTGTACTGACGAATGGGACGTGTCTCTAAAAGTTTTTCCTTTCCACAAAATTTTTTACTATATATGATATTGTCCTTCTAGATACCCTTGATGCGTTATTTCGATTTGCGCAGTATAAATGAATTATTCTGACTTTTTCTTCTTCAGTGAAAAGCATTATTATTAGGTATTATTTTTAATTTGACGTAAAACGTAAATAAAATATATTACTGTTATTCAAAAATAATAATTTTGGTTTTATTTGACATTTCATGACTAGATTGATTCACATAATGGCTGAATTGCACCCACGGTCACTGACGGCTGTCTAGATCCAATAAAATAATTTTCATAAGAGGTCATTTTGAAGACGAATAGCTCAAAAACTACTGTTCTAAATATAGACATGTTATATATTTTTGAAAAGAGGACAATGAGGCACATCTGAACATTTAAAAATATACAGGGTGTTCCATTTAAAATAACAAAGTAGGGGAGAACCGCTATGAAACGGACGGGTCTTGAAACGGACAGTTGTTATAGTTCCTATGTGGTCGTATGGCCGAAAATTTTACATTTAAATTTGGCAGCCCTGTTCCCAAATCCCATTGCCACCGAAGTTGCGCGTCGAACCACTTGTCTATGTGCGAACCGCAAGCATTTTAATATTATTCGGTAAAAAAGTAAATTATTTGTGAAAACATCGAACCATGTCATAGGTAAGCTATTGAAATATAGTCAGTTTTAGATTAATAAGGTTAAAACTAAGTTACTCTAGTATATTAATGTAGCGGCAGATCTTGTAAAATATTTCTCTATTTACCTTTTGTATTGTCATTTTGAGGTTAAGTGGGTATTGTTTTGAAAAGGACACAAGACGCTGTAATGAAACGGACGTGTCAAGGCTTTATTAATTTATAGTTATTTTTAAATTTTAAATTCATAGGTACTATTTAAATTTGTTTACTTTTCAGATCAATAAACCTACACCAAAAAAAGGTTACGACCATCCAGTGAGGTAATCGAAATCGCCGTAAGAGAAGTTTTCGAAAGAAATCAATCAATTCGGTCAGTGGCGGCGGCCCATAACATGTCTAAGTCTTATTTAGCTTCTATTTGTAAGAAAGCTAAAACTCAGGAGGAAGATTATCATCATCGACCTAACATAGGGAATAAACGTATTTTTTCCCTTGATCAGGAAAAAATATTGGCGGACTATCTGAAAACATCATCTAAGATGTGTTACGGCCTTACAACCGTGCAAGTTAGGGAACTGGCTTATCAGTATGCTAAGGCGAATAGCATTTTACCAAAACCTTGGACCAAAAACGAGATGGCATCAAAAGATTGGTTGCGAGGTTTTATAAAGAGAAATTCAACGTTGAGTTTACGAAAACCAGAAAACACATCGCTATCTAGAGCAACCTCTTTCAATCAAACAAATGTCAATAATTTTTATGACAACTTGCAGCGAGTTCTGGAGAAACACAAATTTGAGCCTCATATGATGTGGAACTTAGATGAAAATGGCTGTCTCACAGTTACAAATCCCCCAAAAGTTTTAGCGGTCAGAGGTTCAAAGCAAGTAGGGCAAGTGACCTCAGCAGAAAGAGGTAATTTGGTTACGATGCTTGGATTTATTAATGCATCTGGTGGAACAATCCCTCCATTTTTAATTTTTCCACGAGTGCATTTTAAAGAAGTTATGTTGAAAGAAGGACCCATTGGCGCAAAGGGAGTGGCAAATCCTAGTGGGTGGATGATGGAGGAAGGATTTTTAGACGCAATGAAGCACTTCATAAAATTTGTAAAGCCTACTGCAGAGGACCCATGCCTGATTTTGATGGATAACCATAAAACGCATATTACACTCGAAGTTGTCAAGTTAGCAAGGGAAAATTATATAACCATTCTTACATTTCCCCCGCACTGTAGTCACCGACTACAGCCATTAGATGTCTGTGTATATGGACCCTTTAAAACCAGATATAGAACAGCAATGAATTCTTGGATGTTATCAAACCCAGGAAAAACGGTAACTATTTATGAAGTGGCTTCATTTGCTAACGAGCCTTTTCTTCATGCATTTTCACCGCCAAATATAATAAAGGCATTTTTGGCAACCGGAATACACCCATTTAATAGAAATATTTTTTCTGAGGACGATTTTTTGTCTTCATTTGTGTCAGATCGGCCAGATCCAAGCACTTCACAAGGCATCAAAGATGTTGCTCAGCCATCAACTTCCACCACTACAGATACAACCCCACAATCCTTAGAAGGTGATGTTTCACAGCCTTCCACTTCGAAAATTACTATAACTCCGGAACAACTAAGGCCATATCCTAAGGCACCTCCAAAAAAAGGCTGTCAGCGAGGACCTAGGAAAGGGAAAACAACGGTAATCACTGAGACACCACAAAAAGACAAACTTTTAGAAAAAAAAGGAGCGGCAACAAAGAAGAAGTCAAATCTAAAAATATCAGCGGCTACAACAAAACGAATAAAAACCCTTATTCAAGAGTCCTCAAGTTCAGAAGATTTGGACAATTTTTCTATACACGATTCAAGTGATGACGATTTGCCATTACACGACTACTGCCATAGGAAGAATCCTGATGATAGTGAGCAGTCTGATGAACTTCCGCTAAGTCATTATTTCCAAATTTCAGAAATAAAACCCAACAATGAACAAAACCAACTAACACTAAAAGAGAACAATGAACTGAACACTCAAACCAAAGACAAAAATAATGCAATAAATCAAAATAATTGTGTTTGTTGCATGAAGGCATACTAGCATAGCAAGACAGACTGGTTACAGTGCTTCGTATGCAATTTATGGGCACATGAAACTTTTATTGTCATTTTTATTGTAATAACTGTTCCTAATATAGCTTATGTTTAAATAAAAGTTATTTTTGAAGCAATTAACGTCTTTTAATGCGTATATAATTTTTAAAATCACTACTGTCCTTTTAAAAACCACCACCGTCCGTTTCAATACATCGATGTTTTGAAATGGACAAAGGCATGTTTTTCCAAATTTAAATATTACTCAGATCATAAGCTTGCCTAATTTTTTTTAATAGTTCATTTTACAAAGATATTAATAGAGCTTTTCGCCTATATGGTTTTAATGGATTTCATTGTCCATAACATTTTAATTTAATCATTTTTATTAAAGTGTCCACTTCATACCGGTTCTCCCCTACATGGTGACTTCTGTATTTTTCGATAGCCATTTGTTTTTAATTTTAGCGTGGTGTAAATCTTCAGATGAAATCCTACAACTTTCGTATTCACCACTTTTTGAAATAAAAGATTTAATGGGGTGGTAAATTATAAGGAAAAACCTTGTACATATAACTTTTTAAAATGTTTTCATTGTTTTATTTTGTATTTTTTTCTAGGCTAATTGCATTTGTTTGCTCTTATAATATATAATTGTATGTTATAAGTTTTTAATTTTCTAGAACAGAACTCTCTGGGACTATGTTAATACCATTTACGTAATTATTATTTTTTATTTCATGGTAATATAAACAATTTACGGAAGCGTATAAGGCCACAATTTTTTTTATTTTTAAATTCTGACTTTGAAGTCGGAATTTAACAAAATTCTGAGTTTAAAGTCAAAATCTAACAAAATTCTGAGTTTAAAGTCGAAATTTAACTAGATTCTGAGTTTAAAGTCAAAATTTAACAAAATTCTGAGTTTAAAGTAGAAATTTAACTAAATTCTGAGTTCAAAGTCAGAATAAAACTAAATTCTAAGTTTAAACTCAGAATTTAACTAAATTCTGAGTTTAAAGTCAGAATTTAACGAAATGCATTTTTGACGTCTCCTGACAAACCTGAAATTGGTGTCAGGAGGTAGATAATTAAATATTAAGACAGATAAGTGAAATCCATTACGTTGCAAGTAAACTCGTTTGAGATTTACCGAGCTTCAAAGGATCAAAATTGTCATTGTTCAAGCGTTATTTTCTCGAAAACAGTTAAATTTAGGCATGAGAAAAGTAACTCAATAAGTGCTTGGATTTTTTAGAAAAATATAAAAATTTAATAAAATATAGGGCATAAAAAACGGATGATGCCTCCGGTTTGAGGTAGAAGCGGCAACACCGCGCAATTTAGAATATTTTATAACGAGAGTATATTATGTTCATCTATGGCCAAAGCCAAATTCTCAAAACATCCTATTCGTTGGTTCTCCAGATATTTCTAATAGGACACTCAACTAAAATCACCCTGAAAGACAGGGGGAGATCTGTCAGTATGTTTCGCGAGACACCCTTAAATCGTTGAAACATATATGAACCGTTTCTTAAGACCTATTTATCGTTTTGTATTACCTTTTTTATTTTATGAACCTTTTAATGTATATGTTTTCTTGTATTCATTTTGGCTTTTTTTTTCAGCAATAGAAATAAATAAAAATATATAAAATGAACTAATTAAACATATGTTTAATTTGTCAGGGACTTATTTAACATTCAAAAATCAAAATAGGAAACTTTTATTTTGTACCCTCCCCCCTTTTATCATTTTTTAACTATCTGTAGTTCGGTGGAACAATTCATAGCGCATTTGCCATTATTCAAACAAGAATACTGAACTTGTTTTTTTGGCTCCAGTCTGGTATACAATCGTACGGACTAAATTCTGACTTAAAACTCAGAATTTTGTTAAATTTCTACTTTAAACTCAGAATTTTGTTAAATTCCGACTTTAAACTCAGAATTTTGTTAAATTCCGACTTTAAACTCAGAATTTTGTTAAATTCTGACTTTGAACTCAGAATTTTGTTAAGTTCTGACTTTAAATTCAGAATTTTGTTAAATTCCGACTTTAAACTCTGAATTGAAAAATAAAAAAAATTGTGGCCCTTCTACACTTCCGTAACTATTCTATTCTATGAATTAAAATCTAGTCGTCGAACTTCAAACATAATTTTTCATTCTCTCTCTCGCTCTCTCTTCTCGCGAAAGTACAAGGATTACTCACCTCAATGAATTGTGCTTACCGTAGTTTTGTAAGTAATGTTATAATCATCTACAGATAATATTCGATATTCACCAATTTCCTTATTATTTATTAGTATGCGAAAGCTTGTGAGAACCCCGTTCGTTTTATTTGGGTGGTACCATTCCAGATTTAGATGATTGTCATCTGTCCAACTATAACTAAGCCCGTAAGGTTTTCCTGGTACTAGAACATAAAAAAATCCAGTTGCTCAATTAAATTCAAAACTCAAACTCAAATATAGTTTATTGATAAAGGAACATATAGTCCTTACCAACAAAGTAAGCTGTATAAAAATAAAAAAAATTGGGGTCTAATCATTGAAAAAATAAAATAACTAAATATACACTATTAAAGTAAATACATATTATACAAAAAGGCACAAATATAGCCATAATAGGTCCTGTTGCTAGTTATTTTGTTACGCCATACTGTTAACAGTATTATAAAAATATTAATAAAATGGCGACATTCACTCCAACGAAAAAAATGTTCTAATAATTCTCAACTATGAATGAGTGAAAAAGTTATTATTTTAAATGTACAAGGTGTCCAATTTTGGTTGTAAATGCAAGGTATCTCCCTTATTTGCAAATATTTAGGGTTAAGGCTTTCGCGACACCGTACCACTTTTTTGTCAAACTCAATCTGCCGTAAACAGATTTTCCATAGCCCGCCTCGTTTCGGAGATACAGGGCCAAATTGAAAAAGTTGCATTTTGGGACACTCCTCGTATCTCGGTTATCTTTTAACGTATCGAAAATGTAAAAACTGGCTCTTATAGAGTTTTTTACGTAGAATCCAGTGGCGTAGACAGATTTTTACTCGGGGCCGTCGTTTTTGATACATGACCCAAAGTCACGTTTTTTTTTAAATGGGACACCCTGTATATTTTTACGGAGTCCTATTCGTCTTATTATGAGCTTTTCAAAAATATATGGTTATCTATACTTATTTTAAAAAATAAGGCTGCAATTTAGGTTTGTAATAATATCTATCTATGTTTTTCATAGTAAGCCATGGACTGATTGTCAAAAATGGCTTTGTCACTGCTTGGTCATAAAGTAAATGAAGTTTTGATGTTAATACTAATAGAGTTCAATTAGTCGCTCTGATTATTACTTTTTAAATGGAAATCAATTATTTGAAAACTTTGAGCAATATGATATGCTGACCTGTTTCATAGAGAGTCATGAAGATATAAACGCTGCTTCTTAGCTTTATTTCATTAGGTAATGTTTTATTTTCATAATTATTATTGCAATCTTTTTTAAAACTTAAACTTTTATTATATAGATATCCGGAAAGGAGGCAGCCAAATAAATTAATATTCTATAGGCTGAAATCGAATTTAATAAATTTTGGCTCTTTCAAAAAGCCCAGATCAAAGAAATATAACAAAGAGAATCGTGAGGCTGATGAAATTAACGTCTTAGCAAGTGTAAATGTAACGCCTGTAACGTCCTGTAGAAAAATAGAGAATGAAGTGGGTGTAATCAAGTCTCGGGTTCAAACGATTTTAAAGAAACATAAGTATAAACCTTATAAAGTCAGAGTTGTGCAAAATCTACATCCTGGAGATGCAGAACGACGTATTGATTTTTGCCAGTGGTATTTACAAAAAATTAATACTAACCAAAATTTTGGAAGGGCGGTTATATGGTCCGACGAATCGTATATAAGTAGTGCTGAAATACTTAATAGGGACAATACGAAACGCTGGTCACCAACCAGTCAATCAACATTTGATATTTCTACGCGAGCAACAAGGAAGATTTGGCTTTAATGTCGCTTGTTTCGTACTAGGATCCAAAATAAAATTTCATATTTTTGGAGGTCTCACTGCTAATCGCTACCTTGAAATATTGCAAAATATATTGCCAGAAATCATAGAAGATGTCCCTTTAGCACATATGAATCAAATATATTTCCAATAAGACGGAGCTTCAGCACATAACTCCCAAATTGTGAGACGGTATTTAAAAGAGAACTTCCCCGAACGCTGGATTGGAACGCACGGATCTGTCCGATGGCCTCTTAGGTCGCTTGACCTGTCCATATTGGACTTCTTTTTATGGGGTCACCTAAAAAATTTAATTTTTCCACTGAGCAGGCATTTTTGCAAATACAAGCACGCAATGTAGTCATTTCAAATGCACTGGGTAAAATCGAAAGAGTATGTGAGAGATGTCTAAGAGAAAATGGAAATCAGTTTGAGCAGTTCTTTTGAACATGGCTAATTACGAAAAATAGATATACTTAATATATTCTTAAAAACTTAAACTGTAGCCTTATTTTTAAAATAAGTATAGATAACTATATATTTTTGAAAAGCTCATAATAAGACGAATAGGACTACGTAAAAATATACAGGGTGTCCCATTTAAAAAAAAACGTAACTTTTGGTCATGTATCAAAAACGATGGCCCCGAGTAAAAATCTGTCCACCCCACTGGATTCTACGTAAAACACTCTATAAGAGCCAGTTTTTACATTTTCGATACGTTAAAAGATAACCGAGATACGAGGGGTGTCCCAAAATGCAATTTTTTCAATTTGGCCCTGTATCTCCGAAACGAGGCGGGCTATGGAAAATCTGACTACGGCAGGTTGAGTTTGACAAAAAAGTGGCACGGTGTCGCGAAAACCTCAACCATAAATATTTGCAAATAACGGAGATACCTTGCATTTACAACCAAAATTGGACACCCTGTACACGAAGGCATAAAACATGCTTATCCTAATTTTACTGCACAAGAAATTGTTGAACGATGTTCCCGAATGACTGGACTCGGAAAGTCTACCATTTTCAAATTATTGTGGGGGAGAAAGGTAGCAGGTCAAGTAGAACCACCCAAGAAAATTCCAGGAATACCAGCAAAAGTCCTTGATGAAGACACCAAATGTGCAATTCGAAGAAAAGTTCACTATATTTATTTGAAACAAGAAACACCCACTCTAGATAAAATTTTGATGGAGCTTGGCCAAGATGAAGGCATTCCTTTGATAACTAGAAAACTCGTATGGACAACATTAAAAAATATGGATCTTGCGGGGAAAAGCACAACCGAAAAACACTCTTACTGGAAAACGATGAAATTGATTGCTGGCAACGAAAATACGTGAGAAGTATTAAGCAGTACTGCAGGATGCAAAAGAAAATTTTGTATTTTCATGAGACGTGGATAAACGAAGGTTATATAGTACAAAAAATGTGTCAAGACAAAAATATAACCAGCGCCCGCCAAACGGGTATTAAAGTGCCTTCAGGAAAAGAGACTAATAACACTGGCCGACAAGATTTTTCTAACACAGGTCAGCTCATTATTTTCACAATGGAAATCCCCTCCCAATAACAAAAAAATATTCCCAAAGCCCTAATACATACTAATTTTTAATAGCCTAATTAGAACCTTTTATATTGGCAGGTTAACAATTTTATTGTGGGGCGGCTAAAATGGGTCCATTTTACAACGGAAAGTGGGTTGTTTACAACATTAGACATAAAAAATCGTTAAACATCACTCTTCTGTTGAGTTTCGAATTGAGTGGTTCTCTGTGTATCGATAAGCAAGTGTAAGTGAAGACTAGAATGTCGAGTCAAACGCGCCGAAGTTGCAAAATTTCTCCTGACAAACTTTGTTATATTTGTCGAGAATTTCTGGTGAAATCACAAGCCAGGCCATTTTACAAAAATATAATGTATTTATGTATGCTGTGTTAGTTGTAGTGTATCATTGGTGCAGTGGATGAAGGGAAAGAGAAAAAGTATGCCTTTTGCAGTTCCAATGGTATGGCGAGAACCCACCAATCAATCTGACGATTGTTATTTTTGCCTGACAAAGACTGAAGGTTATTCCAAAAAGGCAAAGCACAATATAGAATATCCAAATTTGCAATCTGCCATACGACCTGTTCCTCATAATGCAAATTTGCCAGTGCCGATTGCGCCTTTAAATTGACAAGCTATTGATTTGGGAGATAATGGAGATAACGCATCGTCAGGCAGCTCAGAAGAACAGTGCACCGATCCCACTTTTATCACATGTCCCTTCCGGCGAGCCACATTTGATTGTTCAAAGTGAATTAAATGATTTAGTACGTGATTTGGGGTTATCCAAGCAACAGTCAAAATTTCTGGGTTCCCGTCTTAAGAAATGGAACCTATTGGCCAAAGTAACAAAAATTACGAATTTCAGAAAAAGAAATGCTATGTTTTCTGCCTTCTACAGTACGGAATTCGTTGTGCGCGGGTACTGATGTAGACAGTTTAATGCAGGAACTTGATATTGAACATTCTCCCCGTGAGTGGCGCTTGTTCATAGACTCATCTAAACATAGCTTAAAAACTGTGTTATTGCATAATGGAAATTTGAAACCCTCTATACCAGTTGTCCATTCAGTTGCTATAAAAGAAAATTATGAAAATATGCGCACGTTTTTGGATAAAATAAACTACAATAGGTATAAATGGCAGATCTATGGGGACTTAAAAGTTATAGCGATTTTAGTGGGACTTCAGGGGCGACTTACAAAATATTGCTGTTTTCTTTGTTTATGGGACAGTCGTGCAATAAATCAGCATTATGTAATAAACATTTGGCCAGAAAGAAGCGAATTTCAACCGGGATCTCAAAATGTTAAATTCATACCTCTTGTTGATCCCAAAAATGTCCTTTTGCCTCCTCTTCACATTAAACTTGGGCTGATGAAAAACTTTGTGAAGGCTTTGAATAAAGATGGTGATGGATTTAAATACCTAAGACAAGTCTTTCCCCAGTTAAGTGATGCCAAATTAAAAGAAGGCATTTTTATTGGTCCACAAATCAAAAAATTGCTGGACAATGTCAATTTTAAGGAAAAGCTTACCAGGCAGGAACTCAGAGCATGAAATTCATTTGTTAATGTAGTAAGAGGATTTTTAGGCAACAATACGGATGAAAATTATGAACAATTAGTTAATGAACTCTTAGATGCCTATAAAGCGCTTGGTGCCAGAATGTCATTAAAAATTCACTTCCTCCATTCCCATTTGTCATTTTTTCCCTAAAAATTTGGAGCTATTAGTGACGAGCAGGGTGAAAGGTTTAACCAAGGTATCAGAACAATGGAAATTCGGTACCAAGGACGGTGGGATCCAGCCATGATGGGTGACTACTGTTGGTTTTTGAAGAGTGAAGATAGGACACTTCATAAACGCAAAAAATAAAGTTTAATTAGTGTTTTAAGTTAATATTTTTCTCGTTTGCTTTTCTCTTACATGTATAAACAGGATTAAGAATTTTCTGAAATCATTTTTTCTATAGTTATTAAGTATCGTAACATTCGATATGGTTCTACAACTCTAACAAGAAAACCCTACGTGCTACAACTTTCTATTTGTCATTTTCGTATTTAGATAGGTCCATTCTATTAGATTATGGTAGTCTGATTTGTGTTACAACAAAAACATTTTTTTTTGTCGGCCAATGTAATTGCACACATTGGAAGTGGAGAGGGATTTTAAAAAGAAAGTTCGCTAACTTTTTAGTGGTGTCAGACGGGAGATTACTATGGAAACATGAATTCGGATGTTTTCGAAGACTATTTTGGTCAAATGATAAAATATCTTCCAACTGATTCGGTAGTGGTTATGGACAAGACAAGCTATCATTCACGGCGCATAGAGAAGGCGTCAATTTCATCTTGGAGAAAACAAGAAATTATCGACTGGCTAACTACCAAACCCAGCTCGCACTAAAGTAGCTACAACTGTTTCCACTACTACTCTTTAAGAGTTTTTACGTATTTATTACTAATAATCGCACTATATATCAACAAACACTTTGGGTTACACGTTTTTAAGTATTATATATGTATTTGTTACTGGGAATAATACTTTACAGTAATTTTCCATATAAAGTAATTATATAATAACTAATGCCAATCAACTACTTAAGGAATTGACTCCAAGATCGTCATTTCTTTTCCATTACATAATAGTAATTATTCAAAGTGACTGTTTCTAATCTGTTTACTAAATTACAACTTTTAAGTATCAGTACCTTCTTGAACTTTGCAGAGATTACTCCATTACGCTCAAATATACTCCTATAACGTATTACTATAAAGCAAGACTGCTACTGCTACTTTAAACTGGCTATTACAAGTCGTTATTCTTCTGTTGCAACTCAGAAGTAAAAATTACAGTAATTATTTTCTACAAGTAAACTATTACCTCTTGTACTTGAGGTTCCGGAGATAGGGGGCGCTGGTACGAGATTCGGTCGGTGATTTTATAAGGACAGTGGCAACAATAGAGTAACCAATTTTTGATTGGTTCGGCCATATTGCTGCTAATTTATTTTATTTACTTTTCGCCTACGTGGGTTTCTGATCAGGTTTGTTGTTTTAGTATCTCATTTTATTAGTTTGTGATTACTAAAATGAATCTTGATTGAAACAAAAAGTTTTCAGCCATATGGAGAAATGTATTTAAGCCTGGTACTAAATTCACTTGGCAGACAACTATCATTAATCCCTTTCACAAACATTGTTATTTGTAAAAATCTAAATGAAGTAAGTTTGTACTAGATAGTTCGAATAGATTGTTAAAGTAAAACATTAACATAACCCTACATTTACAACTGACGCCGACAGAGGTTGTCAATATAAGAGTGGATTAATTTAGTCATATTTTGGGAAAAACTAACGGTAATATGGGGCCCCCATTTAAACCTTTAGAAATTTTGAATCAATTTGGCGGGTGGGCTTCTATTGAAGCCACTGTCCTTTTAAAGTCATTGTAATTCGGTCTACACTATTAATTAGTTGTGTATATGTTGCGTTATCGTCTACGAGTAACAAGTTAAAATGGTTCAAAATACTTTAAAATGGCTTAACAAGCCATAAGAAAAAAAGGTAGCTTTCGTCACTCAGTCACATTTTATAGAAAATTAAAAATATCGCAACTTGGTTATGTCATGCCTGAACAAAACTACCTAAAACGGTATTTTAAGGAAACGAAAAATAAAAACGAAACCAAGGGTTATAGTTATGATAGATGGCAGAATTATAGTAGTGACTCAAGTACCGCAACTCTCCGCATGCTACGACACAACGCATTAAATTTTAGAGAACCGGCGGAATGTTCCCAAATCGTATCTGCTTGGTAATAACATACAGCATAGGTTTAATTTGTAGTTAAATTGTAGATAACTTTATTCATACCCCCTTAGTATTCAAGACTTCAGTGTAATTGTGTATAAGTGACAGTTGCGTATTTAAAGAATCCAAAACTATAAAAGCGTATGGGAGAAGTCGTAGACACTTGATGTTAAGTAATTTTCTCAGTAAAAAAATGCAGCCAACCTAAAAGTAAAAATCCAATAGAACGCCATTGTTTATTTTCATCTCCCCTATAAATATTTAGCTATAATGTTTGTTTTTGTGAGTATAAAGATTAAACACGCATGTCAATTAAACATTACGTTAAAAAAGAATCACTCTTTATAATAAGATTTATTATATATTATATAAATATATTTATTATTGAAACCAAAGTCCAAAATTACATTTTTGAGATTTAAATTGGCCAATATATTTGACCAAAATTTATTGAAAATTAACACATTTTAAAGGCGCGCAATTTTTTTACCACTATCATCAGCATATTCACCAGAGAAATTTTCTGCGTTTTAATTTTAGGTTCTTAGCATAGCCAGAAAATTAAGTGAAATGCATGTATCCTACCTCAAATACCAATAACGTATCTATTCGCTCTAAACAATATTCCCAATTTAATTGTTTGTAGTCTCCAAAACTGTTTTGTTTCTATTAAAACGAACCATACATATTTTTAAAACGGATTAAATAAAAACAGAAATAAGGAAGTGACGAAATATTCAAAGTCACAGTGCGGGACACGAAAAAAAACCGGGCGGTCCTTAAAATAAAGGTTCATAGTCGTAAGCAAGCGTAAAAGTAAAATTTGTGTACGCAAATAAATTTTATGTTATTTTATTTGTTGCAATAGTTTGCCGCTTAACCTATAAAGTGCGCCAGCTAAGCGGTACGGAAAATTAATCGAGTTTTTTATATGTTTGATTATGCTACTATAATTAATAAATAAAAAAATGTGTGAATTTTTATCCCTATTCTATTCACTACTACCTAGTTATTTCTTACCTACGGCCCGCGACCTGATTAACTCCCGAATTTACGCCCTCAGCTAAGGAAAAGTTGCCCATAAATACATAAAAACTTACTATTTACTTGTTAAAATACATCTCAGATGCCGCTTCAACAATTTCATTACTTAACGTAAAACAGTAAAACAAGCTAACATATCGTATTTCTCAAAATGTTCGAAAGTTTTTTTTTGGTTTTGTGCTATATGACAAATATATTTCTACGCAATAAATAAATACAAAAAACTAGCAAAATTTAAAAATAAAGCATAAGAACAAAATTTATATAAATAAGACAAGTAATAACACGGCATGGAAAAATGAGAGATCTGTGACTTGCCTTCAAGTAAACAATAAACAGAAGCACTGTATTGCTTGCTAATACTGCAAAATTTAGAATGCCAATTATAAAAATTAGAATTTTTGTAGTTGTTTATTAAAGTAGACCCACACTGTTAGACAAATATGTCCCATTAAAAAAATCAAGCATTGGTTAATATTTCAAAAACGGTAATATTTAGACAAAAACTGACTACGCCACTGGATCCTACGTAAAAAGTCCTAAAAGGATTCGTTTTTATCTTTCTGACAAGTTGTCAGACAACTGAGATACAAGGGGTAGCTGAAAATGCCATATTTTCAATATCTCCTCGTAGCTAGGAAACTAAGAGAGCTATTGACTATTTTGTTTGCGGCATCTCTCAGTTCACAAAAAAGTAGCTAGTAGTCGTAAAAAGTAAAAATAGAAATAGTTAAGATTATATTACCACTACTATTACTACTCAATTTTTAAAATGTTTATTATATTACTTACGTTTTTCCCTTGCCTGTGTTGCCGGTGTACTTATTCCTGCAGAATATTTGTTATATCCTTTATTTTTCGCTTGTATCTAAATGTATAAAGAAATATATTAACATTTTAGTGCATATAATTGTAACCTAAACTACAGGTTCATCGTAAAACACTGTAAAGAATAACTGGATATTAAAATAGAGCAAGTGTTTTAAAGACTAGGTAACAGATACAAATTTGATTAGTGTGCTTTGAAATAATGAGGTCACGACAAGTTGTCAGTGTCGCTAATTTCGTGATTATGAGTATTAAGTGAAATGTAAACTCGATTTAAAAAAAAGCGGCTGAAGAGGCGGAAGAAGATACTTTTTCGCACTAGCGTAAAAAAATTTTTTCGAACGTAATATTTCAAAATTAATTTATTATTTATTAAGTTATTAATTGACCGTCTTTGATGCATATCTCAGAGTGTATAGCAGGCTTAATGCATTTCGTTTTGGTTAGCTACCAGGTTTTCAGTGTCATTAATTGCTTTTATATGTGCGTATTTTCCGTAATTTTGCGTTATTACAATGAATTTTAGCGAATTTGACAATCTGGCCATGCAAGACGTTCTAGAATAAATTATGAACGCAACAAAAGAAGTAGATTTGGATTTGCTTCTACAAAAATCCAAAGTCAGATACATTCAGGAATACGAAAAGTTCATCAAATGGTGCGCCAACAAGAAAATCAACAACACTAGTAAAGGAGAGCTGCTTCTAGTTTACTTTCAAGAAATATCAAAGAATTTGCAACCTTCTACAATGTGGTCCAAGTACTCAATCATAAAAATTAAGAAAAACGTTGATATTAGCAGGCATTTGATTGCTTATTTAAAAAAGAAAATGGTAGGTTTTAGACAAAAAAGTCTAAAATTTTAAACCACGAACATGTTGAAAAACTTTTAAGCATTGCGTCTGACGATATTTATTTAATCAAAGTCGCAACACTAATTGGAATCGCTGTAGCTTGCAGGCGTGAAGAAATAACTCATGTGTTGTGTGAAAACGTAGTCGAACAAGAAGATTTGTTTCTGGTAAAAATACCAGATAGCTACCAATACTACTCAAACTGTTGGCATTAAGAAGTTTGGTAAGATGCCATCGGACGTGGCTGCTTTTTTGAGACTTTATAGACGCTCTTCGGCTATGTTGGCTAACGCTGGAGTGGATATTACTAATTTGAAACGTCTCGGGGGATGGCAATCGACAAAAGTTGCAGAATCATATGTGAACGAATCCATGAAAAACAAAAAATGCATCGCCAACCAAATTCTATGTTCTACAGGAGAAAATTCCAAGGAAAATTCGCCTCCGCCTTCGCCTTTGCCTTCGACAAGTTTCGCGTATGAAATTGATAGTATTGCCACCGAACATTAACAAGACAAGAAGGAGCAAAGTCCGTCCGAACTTTTATGTTGTGGTTACAATAACGCGGCGACGAATCCGAGAAATTCAGACAGCTGTGCAGGTGCCCGCGCTTTTACGAGGTTGATGCAAACCGCTAGCGATTAAAAACGAGTTTTAAAAATATCTAGCCATAATTGTTATTGTGACCTATTTTGCTTTATATGTATTAAAAGAAAAAAAGGGAAAACGTCAAGTTGTTTAATTGATTGATCTTAATATAATTATAAAAAGTAAAAATTAAGTAAAAAAGGAAATTAATTGTTGAAAATTTTAATCCAAGATCGGGGAACAAAGTGGCGGTTATTGTTACTATTTCAAGATGGCGGAACAAAACTGAGGCCAAATAAAATATTTGTAATCGTGAGAAAAAAATCACCTTCTCAGGTTTTAGCGTCCCTAGATGCCAAAAAATTATGTTTCATCAATGCCGACGGACCGTCTGTCAGTTTGTCTGTCGGTCTGCCACTTCGCGACATAGCTTAAAACCTACTCATCAGACTGACTTCAATTTTAGGCAAAAATTAAGTGTCATATGGAGATGACCTGGTAATATTTTGGTAAGAATCCAATATGCCGGAACAAGATGGTGAACTAGTGAAACGTTAAAAAAAACTATTACTAAAACACTAATTATCCCATTTCCTCAAATTTTGCTCAAAAATCAAGTGTTAGGAATGAACTGGTAACATTTTGGTATGAATAAAAGATAGCAAAACAATAGGGTGGCCTAATAAAATTCTTAAAAAATCGCCCTGAAAAAAAACTATTTATTAGATTAAATTAAATTTTTGTGCAAGCATTAAATGTGATATAGAGATAAACTGGTAAAGTTGTGGCACGAATTCAAGATAATGGAATAAAATGGCGTCCAATAATGTTTTTTTAAATCGACTTAATTATTAAATTGACTTTAAATTTAGCAGAAAAATGAAATGTGATATAGAGATAAACTGGCAGAATTCAACATGCGTAACAAAATGGCGGTGTTTGTCAATGCAAAAAGTACTTATTGAATTTATTTTAATTATTCCCAAAAATAAAGTGTTGCATAAGCAGAAACTTCTAAAATATTGGTAGGAATCTAATATGAAGGAAAAAAATGGCAACCAATAAACATATTTAAAAGATAGTAATGACTATTATACTGAACTAAATGGGGCCACTCTTCACTATTCCTAATAAAAGAAAAGATTCATAACGGGGGAAGTTCCCGGTAAAGAAAATGTACCGGTTTTTTAATAGATAGCCAGTAATGTAAACACTACAGCATTACTGTCCGTCATTATTGGTACAACGATATTTTTATATTCTTCGATTATATCAGCAGTGACATTAAGCAAAACTTTTTTAATATCTTGGATAGAATTTGCACCTTCAACCTCATTAAGATATTTTTGAGTAAATAATTTCCTGAATGGCTTACAAAATTGTATTGGGGTTGGATTTCTCGAATTGCCGTCACAATATCTTATCAGGCCAAAAAAAAATTCGAGACAAAACACTAAGAAAATTGGTAAATGATTATTTTCATTTAAAAAAAAACTAGTCTCACGCCGCGCGCCGGCAGATATAAAGACAATTGGTAAATATTAATGTTTGGTGGTAAAGTGCGGGATACGAAAGAAAACCGGGCGGTCCTTAATATAAAGGTTCATAGTCTTAAGCAAGCGGAAAAGTAAAATTTGTATACGTAAATAAATTTTATGTTATTTTATTTGTTGAAATAGTTTGCCGCTTCACCTATAAAGTGCGCCAGCTAAGCGGTACGGAAAATTAATCGAGGATTTAGTAAATTTTGCACTGGTCCACTTGTAATTGGGATGTACCTAGAGTCTCCATGCACTTGCCGCTAGAAGGTTCTAGCTATTTCCAGTGGCGCCTATACATTTCGAGCATTTGTTTTCATTTCTATATAAATGCGTTGCGTTGAATTTGAATTATTATTTCGAAGTAACGATGGAGAGCAAAAGAGGAAAAACAATTCGAAGCTGTGCACGTGAAGTTATAGAGACCTGTACTAGAGAAGCTGAAAATAATAGTTCGACTATTCCAATTCAAAGTCGAACAGAACGCGCTGCATTTTACATTGGTGTTTCGGAAAGTAGTGTAATAAAAATTTAAAGAGAACATAATGATCGCTCATGTTCTACTTCACCTTTAAAATCTCCTGGTAAAAAAAGACCCCGATTATCATACAAAGATAAAATTGACGATGGTGATTTTCAAGTAATTCGACGAACAATAGAGCATTTTTATATGAACTTGAAGAAGGTTCCGACCTGCAAACCCCTGCTTCGTGCTGTAAAGAACAAAATAGATTTTCCGTATGGGTATAAAACCTTAAATCGGCTTTTACGATCAAATGGTTTTGTTTGGCGCAAGTGCCAAAAATAGACAAAAATTGCTCATTGAGAGATCAAATATTTTTCACTGGCGGGTGAAATATCTATCAACTGTAAGGCAATATAGGCAAGACGGACGCAATATTGTGTATCTAGACGAAACCTGGGTAGATAATGATATGACAGTGAACAAATGCTGGCAAAGTGAAAGTCTTACAGGTGTTGTTCAGGGAATCCGCTCTAGTAGTCGCTTTATTATAGTTCATGCTGGTTCAGAAGCCTGATTGGTTCAACAATTGGAGACTATCATGGACAGATGAATAGAGATAATTTTGAAAAGTGGTTGCTCGAGAAGCTTCTACCTAACATTCCTCCCAAATCAGTCGTGGTAATGGATAATGCGTCTTATTATTATCACGTAGAAGATAAAGTGACAACTAAATACTCTACAAAAGCTCATATGATATCGTGGCTTAAATCGAACAATCTTAAATGTGATCCAACACGGAAAAAATATCAATTATATGAAGTAATATCAGCTAACAAGCCTAGAGAAAAAAAGTATAAAATTGACAGTCTTTTACGTAACCTCGGTCATACACCTTTAAGGCTGCCTCCATACATGTGCGTTCTCAACCCTATTGAACTTGCATGGGCATGAGTAAAAAAATATATTCGAGAGCGCAACACCGGTGAACTTTCAATTAAAGATTTAAATAAAATAACATTAGAAGCGATTGACTCAATATCCTCTAAAAATTGGAAATCGTATGTTAAACATGTTCGTTCTATTGAAGATAAATACTGGGAAGTAGATGGCAAAATTGAAACGGTCATTGATGATTTAGTTATCATACTGGGATCTTCACGTAGTGACGACGAAACCTCATCATTTTCAGAGGAAGACAACGATTTAGAAGGAGTCGAACCGTTAGAATCACAGCCATCAACCTCAAAAATGGCTTAGTTTTTCTTCATATATTTTGTAAAATTGTTCATAAAATAGCTGACAATAAACGGCTTCAAAATAATTAATTTTCTGTTCAATACCGGGTGTCAAAAAATATCTAATATTGCGATTAATATTTGAAAAACTACAGAACTCATATTTTTTCAAAATTAACACATTAATGCAGTTATAGTAGGGGAGCCAGCACTGATTCCAGTGAACAAGATGTATCAAAATTTTAACTTATGCAGATCGACTTTGGGCTATTGGGGTATGCCAAAACTGACCGTTTGTCTCCGTCTGTCATATTACTTTGTACGGGGGGTGTCATTGTGAAATACTATACAGGGCGTTTTCTAATTGCGTGCAAATGTTAAAGGGGGGGGGGGGTGATTCTTGGACCTTTGTAAAAAAAAATTAATATGAACCTAAAAGTCTTAACTTTGGAGATACAAGGTTTTAAAAAAACATTTTTTTTAAATCCTAATTCTGATGCTATTATAGATAAATAACTGTGTGAAATTTGATACATGTCTTTTATGCATAAAAGAGCACTTTTTGTTAACAATCAATTTTTGAAATTTCTACCAGCGGCATTCATATGTAATTAACCTGGGTCAATCCGTATGCTCCTTAATGCATAAAAGACGTGTATCAAATTTCATGAAGTTATCTACAATAGCATCAGAAATGGGATGAAAAAAAATGTTTTCTTTTTAAACTTTACCATCCTGTAGGTCAAAAGTTAAGACTTTTAGGACATAAAAACACCCCCTTTAACATCAGCACGCAATTAGGAAACGCCCTGTATAGTACTTGACAATGACGGCCCCAGTATAAAGTAATATGACAAACGGAGACAGACGGCCACTTTTGGTATACCCGAGTAGCCCAAAGTCGAACTGCGTAAATTAAAATTTTTATGAATCTCGTTCACTAGATCTGATGCTGGCTGCCCTTGTAAAATCTGGACTTGTAAATCGTGTATCACTATACCGGGTGGTCCAATAATAGTGGACGTAGGCAGTGCCCGGGAACCGTTAATGACAGAACTCAAGAAAAAATATATTTATAGGTAAATCGATCAAGAAAAATCAAAACTAAATCATCTTAAAATTCGAAAGTTCGCCGTTTTTGCAACACAAAAGAGATATAGAAGTGCGGTACACGAAAGAAAACAGACAAATATAGATAAAGGGTTATTAAGCATAGTTACATTTTTCAATTAACTGAAGTGCGTATAGGCAAAAAGGAGTGCCATATTATTTAAAGAACGACTGGACACCACTGGTTTAAAGAGATTTCTTGGCCGACCTTCCGAAACCGATTGACTCCGCTCGGTGTTCTTTCGTGTCCCGCACTTTATATTTCAATACTTTATCATACGACGTACAAACGTTTGATGCATCTCGCCCGACAGCGACTTCGAGGGCTCGAAAAAGCATAGCATCCGATATTCGAGTGAGATAGGCATATCAAGGGGAGGAGCATCGAGTGCTCCTTGTCTTCTTAATGTTCGGTGATGATACCTACCTTCGCTATATAAATATATTCTTTGGTAATATTTCTTATCTCCTCGCAGTGATATTGTGGCCATAATCTGCATGGAATTGGATCAGTCTCATAGGTTCTTATGTCGTAGAAATACGAAGTCCAGTAACTACTCCTAGTACCAGTTATTCCTATCTGGTATTTCTCTAATTCGCCTGTAGGGGGATCTGGTGGTAGCCAACGCAAAGAAATATGGTCTGGACCCTTGGACGTCACCAGTAGTTCGCGTATTTCGTTAGGCACTGGAAACATATTTTATAATATTTCCTAATATGTTTCATCTCAGACAAAGGACCCCGCACAATTCTTACGGGAAATGGCTTTTCAGTCAATTTTCCTGAAAATTTGATATACCGGGTGACCTCGAAAGTACTAACAACTTTTTTAAGATAAGAACTATTAACAGGAAATTTTACAGTGATATATGGTTAGTTATGGGGAATATTTTCGCTGTATAAACAATCGACTGTCGTTTCCGGTTTAACCGGAAATGCTATCAACTTTAATATTTTAAATGGACCACCCTGTATATTGAGCTATTTTTGAATTCTACACAAAATTCTAAACATAAAACATGTATCATACCCTATGTCAATTCCTGATAGTTTCCGAGAAAATGGCGAAAGAAACTTTAAAAATTTCAATGAATAATTCCGTTTTTTGGAAAAACAACTGAAGATAGTTCCAATTTAATACTGTAAATAGTATTTGTTATGCAACTTATTGCATCTAATGTGACAATAAGGATACTTCCGCTTTACCCGGAAACGTAGTGAAAAATCACTTTCAAACGATATTTTCTCGTTTTATTTTAATGGGACGACCTACAAACCTACTCAACATCTAAATCTTCAAACAATTTTAAATACTTTTGTATATCATACCCTATACCTATATCAAGTACTTTTCGAGATATTTCCAATTGTACAGGGTGTCTAGATTTGGTTGCAAAAGCAGGGTATCTCGCTTATTTTTAAAGATAGAACCTTGCGGTTTTCACGAACCTGAGCTAATTTTTTGTGAAACTCATGAAGCCGTAAACAAAATTTTCATAGCCTTCTTCGTTTATGAAATACAGGGCGAAATAGAAAATTTTGTATTTTGGGTTATCCTTTAACTTAACGCAAAGGGAAAAATTGCTGCTTATGCAGTTTTTTACGCTGGATCCAGTGGCGTAGTCATATTTTTCATTTGAGTTGTTATTTTTTAGATATGACCCAAAGTTGTGTTTTTTTAAATGGGACACCCTGTATATTTGTCCAGAAATTGATTTGTCCTTTTAAAAGCTTCTCAAAAATATATAATAGTATGGATCTACTTTAATAAACAACAACAAAAATCCTAATTTTTATAATTATCATCCCAAATTTTGCAGTTGGCCATGCAAAACAATGCTGCCTTTTATTTAAAGTCGTTAACAATATCTACATCCTAACAATAAATCAAAATAAATATGTAATTAAATCTATTTATCAAAATATGTATTGATAATTTCGCACCAAAAAAGTACCACCTACCTAGATTTATGTAACACAAGAACAAAACAGTAATAAATTATTATGTAACAAGCCTTTCAGCAAAAATCAACTGTCGTATAAGAACTACAGTAACTAAGAAAATCAAAAGAACTGTTCAAACTGATTTCCATTTTGTTCTATGCATGCTTCGCACAATTTTCGTATTCGTTTTAGGGAATTAAGCAAAACAACAGGATGATTTTGTAAATAGCGAAAATTTTCTCTTATTGCATTTCCTAAATCTTGGACATTATCATATAGATTCTATTTTCCAGATATCCCCATAGAAAGAAATCTAAAATCGACAAATCTGGGGACCTAGGGGGCCATCTTATAGGTCCATTTGTTCCGATCCATTGATTGGTAAAATTATTGTCCAGAAATAATCTCGTCATTCCAGAATTATGTGCAGGAGCACCGTACTGTTGAAAATAAATTTCGTTAATTTGCGCTAGAGGAACATCGTCAAATAATTCAGGTATAGCTGCCTCTAAAATTTCTATACAGCGATTGGCTGTTAGATTTCCCTCAAATATATAAAATTTTATATGTGTTCCTAATATGAAGCAGGACACATTTAGACCAAACCTGCCCTTCTGTCTTCTGGGAAATATTTGGTGTTGATTTTCCTGGGACCAGAATCTACTATTGTGCCTATTGAGTATACCAGAATTACTGAAATGTGCTTCGTCTGACCATATAACCTTCCATTTCAAAATCTCTAACCATATCGCATCTTTCTCGAAACCAATTGCAGAAGACTACCCGACGCTCTGCATCCCCTGGCTGTAAGTGCTGCACGAGCGTAAATTGGTATGGGTGGTATTTGTGCTTTTTTAGAATTTCTTGAACTCTAGTTTTTGGACTGGTCCTACAAGAGTATGCTCTTTTCATTATATGTTTTCGTACTGATAAATGATCCGTGATTAAGCCCTACAAGAGTTTAGTATTTCAACATACCTAAAAATTAACTATTTACCTGTAAAATACATCTCAGCTAACATTTTCATTACTTAATATAAAACTTTTCCTAATGTTCGAAAGTTTGGTTTTCTTCCATAATAATACAAATATATTTTTACACAATAAATACATACAAAGAACTAGCGCTATATTTTATATACGCGTATAAAATTGGGAAATGTCATTTGCTTCCAAGAAAAGAAAAGAAAACGGCATCGTTTTGCATGGCCTACTGCAAAATTTGGGATGATAATTATAAAAATTAGGATTTTTGTTGTTGTTTATTAAAATAGACCCATACTATTATATATTTTTGAGAAGCTTTTAAAAGAACAAATCAATTTCTGGACAAATATACAGGGTGTCCCATTTAAAAAAACACAAATTAGGGTCATATCTAAAAAATAACAATTCAAATGAAAAATATGACTACGCCACTGGATCCAGCGTAAAAAACTGCATAAGCAGCAATTTTTCCCTTTGCGTTAAGTTAAAGGATAACCGAGATACGAGGGGGGTCCCAAAATGCAAAATTTTCTATTTCGCCCTGTATCTCATAAACGAAGAAGGCTATGAAAATTTTGTTTACGGCTTCATGACTTTCACAAAAAATTAGCCCAGGTTCGTGAAAACCGCAAGGTTCTATCTTTAAAAATAAGCGAGATACCCTGCTTTTGCAACCAAATCCGGACACCCTGTACTGCGCAATTACATTTTTAACGCTAAGGCTGATGAATGACAAATTCTGATCCAAGGTGACTGTGAAATCAAGAAACACCACAAATGCCATTCTTTTATTCACCTTCCTAATTTTTAATGTAGGTAGTTTAGTTCAAAATTGTTGTTTTGTACAATGTATGAATAAAAAACAAGCTAATAGAATTTGCAAACGAACTGCTCAAAACTGTTTTTGCAAATGGTGTATTTAACATTTTGCGGTCATCAAATATAGTTACTAAGGAAGGACTAAGTTTTTTAATTGCACATGGTACTAAATTGAGTTCTTAACACATAAAAAAGGAATAAAATGCCTATGATATGTTATCTGTAAGGCTAAGCATATTTTGTACTGGGCAGGAATGTAGATTGAGTAAAAACGAAAAAATAGTTAACCTTATAAATATAAACAAACTCACCTACAAAAAGTTATTTCAAAATGACTGTTTTTTGATGTTTTCACACGCTGTATAACTAATCATTGTTTATTATTTACTAAAAGAAATATTGCCAGTTTACTTAAATAGGTATTTATTAAGGACACTACTGAGTAGCTTCAACTGTCATTACGCCACAAAACACTAATTTAAACAATATTCAAACATAAAAAAATCTTTTTAACTCAAGAAAAACACGAAATAGAACTTAAGCTACATGATAAAAAAACCAAGAAAAAAGGTCGTCCATAGGTAAGGTGTTCAAAACGTTGTCCAATAACTTCATGGCACATACAAATTCTGTTATGAAACTCTTGTAAAATGTTTTCCATCTGCCTTGGAGGTATTTCTTCCGTCGCCCTTGTAATTCGAATAATAAAGTTCGCACGATTTTCTAATAGTGTTTTGTAGCCTTTTGTTTAATGTAGCCCCAATATGAAAAATCTAACGGGGTGAGGTCAGGCGATCTCGCCGACCATCTGACTGGCCCATTTGTACCTATCCAATTGGCGCCGAATTTTTCTCTCAGGTAGTTAGTCACTACTCTGGAATTGCCCCATTTTGCTGAAAATATACTTAATTGTAATAAACAATGGGTAAATTGTCTATAAAATCCTCTATTGTATTTTGGAGGAATTGTAAATAATGTTCTGCATCCAGGAACTCATAAAAAAATGGGACCTATTTTTCGAGTTTCTAGTATTCCAAAATAGACGTTAACACCAAATTTTTCTTGGAATGTCCCTTCCCTTACCAAGTGCGGATTTTAGGTAGCCTAGTGTTATTGCATAATTAAACATTCCCATATTGGTAAATCGAGATCAGGGGCGTGCGGTGAAATTTTAAAAAAGGGAAGCAATTTTTGGAAACTTACCTATTTGTAATGTAATTCGATTTTTCGATCATTTTTTGCAAATTCGTCAACGACGTCATCATAAAAACGTGGATACTCCGACATATTTTGGAGAAGTTTATTTTCTATGGACAACAGCGATGTATGCGAAAGTCTCTCCTGCCTCGTTGAATTTCTCACGAAATTTTTAAGTGTTGAAAAATTGCGTTCTACTGATGAACTTGTGGCAGGTATTGTCAATACTAATTCACACAATTTCGTCACTTCGGTGTAGGCATCTTCCAGCTCCTCGTCTTTTAAAAATTGCATTAGTTCCTTAGCGTTATTTTTTGCGCTAATGTCATCAGTTTCGTAAATCACTTTTAGTTCAGATCGCAATAACACTCGGTCAAAGAACTGGCCATTTAAACGCATCTTCTGGAAAAGTTTTTCTTTAAATGCATCAAAATTGCAGAGCTCGAGGAATTTAAAATCATTTAAACCGTTAAATCTATAGTTTATTTGTTGCTGAATTTGATCTATTATTTCATTAAAAGGCGTGTATATGATGTTTGAACATCTCCCACCCTGTCTGTTCGAAGACGCTTGGCTTGTGGCTCTACATTTAACGTCATCGTTTTCTCCCAAAATAGGTCAAAGTCATCTCTTTTTTGGCTTAACATGGACTTAAAATCATCCACTTTTTTTAGACAAAAAGCAATATCATTTGTTCTAGTTTGTAATATATTAAAAACATTGTCCGAGAATGGAAATATTTCTGAAAATATGTTCAACAAATAATTAAAATTAAAATCTCGTTTCAAACAGTCCAAAAACCCCCTTGAACTATTTTTATTGCTTCTGAGTCCCACGTTTCATTCTTTTCTGTTATATTCTCAAATAGTTCAGTGATTCACGATTTTCAGATACTGTTAACACAAGTCTTCCATTATAGTTCCACCTAGTAGGAATCGTTTGTGGACAATGGAGTCTTGTGTACTTTTGTTGACTTGGACACTCTTTAATGTGATTGATGGACTGGGATAAAACTAAATTTAATGCATGAGCAAAACAATGGACAAACACAGCACTTGCGAAAGTTTCTCGAACTTTAGCTTGCAGACCACCTAATTGTCCTGCCATCACTGCAGCTTCATCATAGCTTTGAGCAACTAATTTTTTCTCTCCATTAATTTCTTTAGTAACGTTATAAACTACGGTATATAATGCATCTGCTGTACGATTTTCGGACACATTCTTAAAACGTAAAAATCGCTCTTGAATACTTCCGTCTGTTTTAACGTAGCGTATTACTATAGATAATTGGCTAAAATTAGTGATATCAGTTGTTTCGTCCAGAACAATGGCAATGAACCGCGCCTTCTCCTGCTTAATTCTTTTTAGAATAATGGTTGCAACAGCGAAAATTAAATCATTCTGGATTCGACGTTCCGCAAAAAACGCTAGACTGCTCTAAATGATTTTTTAAGCAATCATCATATTTAGCCATTAAACTAAGTAAATTTTTGAAAATTTCCTCTATTTGAAGAAACCCTTGTTTCCTCATGACCTCCAAATCCCGATTCGTACTGTCCGAGAAAACAAACAACATCGATAAGTCTTCATAATATTTGCCTATTTTTATCGACTAATTCATTGTGTTGGCGGTGACTAATTTCCCACTGTTTATTTAGGGCGTGTTTACTTCTGGTTTTGCCGAAGACTTTTTCTTTTATGACGGCCTGTAAATGCGTTTTGGTCATAATGTGTCTTTTTACAGCTTTATGGAAATTGTTTAAATCGGAAAAACCAGTTTTATTCCAGAAAGCTTTTTCATTTTCAAAAAGTAAACATGGCCAACAAAATAATTTACTTATATTTTCAGACCCTGTTAGCTGTTTAAATTATTCGTATTGTTTTTCCGGATAAAATGTCTAATACAGTTTTTCATTTTTGTGGTAAAATTTTTCATAGGCGGTTTTGCCCTTCCTTTGGAAATTATTTGAAGCTTATCAGCGAAGTTTAATGTTGAAAATCCCTTTATTATTAAGACACACACCACACATCCACACACACTCTTCTTACTAAATTCTCCAACATTCTCAACGTTATTACCGACAGCCGAAGTTGACGGTATTTGCATATCCACGTCCGTATTATTGTCTTCCATATCGCACCATGCACGACGCGACATTCGTATCGCACAACACACGAATAGCCGTTCAAACAAGGAACCTATTCAACGATAGCTTCCGCACCACTTAAAGCACGCGACTGAAATGTAAAAAGTGCCAACAGCCGGTGGAAAGTTCAATAACCTCTGGCTCGATTCACAGGAAATCAAGCATACTGGACTTGGCTGTAGAGAAGCTAGCGGCCAACGAATTATCAATACGGATGGAATGGCCCTTGCCTATCTGAACAATGAACGGCGCTTGCGGCCTACATAAGAAAGAGAGGTCCGCGAGAGAGATGACGCTAGTCAGTGCAAAAAGCACATGGTTTTCAATGAAGGGTAAAGGAAAATTTGTGGTTTCATGTTAATAAAAGTAAATTTATGGACTTTAGTGGTAATTGTAATGGGTTGAAGGTCTGGAAACATAATATAGTATTATACAATATAATATTACACATTTAATTTTTTTTATCGAAAACCATTAAAAGAGGTCACTCTTGGAGCAGATAATTAAAGGGGACAAAGACATTTTTGATTGAAAAGTTACCCTTCTTGACAAATTAATAATGAATAAATAATGTAAAAAAATAATAATAAAAGTACTGATTTTGGAGGATACATATATATTACAAAAATATTAACAAAACATGTTTTTCAACAATACATATAATAATAGGTTATTACATAAAGTTATAATAAATCTAAAAATAATATACATGTAAATGCTATAGCTACATATAAAAGTAAAAAAAAAAACAAAAATGGTTGCCAATACTATTGACTTTTAAAATGAATAATTTTGGTTAATTTTTGCCTAATTCTATCAGTAATCTGGTTTTTACAAGAATTAATATGATGGAGCCTGATTGTAAAATAATTTTTTAAAATTAATCTCATCAATTGAATAATATGGCCATGTAAAGGATCTTGGTCTAAAGAATGCTCGGTAAGACATAAGAATAATTTATTAACATCCAAATTTCTAATTGTAGCAGATACAAGCCGTAATATGATATTGGGAGCAGAAAAGTTTTTTTCTGTTTTTATTACGCTCTCTGCCCTTATGCATATTTGAACCACATCTTTTGAGGCCTTAGTAAGGCCTCCTCTATTTCTACGATTTAATAACATGCAATTAGAATCTACGGATATTAGTGAACGGGCACAATCATTGCAATTTAATGTTTTAATCATTTTTTTTGTTATAAATCCTGCAATGTACTCCACAATATCACAAATGTAGAGGCAATTTAAAATTTTTGAGTGTTGAATTGTATATTCTTCCTGTAAATCTGGGGAAAAATCTTTTTCAAATTCATATAGCAAATCTATGCTAGGATTTTTTATTTTTTTTGAAGAGACGTGTAGAATAGACGTGGCATCTTGAGCAAGACAATTAGCGCTATCTGAAATGCAAAAATTGCAAACAGCCGGTGGAAAATTCAATAACCTCTGGCTCGATTGACAGGAAATCAAGCATACAGGACTTGGCCGCAGAGAAGCTAGCAACCCGCATAGGTTCTATTCGATATTCTATTGTGGCTGGGTCGGAGTCAAGCCCGCATTTATTATGGGCTTGATAATTAAGATAATATTATAGCATTTTTAACATAAACTAAATTAATGGTTTCCTATTTCAAAAATTACATTTTAGAAGACGTTTTGTAATTTTTTTTGCTTCCATGGACTGCACGCCCATGATTGAGATACATCTGAAAAAAGAATTACTGTCCGGGAATTGGGCTGTCTGTGTTGCATATCAATAATAATTGCAGTTGCAAAATTCCAGTCTTCTCTGATAATCCGCTTCATATCAGTGATGAGGATTTGATATTTTAATGATTTAAAGCCATGCTTGCGTAAAATTTTTCGTGCACTTTCGCGGCCCATTCCACTTTCACTGCTTATTTGTCGTATTGATATAAATTGTTATACAAGCCAGTGTATTAATTTCAGCCTCTGCACTAACTATGAAATTCTCGCCTGGCGAATTCCCTTCCGATTTTAAACACTTTTCCAACCAAGGAAAGTATGACTCTGATGGATATCGGCGATTCGGAAATCGCTGTACGTATAATGCGCTGGCTTCCTTGCCATTTTTTTTAGTTTCTCCCTATATCATTATCATATCAATTTGTTCTTCACGAGTAAAATACATTTTCAATAATTAAAATTCTCAAAGCGAACCATCTGCATATTATAAGAACGATGGCCATATACTTGTGTATTGTTTCAAAGCCTCCTTAGATCAGAAATTTAATATTTGTCATTTATCAGCTTAAGCGTTAAAAAGGTAATTGCACAGTTCAATTGGAAATATCTCGAAAAGTACTTGATATAGGTATTGGGTACGATACACAAAAGTATTTAAAATTGTTTGAAGATTTAGATGTCGAGTAGGTTTATAGGTCGTCCCATTAAAATAAAACGAGAAAATATCGTTTGAGAGTGATTTTTCACTACGTTTCTGGGTAAACCTAATTGTTACATTAGATGCAATGAGTTGCCTAACAAACGCTATTTACAGTATTAAATTGGAACTATCTTCATTTGTTCTTCCAAAAATCGGAATAATTCATTGAAATTTTTAAAGTTCCATTCGCCATTTTCTCGAAAACTATCAGGAATTGACATGGGGTATGAAACATGTTTTATGTTTAGAATTTTGTGTAGAATTATCTTAAAAAAGGTACAGCCTTGTTAGTAATTTCGTAGTCACCGGTATTGTAGTTTTCAACTTCCTGATCAAAAGCCTTCATACGCCTCAATCTTGCGGCTAGTTTGCAGTATACAGGGTGTCAAAGTGGAAATTTTGCACGTTCCTTATTTTATGCTTTTTTCTAATTTTTTTTGTTTTCATATACTTAATACGCGTTCAAATAAGTCAGTAACTTGGAATATCTGAGATTAGAAGTTACTGTATGTATTAGTAAAAATAAATTCAAAATTTTTCAATTCCAATTTTTAGAAAAAGTTCAATTAAGCTGAAACAAACAGTCAACTTTGGCTAATTTTTTAATATGTTTATTAAAATTATATAAAGATTGAAGAATTGTATCGAAAAGATTTGTAAATAACTGACATTACCATGGCCGTTAATTTTAATACGCTTTTTGTAACCTATTCCTCATCTGAAAATCTAGACCCCTTAGACTTATTGCAAGGATCTTTAAGTATGTTACCGGTAAAAGTGACACATTTATCAAAAATAGTTATTCTTTATACAAGGTAAAAAAGTATTAGATTTCAGCCTGAGGTTGTGTTGAAACCGGGAGCTAAAATCTAATATTTTTTTCTGTTTTTCGTGAAACTAAAGCTGCCGATACCAAAATTATCATAGCCCTTTTAGTTTTTAAGATACAGGGCTAAATTGAAAATGTTCTTCTTGTTTTTACCTTTTCAAAAATATATAATAGTATGCACTTTTTGTCAAAAACACGTAAATAAACGACAATTTTCTGAAATGAAATGCATAATTTAATAGTAGGCCATGAATAACAATAATAAACAATTGAATGTTACATATTGCTAACGAAGAATTGTATACCTTGCATATGGGTATCTTCTTATATACAGGGTTATTCACGCAACCCGTTCATTAAAAGTTTTTGATGATGCAATTTAGATAAAAATTTCAAATTTTGGGATTAAGGTAAGGTCAAGGGGTACTTCTTTTTTGAAATATTTTCAACTTCCTGTCACTTCCGGTTTAACCGGAAGTTGGTATCAACTTGCTTATTTTAAATAGAACACCCTGTATTTTATGATATTTTAGGATTCTACGGAGAATTTTAATGCTATTTTATGTAGCATGTCCTATACCTAGGTTCAAGCGTTCTTAAAATATTTGACCTTGAACCGAAAATGAGCCTTCGGGGTACCAAATTTTAAAATCTCATATTTTTGTAAGTTTTGAAGATATAATCTTCATATTTTGCAGACGATCGGTAAATAATTTTAGGTTTCTATTTTTTTATTGAATTTGTCCATTTTTATACAGGGTGTCCTAAATTCAGCGGCAAACATTCATATTTTCAAAGCCCCTAAAGTCGTTTTTTTTAAATGGAACACACTATAACTTTATGCACTATAGAATGTAGGATGGAACTGTATTAAAGTTCCCTATACCTATTCGTAACCACTTTCGAAATAATTGGGTTTTATAAAAACATCGTATGTATTTGCTTAAATGTTTACGTGTTCCAATGGTGAGCCATGGAAAAACAAATGAGATCCTATATCCAATATGACAGATGAGTAGTATGCGTTATTTATCGAAAGCTGTCAGTGATAAACTAAATCTTCTAAATCGAAATGGAAGAATACTCAAACGCTGATATTCTCAATCTATATTATATTCATGGAGAATGTTATACAATTTTGGAGAGAGTCGTGTGTTTAATGAACGCCACCCTGATTTGCCGCCAATGAACAAGTCAAAATTCAAGAGGACTGAAAAGAACTTTTTGCGTTTTGGCAAGGTTAAAGTCACAAAAAATGTTCCGAAACCAGTGACAAATGCCGAGGATAACGTAATAAACACATTAGCTTATTTCCACGCAAACCCGCAAAGTTCAATACCGTCTGCAGAAAACGATTTGGGAATTTATTTTTCATCTGTCCAAAGAATCTTGAGCGAACATCATATGCACCCTTATTCCTTCCAAAACGTGCAAGCCTTGAGACCTGGTGATGACGTCCGACGAGTAGAATTTTGCGAATTCATGTTTTTGAAAATTTAAGAGGACCCTCAATTCCTTTCAAAAATATTTTGGACCGATGAAGTGAAATTTTCTAGAGAAGGAATAATAAATAGAACGAACATTTCTGGGCAGCAGAAAATCCGCACGCTTTACGCGAAACGCGTTCTCAAGAGAGGTTTAGCTTCAATGTTTTCGGTATAGTATTAAATGATCAGGTGCGGTACTGTATTTATGAAGACAATTTAAACAGTGATAAGTATTTGGAAATTCTACGAGGGACGGTTTCTGAATTTATAGAAGAAATTCCTATTGGTGAGCTGCAAAATTATTGGTATCAATTAGATGGGGCACCAGCACATAATTCCACTGCAGTTTATCTCCAATTATCTCGAATTTTTGAAGATCGCTGGATTGGTCCCAATGGCCATTGGAGATGGCCCCTGCGATCGCCTGATTTAACACCCCCAGACTTTTATTTATGGGGATTTATCAAAGGTAAAGTCTATGCTTCCCCAGTAAATAACCAACAAGATTTACTGGACAGGATACGAACAGCTTTTGCCGAATTAGAAAACGGACAAATTCAACGGGCCACAGCAACTGTACAAAGAAGAATTGAAATGTGTCTTCAAATGAACGGACAGCATATAGAACATTTGTTATAATTCAATTTTATTATTTTATTTATTTATTGTTGATTGTTAGATTGCTATAATTTTTAAGTTCACTAAAACAAATTTAGAACAGTCTCGAACTTAGTAGATATGGTCAAAAATAATGTAAACAATTTATTACATTTTTTATAACTTTAACTTTTCCGAAACGAAAAAATTTCGTTTCAGTCCTCTTCAATTTTGTCTTGTTCATTGACGATAAATGAGGATGTTTTTCATTAAAAACATGGCACGTTCCCTTCAATATTTTGAAACATTCTCCGCGAATATAAAATAAATTGAGAATATCAGCTTTTGAGTGTTATTTTATTTTAATTTAAAAGTTTCAAATCAGCTGCCATGTTGAATAGAAAAGTACAACAATTGTTTTCCATGGCTTACTAAGGGAAGGTGTAAGCATTTAGCAAAGACATAGATACATGATAGTTTAATAAAAACCTGATTATTTCGAAAATGGTTACGAATAGGTATAGGGAACCTTAATACAGTTCCCTGTATAAAAATAGACAAATACAATAAAAAAAATAGAAACCTAAGACTATTTACCGATCGTCTGCAAAATATGAAGATTATATCTTCAAAACTTACAAAAATACGAGATTTTAAAATTTGGTACCCCGAAGGCTCATTTTTTGTTCAAGGTCAAGTATCTTAAGAACGCTTGAACCTAGGTATAGGACATGCTACATAAAATAGCATTAAAATTCTCCGTAGAATCCAAAAATATCATAAAATACAGGGTGTTCTATTTAAAATAAGCAAATTGATACCAACTTCCGGTTAAACCGGAAGTGACAGGAAGTTGAAAATATTTCAAAAAAGAAGTACCCCTTGACCTTACCTTAATCCCAAAATTTGAAATTTTTATCTAAATGGCATCATCAAAAACTTTTAATGAACGGGTTGCGTGAATAACCCTGTATAGAGTTTTTTAATAATAGTAATTTTGTAACAACAGTTTTATAGCATAAAGTAACAATAAAACAAACAAACAAAAAATAACATTATTACAACATTTTTAAAGGTGATGTTTAAATTGACGGCCATTTTCTCGAATGCAAAATTTGCATATTTATGTAATTCTTTGAATAGCGTTAAAAAGAACCATTGATCTCATTCGCAGATTTCGAAAGGCTAAATGAATTACCTCTCGAAGTCCTGCTATGCCGTTATATCGTGTTTTATATACTTTATTTTGTATATAGCGTCATAAAAAAAATCTAAAATTAAGAGATCTGGAGATCGCGGAGGCCATCTAACAAGTCCGTTGGTACCTATCTATCTTAGAGTTGTGATTTGGGGCACCATCTTGCTGTAGGTAAACAGCATTATATTAAGCTAATGGAATATTTTCGAGCAGTTCTGGAATAACTTCCTCAAGGATTTCTAGAGATCTACGTGCTGTAAGACCTCTTTCAAAAATCCTATAAACTATATGTCTGCCCAATATAAAACATCACACCCCAACTCCAAAGCGTCCTTCACTATGCCAGTTTCTGGTATTGTGACGATTAAAAATTCCCGCACTTGCAAAAAAACATTCGTCTGACCAGATATCAAGTCTGCCAAATAAATCGTTAGCATCGATTTATTGCAAATACCATACAATGTTGTTACACTATATTAAATTTGTATTGATGATACTTATATTTCTTCAAGATCCTCTGACCGTCAGTTTTTGGCACATCAATTTCCTTATCAATTTATCTACATGAGGACGAAGGTGTTGCGAAGAAAGTGCATAGTATTATATATTTTCGAAAAGATAAAAAAAACAATTTTTATAATCTATAAATATACAGGGTGTTCCATTTAAAAAAATAAAGTAGGGTCCGATAACTCTTTGACCTGACCCTGTATACTAATTCCGAAATGAGTTCTACGGGAAAAGTTATATAAGAAACAGTTTTCATATTTTCGATAAGTTATCTGATAGTTGAGATACGAGGGGTGCCTGAAAATGCAACATTTTCAATTTAGCCCTGTATCTTAAAAACTAAAAGGGCTACGAAAATTTTGTTAAAGGCATCTTTAGTTTAAGAAAAAGTAGCACACTGTCGCGAAAACCTCAACTTTCTGTCTATAAAAATAACGGAGATATCCCGCAAAAGTACCCAAAATGGGACAGCCTGTGCATAGTCCTTCGTTCAGCAGCAGCAAAGGATCGCCGCCTGTTTTATGCATATCGCAATGGAAAATGTATCAACTAGGTTGTGGGTAGTTTTATAAGATACCTGAAACAGTAGCTAATTTTCTGCAACTTGAAAATCTAAATTATATACTGGTGATTCACTTCGAAGATCCTTTGCTACACTTTTAGTTGAATCTGGGGGAGACTTGATGACACTAAAGGGACACGGCGGTTGGAAGTCATCAACGGTCGCTGAAGGGTATGTTGATGAATCGATAGCACATAGGACAGAAGTAGCTATTAAAGTGTTTAGAACGTGCGGAAGTGGTGAAGTAACACCCGATTTTCGACCAAGTACATCCACGGCAGTTGTGTCCATGGCAGAAAAAAAATGTAATTTTAACACAAGAAAATTCGACTGTTATACCTAATAGTTCAAGGAACATGTCATTCATGCAGTGCATATTTAATAATTGTACTTTTGATATAAAAGATATGTAACTTTTGTATAATAAAATATTCTAAAATTAAATATCTACCTGTAGACGATGCCTATACTAAAAAGTGATATTTTGTTACTTGTCAACAGGGATTAAATGTCAAAGTTTTTTCTCGACACAAAAACAACATGGAAAAGGTAAATAATAACAGATATATTTACTGACAAGGTTCGTTTTATAAATAATGTGTGTCACTTTTATCATGGGCCACGGTAATGTCAGCTATTTATAATCTTTTCGATACAATTCTTTAATCTTCATTTAATGTTAATAAACACATTAGCCAAACAAAATTAGCCAAATATGACTGTTTCTTTTACCTTAATAATTGAAGTTTTTGTAAGAATTGGAATTTTAGTGTTTCAGATTCGGCCGAATATACAGGGTGTCCCAATAGTGCGTTCTCGGTTGATATCTTGATAACGGATAGCGATATAAAAAAAGTTCAGATACAAAAGTTGTAGAACAATACGGGCTACATAACCTAAAATTATTTTCATTTATACAGGGTGTCTCAAAAATATGTAGCGAAGCAAAGCTGTGTTTTTTCTTATAGGACACCCTGTATATTTTTGCATATTTAGATTCTGCTCGTGATTCTGCACATTTTTTGTGTAACATGTCCTATGTCTAAATCTGATAGTTTTTCTAATATCCGCCATTTTGTAAAACATTATGAATTGCAGTGCCTTTTTTCAAACGACGTGGGCCGTTGGTTTTTTGATATAGGATTATGATTTTTGGCAAGAACATTAACAAAAGTATGGGTTGACTTTCAACGTGAACAAAATTTGTCGGCATTGTACAGGGGGTCCTAGATAACTAGGAGAAATTAAAAAAATTAAAAACATCATATCTTCATTTTTGTAAATGGAATGTATAGTATTTTAATATTTTAGACTATTCGTGACCTAAAACCCTATCTTTCGTTATAAATATGTCCTAGACCTATTTGTCATAGTTTAGGAGATTTTGACATTTTTGTATTTACTATTTGGTTTTCAATGGCAATCGCTTTAGAATTTGCTTTATTATCGAATTTTCTAATTAAAATACACTACAAGTGACGCAAAATTAAAAATTCAGCTCATAATATTGTGCTAAGAATCGCGACTTAAAGACTTAGAACAGATATTTTACCAACTATTCTTAAATATTTACTATTTTACGATAGTTAGTGTCAACATTTAGTTAGAACTTAATGTACGAAAATGCCTTAGACAATCCTAAAGTAAAAACAAATGAAAACGGGGAAAATGTTGTCATGGTGAAATGTCAAACTCTTTTATTTGTGTAGTAACGGTGTTCAAATTGATTCAAAATGAATTTTTCTAGAGAAGAATTGCTTAACATGATTTATGTTTTGGGCGCAAGTGAAAATTGTTTTTTAGCAAGTAGAGTTTATGCGCAACGGTTTAGCAATGCCGAACGTCATCCTCATGAGGTATCATTTGTCAGACTCAAAGAACGATGTGAAAGAACTGGATGTGTCGATTATGAACAAAAATTGGAAAGGCAGAAAAGAGCCGCAAATGAAGAAACTGAATATCTTGTTATGCAAACTTTAATTGAAAATCCTCATATTTCATGTAGGCAGTTAGAAATGCAGAGAGGTGTTGCTAAATCTAAGGCAAATAGAATAATTATAAAACATAAATTTCACCCATACCATATTCAACTGGTACAAGAGCTGGATCAAGACGATTTCCATCGAAGACTTGAATTTTGTACTTGGGCATTAGCAAAAAATAGAGAAGAACATGATTTTTTCTATAACATTTTATTTACTGACGAAGCGACATTTCATAAAAATGGATACGTCAACCGACATAATTTCCACTATTATAGTTCTGAAACCCCAGATTCATATCCCCTTGGATCACCAGCATAGATGGTCTCTTAATGTATGGGCTGGTATAATCGGTAACCGTATCATTGGACCTTATTTTTTCGAAAATAGAGTTAATGGAGACACTTCCTAAATTTACTGCAAAACAGTTTGCGGGAGTGGATTGACGAATTACCTTTGAATCTAGTGAGGCGGATGTGGTTCCAACTAGATGGCGCTCCGGCACATTTTAGCAGGCAGGTGAGGCAATTTTTAGACGCGAATTATGAAAATAAATGGATTGGTAGGGGAGGTCCAGTATCATGATCGGCAAGGTCTCCGGACCTCACAAAACTAGATTTTCTCTTGTGGGGTTTTGTTAAAGAGCAAGTTTACCAAACGCCACCCTCTACCATAGAGAATATGAAAATGAGAATTAGAAATGCATGTACAAATATCAATGCCGCGATGCTGAATAGAGTTAACAATTCCTTTGTGAATCGGCTACAGGTGTGTGTTGAAAGAAATGGTGGTCATATTGAACATTTAAACAAGTGATTGTAGGACCTCTTTTTCTGTTGTGTCTCTTTAATTAAAATATTTATTTGCCTTTTTACATAAAGAAAAATAGTGGACTGAATTTTTAATTTTGCATTTTTTACTGTGTATTAATGTACAGGGTGATTCACCGAGATTTGCCACCCCCCTTAATTCCTTTATTTTTAATAACAGAGAAAAAGTTGAAATACAAAAGTGTCCCTCGGATATCAACTTTGCTATTTTAAATGGAACACCCTGTATAAACAAAAAAATTTATATTATTACATTTTTGGATTCCTCGGAAAATTCTAAAAATTCGATAATAAAGCAAATTCTAAGGCGGTTGCCATTGAAAACCAAATAATAAATACAAAAATGTCAAAATCTCGGAAACTATGACACATAGGTATAGGACGTATTTATAACGAAAGATAGGGACCCAAAATCCTATAATAACTAAAGATAGGGTTTCGGGTCACGAATAGTCTAAAATATTAAAATACTATATATTCCATTTAAAAAAATGAAGATATGATGTTTTTAATTTTTTTAATTTCTCCTACTTATCTAGGACCCCCTGTACAACGCTGACAAATTTTGTTCACGTTGAAAGTCAACCCATACTTTTGTTAATGTTCCTGCCAAAAATCATAATCCTATATCAAAAAGCCAACGGCCCACGTCGTTTGAAAAAAGGCACTGCAATTCATAATTTTTTACAAAATGGCGGATATTAGAAAAACTATCAGATTTAGACATAGGACATGTTATACAAAAAATGTGCAGAATCACGAGCAGAATCTAAATATGCAAAAATATAGAGGGTGCCCCGTAAGAAAAAACAAAACTTTGCTTCGCTACAGTTTTTTGAGACACCGTGTATAAATGAAAATAATTTTAGGTTATGTAGCCCGTATTGTTCTAGAACTTTTGCATTTGAACTTTTTTTATATCGCTATCCGTTATCAAGATATCAACCGAGAACGCACTATTGGGACACCCTGTATAACAAAAATAACCGCAATGTGGAAAACAGTTACATCCTGAGTTTTTTTTACTAATACTTATGGTAACTTCTAGTCTCAGATATTCTAAGCAACTGACTTATTTAAAACGCTTATTAAGTATTTAAAACTAAAAAATTGCCTAAAATGAGGAACAGGCAAAATTCGAACTTTAGCGCCCTGTATATCGAAAGCTTTTGATCAGGAAGTTGAGACCTGCGACATAGCAAGTATTCAGGAGAATTGACTAACTGACACTTGTAGTAACTTAAAGTTTATGTAAAATTAAAGAATATATTATGATACGTTTTAAAAAGGTATTTCCATGTAACTACAAGAAACAGAAATCAATGTTATTGCTACTGGAAGCAAACTTAAATAGTGTCTGGAAAGAAGGAGAAACGTTTTTGAACTAATTTTTATGCAAATTTAACTTTTTATCTGATTAAATACACAAATTTGATAAATATCATACATGTTTTTGAAATGTGTTTGCCATATTCTCCAGAAATTATGAAAATTTGATGATTACATTTTACCATTTTGACCTGGTTTTCAGTTGATAAATCGACTTTTATAATAAAATTCGTACGTCATATTTAATTTTCAAGTGGAAAAATTGCCTGATATAACTGGCAGCAGTTTGACAAGGTAAGTTCGTAAGTAGGTAGGTTCTTACTGTTGTTTCAAATAAAGATATTGTTATATTAAATATTATTTATTGAACTCAGGAGATAATCTTGCCAAATATGCCTCGCGCATCGAATTTTTTCTATTGAAAAATTAGAATACTCATTTCCAAATTTGTTTACGAATAGCATTGGCGTAAGTAGATTTTTAAAACCACTAACGCCAGTGGCGGCTCGTGGTGAATTATATTGGAAGGTCAATAACAAATTTAAAAATAGGCATACTTAAAATAAAAATAAATATCGTATCTTTGAATTGAGCTTTAAATTCTCTTGAAGTTCAGGTCTACTCTTCGTTCTTTAGAGTTGGAAAAATGCTAAATGACACGTTCTTTAAAATTACACGCACATTCCTTTTATAAATGATTTTTCCACACTTAACATTGCTAAAGCGGATAGTCTATCTTGGCCCAACTCCTCAACAAAATGTATAAGCCCTCGAAAAACCCACGTAGTGCCAGTTCGAATGCCTCCCAAAACTTTACACACTCTATAATTTTTTTTTTAAATATAACGATTTTTGGATACATTTTCAATAAAATCTCTAAGGGATTTTCTATAAGCTGTGTCTAGCTGAGTGCGAATATCAACACTTCCGACCGTAGCATAGTTCACCGAACAGTTCATGTGATTTGCAGAAAACGCATGTTTTTTTATTTTTTCTTTTAAGTGTTTTGAGTCTCTGACACCGGTTTTGCACCATAATGAGTCCGACTAGTCCTTAGAAATCAACAAACAAACATAACAGTAAAATGAGTTAGACACTTCACAACCACATATCCAGTTAGCTAAATAAATCGTACATACTTTTGCGAAAGTTTCGATGAACCTCTTCATTTTTGTCTTTGCTAGCTTGTCGTATATTTGCCAATTTGCCAGACCTTAGTGGCAAATTGCGACCACTAACCTTGAATTCGGTTATTTTCTCAAAATTAAGTTCGTTAGCACTCTTTAGTTGTTTAACGGACCATTGCTATTCATTATCTATATGAATGATGTCTTTGACCTAGACATAACTAGCTGCATGGCAAGTTTTGCCGATGACACTTTATTGTTTGTTAAAGCTAAATCATGGGCTGAAGTGGTAGAAATGGCAAAATGAGATCTTTTTAAACTGAAAGAATGGTTTGATTATAATACACTTACACTCAATATCAATAAAACTTTTTTTATTCCATTTTCCTCCTATAAATCAGGAACGCCAAATATTGCAAGTTTAAAAATTTCAGATTCTCTCACAATAATAGCTACAGAGTCAATTAAATATATAGGAGTGATAATTGATAAACATTTAAGATGAAATTTCCAAATTCAATATCTAATAAAAAAATTAAGTTTTTATCAATTTAAGTATCTCAAAAATTTTTTTAAGTTAAAAGATTTAAAGAAACTCTATTACGCATTTTTTCAATCTCATTTAACCTATGGCCTGTGTGGATGGGGAGGTGTAAATAATTATAACTTGACCAAATAAAATAGCCTTCAAAAACGGGCGATAAAAGTAATCTTTAAAAAAAGAATAGGATATCCAACAAAAAAATTATTCGAAAAATCAGGTCTCTTAAATTTAAGGCAACTATTTTGTCAAAAAATTGCAACAAGAATATTTCAAGGAAAAGAAAAAATTGAGCTAATACAACATCCACACAGGACAAGGAGTACAGTGAATAAAAAATGTAGAACACTCAAAGCAAATAAGGTTATTGGAACCAAAACTATAGCTTCACTATCTTCTAAACTGTATAATTTAATTCCAAGCCATATAAAAAAAATTCTAGAATAAAAGAATACAAAAAACTAATAAGGGAGTGGATATTTAAGTCTAGTGAGGAAACAGAAAAATTTTTTGTCTAAATGTAAAACTTATGTTACCTTACGTCCCTGAAATGTTTGATTGCAGCTCTAGTGTCAAAACCCAAAAAAATTGTGTAGTTAACTCCGGATGTGATTTAGTATAAAATTATTTCTTAAACCCTAACTACGACCCTTCCAAATTCTGTCGAAGAAACCGAAATTGACTCTTTTCTCACAACAAGTGAGTAAAACCATTTCAAAAGTGAGCTGTTTATTTCATTTGTATTTTGTTGTACTTTACTGTATAGAAATAAACATATTTTTATTTTTATTTTATTATTTTATTTATTAATTTTTTGCACCACCGACGTTGTATTTCATCTACATTCACAACTCAAACATAGACCACCTTGAAATTGGTTATTTTTGCAAAATTAAGTTCGTAAGCACTTTTTGGTTGTTTAATTTTTTTACACTAGTCACTACCAACATTTTATTTCCTGTATATTTCCAACTCACACATGGATCATAAAAATAAAAAAATATATATTACAAAAAACAATATATAAATCAATTTTCATAGATTAAAAACGTCCGAAACAATATCGAGTTAGAATAGCGACCGCGCGACCTCTTAACAATTGAACTTCCGCATGCCGACGTGATGCCGCGACCGATCGATCGAATTATGAGAAGAGACCAGCTGATGACCCAAATCGCAATTTCATATTCCATTTGAAGACCACAGGGGAAAAAGAGGGAATGTCACAAAATATTAAAAATTGAGTTAGCGTCGCCACCTGGTAGAGAAACATCTATATTTTATTATAAACACATGTCCTTTAGAAAAACACGGCACAGTCCATTATAAAACGCATTTAAAATATGAGCCACAGGGGAAAAACAGGGAATGTCCGTCAGCAAAATGATAAGAACAAGGAATGTCCACGATAAAGACAACCGTAAGCGATTCTAATATTATTTATTTTTAGTTTGTGTTTTGCTTTGCAAGGGTAAACAACCGACAATTTTTAGTGCATATTTTATGGGCTACGGTGTTGAGGTTATGTTCTAGTTAATTAAAATAGAAAAGTAACAAGTGTATCATGGAAGACGGTGAGAATAGTGAGCAGCAGCATAGTGAAAAATATAAGAAAAGGAAGACATATGGACGGATTAAGGATGTCAACAAGAAAATAAAGTTAAGCAGTCATGAATTAGGGAATGACTGTAAGTGCAAAAGACTGAGATGTTTCGAAAAAATCAGTAATGAAGAGAGGCAAACACTGTAATCTATTATCATCAAATAATGAACAAAATTTACATTTATGTGGCTTGATAAAGTGTAAACCTATCAAAAGGAGACGTCCCCGAAAAGACGAAAATGTAGCTCTATTACATGATAATTCTTATTCATATATTGTCAAAGTAATAAGAGAAAATTCAATTTTAGAAGTCGATGTGTGCTACAAGGCATTTTTGGCATTACATGGGATTACGAAAACCAAATTAGAATATTTGCAAAAATCCCTGAAAGCATGGGGTAAGGCACCCGTCGATTTAAGAGGTAAGCATTTAAACCGACCCAGAAAAATTTCTGATCAGACGAATGAGAATGTGATTAGCCATATTAGATCGTTTCGGGGAAACAAAAGCCATTATGGCCTCAAAAAATCAGATCGTCTTTATTTAAGTGAAGAACTTAATATCGCAAAAATGTATCAGCTATATCAAGAGAAATTTCCCAATCATCCTGTTTCATACGAGTTCTATAGAAATATTTTTAATACAAAATTCAACATATCTTTTGGGTATCCGCGTAAAGATACCTGTAGTGTTTGTGATCAGTATACTGCAACAAAAAAAGATCTATCATTAAAACTGGAAAATAAAACGCCAACTTCTACATCAGTTCTTGCCGAGATACAGAAATCTTTGCTAACACTGGAGAATGAAAATAAGATACACAAAATTAAGGCTCAAGTATTTTACGACCTAAAAAGGGCTTCAAGAATTAAGTGCCAGAAAGATAAAGAATGCGAAGGTATCTGTCTCGATTTCTAAAAGAATGTACCCGTTCCAAACATCACAACGAATGATGTATATTACAAGAGGCAGTTATCTGTGTACCTGTTTAACATCCACATTCTAGCAAATGGCGAGTCAATCTTCTACGTATATCCAGAAACAGTGGCTGCTAAAGGAAGTAACGAAGTCCTATCAATGCTAAATAATTTTGTTGAAAATTACCTTGACCCCCAGATAAGATCCCTTGAAGTATTTTGCGACTCGTGTGGGGGTCAAAACAAGAATTATAATATGATCAAATACATGCATTATATTGTTCATATCAAAAAGAGACTCGAATCTTTCAAAATAACTTTCCCAATTAGAGGCCACTCTTATTTAGAGTGCGACCGAAATATGGCCCTTCTGAACCAAAAACATCCTGCTGAGCTGCCGAGCCACTGGGTCGAAGAAATACAAAGGTCTAGAGTTAAGCCAGCACCGTTTCATCTCGAAAACCTGGAAGAGGGCCAGGAAATGATAAGAAACTGGGATTTGTTTTTTGTGAAGCTGCCATACGCCCTGTGAGAGAAATAGAAGTCACTATTAGGCACCCCCGACTCGTTTCACATAGATCTTCCTATAATGGTACTTGGGAACAAAGCTCAATACTACCACCAACACACAAGACAAGAACTTATCCTGTACTGCGCAATAATGAATTTTTATATCCTGACCGAAAGTATGAAGGTAAGATTTTTTTTTTGAGAATTTAAGACTTTTACTTATAGACCGCGATTTTCAGATCTAATCCAAATAAGCGAGGAAAAATTCAAAGATTTGCAATCTCTGAAAGTGTTCTGCTCTCAAGTATCCCAAAACTATTATGATAAGTTACCTCATGCCGCTAAGAGAATTACGAGGGTAAGATTTTTCCTTCAGAAAATTTAGTACTTTACTCATAAAATACTGCTTTTAGGTCTAAAATCAATATGGAACAAAACAAACAGAATACCACAACTATGATAGCTGACCTCGTAAATTTGGACATTCCTTCTTTTCACTTTGGAAACTGATTTTTTTTTGGACATTCCTTGTTTTTGCGATGGAGAGTTGCTGACTTTTGTACTTTTTTCTGTATTTTTTTGTTATTAAAATTATTTTGAAATAAAATGTTTTTAAATACGGAATGCAGATACTTGAATCAAAAAAAATTTAACATATTCTGAACCATTCTATTCCATGTTAGAGAATCTTAGGAGTTTCAAACTTTAAAATCGATATATCTCTGTATTTATATTTTGTGACATTCCCTCTTTTTCCCCTGTGGTCTTCATTTGCTATCGCGTTCGGCTGTCGCTCGGTAGCTGTGAAATCTTCGGGTTCTTTCGTCTAGCTTTAAGGTAATCAGGGCAATTCGGACTGTCCAGCCTAGCTTAGTATAGTTTATTATGCCTAAGGAACGCAACGAGACCATTCGAACCGCCGCGCCGCCCCTGGCTAATAGTTTAGCGTATTTAACTTTTCCCAAGGTTCGCGTTTTATTACAACTATTAGGAGACACGGTCATACGAATAATTTATTATCTGAAATATTATTGGGGGGCATTGATCAAATGACCCTATGCAAGAACCGTCACTGACTAACGCTAATGCTTTTTTCGATTTTATCCGGAAACATTAGATGCACTAGGGATATTATCCCCGACAAAAACCCTTCTAGCTGGCGACAAAAACCTCTCCAGGTTTCGTTGCCGAGCCACATAAAACATTTTTACAATCAAATTGAATGCTTTTAAGCCCTTTTTATCAGTAATTTATTATTATTTCTTAGTACTTATTCACGCATAGATTCGTCAATTTATCTAGCTAAAAATCACACGACCTTTTTTTTTAAACGTCTCGTCTTGACCCATCATTCATGTCTCGCCTCAAGTGTCGAGATGAGACGAGATTAGAATGATAGAAAAATAAATTTCAAAATAAAATACCTGTTTCCTGGGTTCTAAAAGTAGTGGAATAATCCTTGTGGCTTTTTCCATTTCGGGAATAATTCAAAAGGACTACGTAGCGACAAAACGCTCTTAATGCTGAAACTCTAATTTCCACCAGTGGCTCGCTTTCATTCTGAATCACGGTATGTTCACACCATCGGTCTGTTCCCCGTATGGAAATGTTGACGTTCAACGGGCCGGTTAAGAGATTACAATTGGCAGGTTCCAAATAAAACACAGCCGACTGGGTTTCAGGTGCAATTCCTTTAAACACCGGAAACTCTTCATCCTTTATTTGGTCTGAAAAACAAATGCGTAGTAATATACAGGGTGACCAAACTAAAATGAAACAGAGAGTATATCGATCGTTCGGAAGAAAAGGGTTACATCTTAAAAAAGTCACATTATCAGTTTTCTATTTATTACCACTAAAGTAGATGCCTACTTTCTGATGAAAATTAAGTTTTATATGAAACTCAATCAGTGGTCAATAGATGTCAGCATGTAACACGCGTTTTTTTGCAATTCTCTTGGAGTATTTCCAAGAACACTGCTACATTTTAGTTTGTGTAGAACTGTTCTGCAGGTTATGTCGATGGTTTATTTTAAAAACGTTACATTTCAGTTTAGTGCATTTTTTATAGAAAGGTATGTATTTAATTTGCAAGAAAACAGGTACATCGCAAAATACAATACTTGTACAGTATGAATTGTTCTTTTCTTTTAGAATCAAAACGCAACATTTAATTTTGTAACGCTATTCTTCTAATAGAAAAAATACATAGTTCATAAGCTTTTAGAAGAAAACCGTTTTACATTGCTTTAGAACGCTTTTGAACCAAATTTTAAGCGAGTTTCTTTAATGGTCTGTTATATTTTGAAATGTAACTTTTTTCTTGGTAATTATTCAATACTTTTAATGTTTTATTGTGACATATAACTGTTTTCTTTAAAGGAATAAATTATTATCGCATACCACTCATTGTTTTCTTTAAAAATATTTATGTCGGATCAACTATAGCGATCACATAATGCAATTTTTAATATTCAATACCCAATTTTTAATAACAGGTGCCTATAATACAGCCCTGTTTAAAGTGGATTAATAAAGTCAAATATTAACAGTCCGTACCAGAAATCTGAACCGTAATGTCGACATCAAAGTCAAATCTAGGTAGTTGGCGGCAGCAATAGATTTTCTCCAGAGATATATTGCCGTTTGTTTTATGTGCCGTGTCTATAATTTTTAATGCAAGCTAGCGCCAAAAGACTTCATGTAGTCTTTACATTCTCCGTTGCTTAGCAAGCATTCCGCAGCGTCAAAAGGTGCGAGAAGTTTGGAAAAGAACCCTTCGCTGTCTCATCTTCTTTTTTGAAATATTTTCAACTTCCTGTCACTTCCGGTTTAACCGGGAGTTGGTATCAACTTGCTTATTTTAAATGGAACACCCTCTATTTTATGATATTTTTGGATTCTATGGAGAATTTTAATGCTATTTTATGTAGCATGTCCTATACCTAGGTTCAAGCTTCTTAAGATATTTGACCTTGAACCGAAAATGAGCCTTCGTGGTACCAAATTTTAAAATCTCATATTTTTGTAAGTTTTGAAGATATACTCTTCATATTTTGCAAACGATCGGTAAATAATCTTAGGTTTCTATTTTTTTTATTAAAATTGTCTATTTTTATACAGGGTGTCCTAAATTCAGCGGCAAACATTCACATTTTCAAAGCCGCTAAAGTCCGTTTTTTTTAAATGAGTCACGCTATAACTTTATGCATTGTCAAATGTAGAATTTCATTTTCTATCGAACTGTATTAAGGTTCCCTATCCCTATTCGTAACCATTTTCGAAATAATCGGGTTTTATAAAAAAATCGTATGTATTTGCTTAAATGTTTACATGTTCCAATGGTGAGCCATGGAAAAACAATTGAGATCCAATATCCAATATGACAGATGATTAGTATGCGTTATTTATCGAAAGCTGTCAGTGATAAACTAAATCTTCTAAATCGAAATGGAAGAATACTCAAACGCTGATATTCTCAATCTATTTTATATTCATGGAGAATGTTATAAAATTTTGGAGAGAACGTGTCGTGTGTTTAATGAACGCCACTCTGCGTTTTGGCAAGGTTAAAGTTACAAAAAATGTTCCGAAACCAGTGACAAATGCCGAGGATAACGTAATAAACACATTAGCTTATTTCCACGCAAACCCTTAAAGTTCAATATCGTCTGCAGAAAACGATTTGGGAATTTCTTCTTCATCTGTCCAAAGAATCTTGAGCGAACATCATATGCACCCTTATTCCTTCCAAAACGTGCAAGCCTGGAGACCTGGTGATTCAAGAGGACCCTCAATTCCTTTCAAAAATATTTTGGACCGATAAAGCGAAATTTTCTAGAGAAGGAATAACAAATAGAAGAAACGAACATTTCTGGGCAGCAGAAAATCCGCACGCTTTACGCGAAACGCGTTCTCAAGAGAGGTTTAGCTTCAATGTTTTCAGTATAGTATTAAATGATCAGAAGCGGGACTGTATTTATGAAGACAAACAGTGATAAGTATTAGGAAATTCTATGAGGGACGGTTTCTGAATTTATAGAAGAAATTCCTATTGGTGAGCTGCAAAATTATTGGTATCAATTAGATGGGGCACCAGCACATAATTCCGCTGCAGTTTATCTCCAATTATCTCGAATTTTTGAAGATCGCTGGATTGCTCCCGATGGCCCCCGCAATCGCCTGATTTAACACCCCTAGACTTTTATTTATGGGGATTTATCAAAGGTAAAGTCTATGCTTCCCCAGTAAATAACCAACAAGATTTACTGGACAGGATACGAACAGCTTTTGCCGAATTAGAAAACGGACAAATTCAACAACAGCAACTGTACAAAGAAGAATTGAAATGTGTCTTCAAATGAACGGACAGCATATAGAACATTTGTTATAATTCAATTTTATTATTTTATTTATTTATTGTTGATTGTTAGATTGCTATAATTTTTAAGTTCACTAAAACAAGTTGAGAACAGTCTCGAACTTAGTAGATATGGTTAAAAATAATGTAAACAAATTATTACATTTTTTATAATTTTAACTTTTCCGAAACGAAAAAATTTCGTTTCAATCCTCTTCAATTTTCTCTTGTTCATTGGCGATAAATGAGGATGTTTTTCATTAAAAACATGGCACGTTCTCTCCAATATTTTGTAACATTCTCCGCGAATATAAAGTAAATTAAGAATATCAGCTTTTGAGTGTTATTTTATTTTAATTTAAAAGTTTCAAATCAGCTGCCATGTTGAATAGAAAAGCACAACAATTGTTTTTCCATGCCTTACTACGGGAAGGTGTAAGCATTTAGCAAATACGTATGATAGTTTAATAAAAACCTGATTATTTCGAAAATGGTTACGAATAGGTATAGGGAATTAATACAGTTCGACAGAAAATTAAATTCTACATTTGATAGTGCATAAAGTTATAGGGTGTCCCATTTAAAAAAACGGACTTTAGCGGCTGTGAAAATGTGAATGTTTGCCGCTGAATTTAGGACACCCTGGATAAAAATAGACAAATTCAATAAAAAAAATAGAAACCTAAGATTATTTACCGCTCGTCTGCAAAATATGAAGATCTTCAAAACTTACAAAAATATGAGATTTTAAAATTTGGTACCCCGAAGGCTCATGTTTGGTTCAAGGTCAAGTATCTTAAGAACGCTTGAACCTAGGTATAGGACATGCTACATAAAATAGCATTAAAATTCTCCGTAGAATCCAAAAATATCATAAAATACAGGGTGTTCCGTTTAAAATAAGCAAGTTCATACCAACTTCCGGTTAAACCGGAAGTGACAGGAAGCTGAAAAACTTTCAAAAAAGAAGTACCTCTTGACCTTATCTTAATCCCAAAATTTGAAATCTTTATCTAAATGGCATCATCCAAAAACTTTTAATGAACAGGTTGCGTGAATCCCCCTCTATATATATATATATATATATATATGTTCAACCACTTATCGGGGAGTGGCACTGAAAAAGCCATGTTTTGAAGTAACTATTTCTAGTATTAAGTAAGTCAACATTCTTTTGCGCGTAAAAATACTCTTATTGTATAATCAACTCTAGGTAACTCATTATACCTGCTTTGCATTCAATCAAAACATGTTGATGTTCTCTAGATGTTGATACGTGATATGACAATTTACAGGTTCACGAATGTAGAAATTATCGAAATAATAGATTAGTTTGACTGGGACGATTTTCATGCAGAACACTGATTTTAATACATCTTAACAGTGGCGGCTCGTGGAGAATTATATTGGGATGTCAATAACAAATATAAAAATAGGCATACTTAAAATAATAATAAATATCTTATCTTTAAATTCTCTTGAAGTTCAGGTCTACTCTTCGTTCTTTAGAATTGAAAATATGCTGAATGACACTCTACTTAACAATGCTAAAGCGGATAGTCTATCTTGGCTCAACTCCTCAACAAAATTAATAAGCCCTCGAAGAACCCCTGGATTTTCAGACAAAGCTGTATCATCATGGCCATGTAGTGCCAGCTCGAATGCCCCACAAAATTTTACACAATCTAACATTTTAATTTCGTCACTACATTTTAATGCATAAAAATCCGTACATCCGGTACTGTAAGTCTCCTATCGATGTAGTAATGTGCTCGCGGTCTCTGCTTAGCGAAATCTTGGGCTTCATATTGAGGCAATTTACTAGTCTTGGTATATTTATTTGATATACTGGGTGTTGAGTTGTTAAACAGACCTATATACTTTTATTTGGGGTGTAAATCTTAGACGTTTGTACTATTCTAGAGTTTTTTTTTCTTCTTCTCCCTTCTCTTCTACTTCTTGTTCCTGTTCTCCTAACCAGGGTTTGAACCTGGATGTGTCATTGTAAGTGGAGCAGAAGTCTGTTACCTAGTACTTAAGTGTGTACGTACCTAGTTTTCCTGCTGGAAATGTCTTCGATGACACTTACATCATAGACTGCTGATCTAAGTCACCGATGCTGATAGACATTTAGATAAGTATCTTAATTTTAACATCCCTTGTGCTGAATTGACTTTATTGTTTATTGCTGATCAACTTTATGACTTTTTCTGTTTCTTTTGAGTGTAGAGTATACTTTTTGATATAAAGTTCTAACTACTGCTGGTGTGCATAAACCATGATTATTGGTGTTGTCAATAAGATTATTTTTACCTTATAACTCATGCTGATACTCAAATATCACATTATAAGTTTAGGACACAATAATCGATAGGTTTTTGTCAACATTTGACCGTATAGTAGGCTTTAAGATACAGAACATCACAGTATAAGTTTATGTCACAATAGTCCATAGGTTTCTGCCAACATTTGATAGTATAATATACTTTAAGATACAGTGTTATTGTGTGTTAAGTGTGATCACATCTTGAAATTTTAACTTATAAGATCTAGTTAGTTTATACAAGGTATATAAGAAGTGTTATAGACAGGTAACACTACTGGAATATGTGATGGTATTTATGATTTATTGTATTTACTTGCTTTAGAAAGGTATTTTGATATAAAACAATGGTGTCAATTTGTTAGGTAATATTGGTGATTGGATTTGAAACTTAGTTATATAAATTTTTCTTGTTAATAAATGTTATTTGTTGAATATGCTTTTTTTTTACTATTAACTTTAATTAATTTTATCTTAGTGGTCTTGAGGAGTGGTACTCATAACATCTAGAGCGGTTAACAGTCAACTGGTATAGAACTGGTGGCGCCCTTATAAATAGAAAACGAACCAATCTCCCTGAGCAGTCGGTGATTTGCACACTAACTTTACTGCCTCTTTTTCAATCAACCACTTAGTGTAGATTTATATTATCTTAAAACAAATACATACTCTCTGCTATCAAACAGAGAAAGAGTGTAGCAACAATCTATAATTTTGTTTAAAATATAACGATTTTTGGATACATTTTTTTTCTTTTAAGTGTTTTAAGTCTTTAACAAACAAACATAACAGTAAAATGAGTTAGAGACTTCACAACCACATATCCAGTTAGCTAAATCGTACATACTTTTGCGAAAGTTTCGATGAACCTCTTTATTTTTGTCTTTACTAGTTTGTCGTGTACTAGGTTCTGGCAAATTCCGACCACTTACCCTGAATTCGGTTATTTTCTCAAAATTAAGTTCGTTAGCACTCTTTAGTTGTTTAATTTTTTGCACTACCGACATTTTATTTTCTACATTCACAACTCAAACATAACCACCTTGAAATTAGTTATTTTTGCAAAAATTTTTTTTTTAGTTGTTTATTTTTTTGCACTAGTCACTAGCAACATTTTATTTCCTGTATATATCCAACTCACACATGGATCATAAAAATAAAAAAAATATATATTACAAAAAACAATATATAAATCAATTTTCATAGATTAAAAACGTCTGAACAATTAAACTTCCGCATGCCGACGTGATGCCGCGACCGATCGATCGAATTATGAGAAGAGGCCGGCTGATGATGACCCAACTCGCGATTTCATATTCCATTTGCTATCACGTTCGGCTACCGCTCGGTAGCTGTGAAATCTTCGGGCACTTTCGCCAAGCTTTAAGGTAATCAGGGCGATTCGGACTGCCCAGCCTAGCTTAGTATAGTGTATTTTATTATACCTAAGGAACGCAACGAGACCATTCGAACCGACGCACCGCGCGCGTCGAATAGTTTAGCGTATTTAACTTCTCCCAAGGTTCGCGTTTTATTACAACTATTCTACTAACTAGGGACGGTCAAAGGAATAATTTATTTTCTGAAATATTTTTGGGGGTCATTGACCAAATGACCCTACATCTTAAATACCTTTAAATAATTCTATAGAACTATTTGTTTAGAAGTATTTAAGTTTAAATTTAATGTGTCAGATACCTATAGGGTCTGTTTGTACAAATAACCATTCCCAGTCTCCAAAACCTGCGGAAGTATTGGAACTTATTCCAATGTCATACTGTGCATATGGCTTAAGATTCGTCAGTATTAAGTTGTCTCTGTCAGCACTAATATATTTTATGATTTCGGTGTCTTCCTGTACATTTTTTTTGCAGGCAATCAACTTTTTCATCTAAAAAGAGATATTATTATTATTTTTACTTTATATGACATTTCTTGTAATAGACTTCGCACATAAATTATGGAATGGATGAAAAAGAACGTCAATTTCAAAAGGCTGTACTTTCGTTGTACATAATCCAATCAAGATTAATTTTTTTGACGAGTAGGTAATTTCTTTATCTTTTTAACATGATATATGTTCGATGCATCTCAGCTTTGTTGTATAGAAATTTTACTATATACATTTGAAACTGACGTACGGGATACACCGGGTTTGTCATTTTATGAATTTCATGGGTGCAGTATTCATGAAAGTACTTATTGTACCAAAAACCCCGCCATCTGGTTGATGGTAAGTAAAAGATGACATTTTATGAAAAGTCATTATTTCTTTTTTCATTTTCAATACAGGTAAAAAAACACGCCTTTCGTTGAAATGTTGCTTTAATGAAAATTATCGCGAATTTTGCCGAATTTTACAGGGTGATTCAAAATTTTTACAATCTTAATACCGCCATTAAAAACGATGACTTTTAAAAATTGTTATTAACATTTGGGTGTATTTAATCTAAGTTAAATATACATGAACAGTTTTTACTTCTCATTTGTATTTCCCACAAGCGCCCTTGTTTTTGGAGCTTCAAGTTCAGGTCGTTTAAGTGTCCTGTGATCTCTACCAGGAATGCCAAGGCACAAAGCCATGTTGGATCACAAATTTGCGGCAATGTTTTCTCTTTTATGTACATAAAATCTGCTATTTCTTTTCTAAGGTCGCAAAATCTTTTTAGCATTTTACCTTTGCCTAGCCACCTTACTTCGCAATAGTATGTCACATCATCTTGTTCTGAAGAGAGTTCATTCAAAAATGATTTAAACTGGCGATTGGTCAAATAGATTCAGACCATTTTGTTGGATCTTAGTAAAATTTTTGCGCATTCATTGAGATTGCTTCTTCAGCCGATAAAACCTTTTCGTGAATCGATCAGTGAAGGCGCACCATATGTGCACAATCCCACTAATTTACTCCACTGCAAACCATATTGCTCTAAGGTACTTTGCATCTCGGCAAAAATAACTTTTCCAATAGTGGTCCCTTGTAATTCCTCTGTCACTACAAATTATTCATCAACACCTTGTATAAAAATAGCTAACTGGGCTGTGTCACATACAATCGGTCTCTTCCAAAACAATCGATATATATATATATATATATATATATATATATATATATATATATATATATATATATATATATCATATATATACGTCGACCAATAGTACGTCGTGATAAGCTCACTTTCTCAAACTCTTTCTTCTTTTATGGGCACTAAAGTTCTGCAACAAACTCTCATTCAAAAATGACTTCGATGTTTTCGCTATTTTGGAACTAACTATAAAAGTAGCTTTAACAACACTATCTAGATTTGATCTTTGTTAATGGAACATTTGTTGCTGTTTCCCTAAATCGGTAAGGAGTCAGTGGCGCAACTAGACGTCGACTTTTGGGGGGGACTCAAGCCCTGAAACTTATAAGAAAATATTCATTTGAGGATAAAACCAATTTTAAAGAAACAATGATTTTTTTTGCATGATATTTTTTCCAAGTCAACAAAGCCATGAAAATTTTATATTATATCTTATTCTTAACACTATAATGTATACAAAAAAATGAAATAAATTTGCTATATTTCGCCGTTTTTCAAAATACCACCTCTTTTTTATTTTAAATATGTATAATCGGAAAAAAAAGTAAGAGTCTGCGCCAATGAGTTCAGGAATTTTTTAGTGCTACATTTACCCCAACTATATCTATTTTCAATTTGACTATATCCGATTAGCGTTCTCAAAATATAAAATATGAATGCTTTTGAACCCTTAAAAAACTGAATATCTACGCCTATGGCATTCTAAATGAAAATTGCTAAGACGCATTCCTAGTCTATTTATGGTACAAGTTTGAAACGAATCAAAATTTTACCAGTTCATCCAATTTTAGTAATAGTTTTTTTACATTTTATTACGCCGCATTTTTTTGTACGGCTATGATTTAATTATAAACTCTCGATATTGTCTAAGTTTTTATGTTTCTATTACTTTTTAGACCATCATATGATTTAATTTATATATATACATATATATATATATATATATATATATATATATATATATATATATATATACAGGGTGATTCACGTTGAGTGTCCTATTAAAATTTCTGGAGAACTATAAAAGGGATTTTTTTCAAATTCGGCATACGGACATAATAGGTAATAATCTATATTTTAAAAATATTTTCGCAAGTGCAGCGTTGCCACATCTCTCCGAAACCAATAGCAACATTGAAATTTCAAATAGAACACCCTATATTTTATTACAGTTTCTGATTCTACGCACGATTTTAAGTAACTTTTGTTAACATCTTCCTATACTTATCTCCTACCATTTTCTCTAAAAAAATTAATTTATGATTTTTTTTTTAGAAAATCACCACGTTAATAAAATTCCATATTTACCTGCGTAAGCGAGATAATTACTAGATTTTTGATTGATTATATTGATATATTATGATTGATATATCATACAGGGTGTCGTATAAAAAGGGCATTTTTACCGAAATTTAGTAATGGTGAAAACTCATTTATTTTAAATAAAACACCCTGTATTTTATGATATCTTCGAATAAACCAATACCATATCTACAATATTTCCATATATGTTCCTATACCCATCTCCCACCATTTTTTAGATACGAGCCATCTTTGAATATTTTTCTGTTTTCAAAGACCATCCACAACAAAAGCACCCGCCTCGGCACCTGTTTACCGAATCACTTAACTAGTTAGGCCATGTATGGTTTTATTTACCTCGTACTGACAAATATTTGAAATAAACAGACAGTTTTAAATATGGTGAATAATCCAAAATGTATTTTTTTAAATACAATTTGTAACCTAAAGGTGTTAGATATTATAAGTGATAATTAAACAAACAAATTATACATAATCGTTAATTTTTAGCAAAAGAAAGATAACTAATTGTTAAATTGCTTAAAATGGCCACCATTCGCATTAAGGCATTCGTGCAAACATGTAATTGGTTTCTTGTTGTTGCTCTTCGTATTTCCTCAGGATTTAATTCGTCAAAAGCTCGACGTACTCGATTTTCCAGATCCTGGAGATTTTGTATTGGATTTCCTACATACACTCGCTCTTTGATGGTTCCCCAAAGGTAAGAATCTAGGGGAGTTAGGTCCGGAGACCGAGGTGGCCAATTCCGTGGTCCCAAACATCTGAACCACCTATCTTCCAACATTCCATATAATTCTTGACTCACTTCATTGCTGCAATGTGCAGGAGCCCCATCCAATTGGTACCAGCAAGAAATCAATAATTGTAGTGGTAACTCATCCAAAAACTCATTAACTGTAGTTCTTAAAATATCCGATATTTATTCGAAGTTAAATTTTCATCGTAGATACAATAAGCAAATTTATTGTCCATCAGTAAGTAAAAAACATTAAACCCGAATTGAAATTGAAATCTTCGTTCTATAACCAATTTTGGGTTTTCAGCCGCCCAAAAATGACTATTTCGTCTATTAAATATTCCTTCTCTCGTAAATTTCGACTCGTCAGTCCAGATAATTTTTTTCAAAAATAGTGGGTCTTCCTCAATTTTAGTTAGAACTATTTTGCAAAATTCAGTACGTCTCTGAAAATTTTCTGGTAAAAGGCCTTGCTGGGTGATAAATTTAAATGGTTGAATATTATGTTTGCTTAGAATACGTTGAATTGTTGAATATGAAAGTCTTAGATCTATTTCAGCACTTCTAATTGATGCTTGAGGGTAAACGTTAAAATATCCAAGTACATTTATTTCATTGCCTTCATTATCAGTTTGTAGTTTTGTGTATGATCTATGTTTTATAATTTTGCCGTGATTTTTAAAATTTGCTTCATATCTGAAATATGAAGGCAAAATAAATAGAAAGCCTAAAATGCTGTGTACACGTACGAAAGAATTGTACCAAAAGAGAGGATGTCAGTATTAATGTGTATAATCAGAGTCCAAGGACCATCATCAAAATATTATGTTATGCACGTTAATACTGACAACCTCCTGTTGTTTCAGCAACATAAATTGATTTTTAAGGAAATAAAAACTATTATTGCATTTAGTACCTTCTAAATTTTTTCCTGTGCATAGGAGGTAAATGAGGATACATCTCGTTACATTTTCTGCAGGTTCTTGAAATAACTTTGTTACACTCTCCATGAATGTAAAATAAATTTAAAATATCAATATTGGAATATTCAATTGCGTTTTCCATTTTTATGAAGCATCAATTGAAAACTATCTGTTAATGTCAAAAAGATGTCAGGAAGAAGTAAACAAAACCTTCCATGGCCTACCAAGCTAAGTTATTCGTTAAGCGGGTGGCTTTGTTATGGTAGTCTTTGAAAACAGGAAAATATTCAAAGTTGGCTCATATCTAAAAAATGGTGGGAGATTGGTATAGGAACATATATGGAAATATTGTAGGTAAGATATTCGTTTATTCGAAGATACCATAAAATACAGGGTGTTGTATTTAAAATAAATGAGTTTTCACCATTACTAAATTTCGATAAAAATGCCCTTTTTATACGACACCCTGTATGATACATCGTTATTCTAACATATAGTTATTTTAAATATATGCATTCTCTAACCCATAAAAAAATCTAGTAATTATCTCGCTTACGCAGGGAAATATGGAGTTTTATTAACGTGGTGATTTTCTAAAAAAAAATCATAAATTAATTTTTTTAGAGAAAATGGTAGGAGATAAGTATAGGAAGATGTTAACAAAAATTACTTAAAATCGTGCGTAGAATCGGAAACTGCAATAAAATATAGGGTGTTTTATTTGAAATTTCAATGTTGCTATTGGTTTCGGAGAGATGTGGCAACGCTGCACTTGCGAAAATATTTTTAAAATATAGATTATTACCTATTATGTCCATATGCCGAATTTGAAAAAAAATCTCTTTTATAGTTCTCCAGAAATTTTAATAGGACACTCAACGTGAATCACCCTGTATATATATATATATATATATATATATATATATATATATATATATTTTTTTTTTTTTTTTCTTTGAATAAATTACGAATTTTAAAGTTACATAGAATGACGAAACCCGTATGTAAAAATTTTAAGGAGTTCAAGAGTTAGCACTTCTGAATAACATAATATACAGGGTAAGTCTGGCAAGCGAGACCCCCTTTTATTTCTGTGATAACTGAGAATAGAAAAAAAACTTCATATAAGATATTTTTAATATTCAGCGAACTTTATTTTGTGAGGAGCGTTCACTATACAGAGTAGTTTAAAAAAATTGGGCGTGGTCCAACTTTGCTTTTTTTTTAAATGTAACCCTGTATTTTTTATTTCATTTTTGGATTCAGCTTGCAATTCTGGATATTTTTTGTGTAACATACTATTATCGTAAATTTAATAGTTTTCGCCAAAATAATAATTGAAAAATTTTTTTATAGCTTTCTTGCCTTGCTGCATCAAAATTTACTGTTATTATTGGTGCACTCAAAGAGGGTTTTGGGGGGCAACCCCCCTCTGCTCTTAAATTTATTTGACTATCCTTGTATCGTTATCCATAATTTAAGGGAAATGTCAAAATTTTAAATAATACGAAAGAATTCACAGCCAAATTTAGACCAATATTACGCTTCTCAAAGTTAATAAATAAAATAAATCGAAATTCCCGATCTTTACAAAACCCTTTTAAAACGTCCCCGGATATAGTTTCGAAATCGAATGAAATGTTTCCTTACGTGTCGTCACTGTCTATCACGAAAAGACGTCCTAACTTGAGCCTGTGATAATTAATAATAGTAGGCTAAACATGTGCGTAGTAACTATGGTGGTTATTCTTTTGTTTGTGTTTACCTATCGCTGTCAAGTATCGAAGTTATCTAATTTTTTTTCACATTTTTTTGACGGCACTTTAACGGTCGAAATTTACTTAAATTTTTTAAGGAACGATTTGACTACATACTTGGAAGAGGTCCATCTACAGGTTTGACAAGGTGCGTGGTACCATCACGACGGGGCACCTCCTCATTATTCCCACATTCTTCAGAGTTATTTGGATCAAACTTATCCAAACAAATGGATAGAAAGAAAAGGGAGTATAAACTGGGCGTCAAGGTCACCTGATCTTACTCCGGCGTCAAGGTCACCTGATCTTACTCCATGTGATTTTTTCCTTTAGGGATATACCAAAGAACAAGTTTATGTAATTCCACCAACTACCATCAATGATATGAAAACCCGGATTAGAAATGTGTTTTCCAAAATTGTAACACTTTTAGATGTGATGAAAAATAATCAAAGACGTTTATAACTGTGGAAACACGTTCGAGCATTTGAAAGTTTTAACATTTTGTAATATCCCAAACTTCATCCACTGGTTTTATCACGTTTAATTGTTTTAATAGTTTTTACGCTTTCTACCGTTAATTAATTGTTACTTCCTTGATTATTTGTTTAGTTATTAATAAATAAAAAGTTAAAATCGAAATATTGTTTTTTACAAATAGATATTAACTGGTGCAATTTTAATAACAATGCTTGTTACTGGTATTGGCTGCAGCTGGTAGTTGCTTCACAATCGTAGAGGGAAACCACAATTTTTTTTTCAAATATCATTTTGACCGAAAACTATTAAATTTACGATGATAGTATGTTATACAAAAAGCATCCCGAATTGCAAGATGAATTCAAAACTGAAATAAAAAATACATGGTTACATTTAAAAATGCAAAGTTAGACGCGCCCAACTTTTTTGAACCACTCTGTATAGTGAATGCTCGTCATAAAATAAAGTTCCCTGAATATTAAAAATATTTTATATAAAGTTTTTTTTTCGATATTCAGCTATCACAGATATACAGGGGGGAGGTCTCGCTTGCCAGGCTTACCCTGTACATATACTGGACAAACATTATTTTGATACAAACAATTAAATAACTTTGAGAACTTTCGCCATTTTTTGGAATATTATTTTTATTTTAAATATGTGTAGTCGACAAAAATTAAATATCTATGTCAATGACTTCTATTATTTTTCAATGTTAGAACATTTACCCCACCTATATCAGTTTTCAATTTGACTATTATCGGTTTTGCGCCCTCAAAATATGATCACCAATCGTTTGGCGGGGGGGCTAATTTCGAGGCTGGGGGGGGGTAAGCTTCCCCTAGCCCCCCCTAGTTGCGCCACTGTAAGGAGTTTTTAAATTGTATCCTATCTTAACTGGCCCGTAAGTAAATTATATTGAGCGACATGCTTGCTGGAATAATGGCGCTTCATATTGTATTCTTTTGAAACGGAAATGGATTCATTGCACAACAAACACATAAGTTTACCACTGTGCATGATAAAAAAGTATTCATCAGTCCATTTTCCGCTTTTTTAAACAAGACATCTTGATAGATTTTTTTTCTGAGCTAAATTTGCTTGAATATTTCCCGCATCGTTTCTTATTAGTTGTTAAGAGGTAATGAGTTAACACGCGCGCTGAGCGGTTTATGTATTACCCGCAATAAGCAACTAGAATATTCTAAAATCGAGAGTCTCGATCGTACGGGAATATGCGATGCGAGCGCTCAGAACCGACTGTTATTTGTAATGCATCGCTTGGAGCGCTTCAAAGTCATCGGGCGGCTTCCCCAATGTTTATCTGTTTGTTTCTTTCTAACGACTATTTCTGACTCGATCTGTAGCGCCCCACTGCGTAGGCTTAATAAAGTTACTTATAAAATTTAGTCTTTATGATTTGAAGAGTACAGTTTTAGGTTGGTTGACAGTAATTACAAATAAACTATGTGTGTTAAATCTTTAAATTTTTTGCGCGTTATTTGAAATTTCTGAATCTCTCGGGGGGCGGATTGGAGCTGGTGGAGGTCCATATACGGTTTAAATAAATAAAAAAAAAAAGATTTCCTTTTTACCTCTCGAAGCATTACTTACCTTTATGACTATTGTATAATACAGTAAAATTCCATTTGTTTTCTGAGGCTTTTTCCATTGTAAGGCAAGTGCCGAAGAAGACGTTTCGGCTATTGTTTTGAAATCTTCAACTCTACCAGGTGCTAAAATATAAAGTGGTTAATATCGTATTTTATGATAATTAGGTACCATAAAAAAAGCAGAAAAAGGATTATCGTGAAAAAATCATCCTCCGAGATTTTTTCAGATCTTCACGTTTCAGGGTGCCGAGATGTCGAAAAACATGTTTTCTCAATTCCGTCGGTCTGTCTGTCTATCGGTCTGTCTGTTCGCAGAACAGGAAAATACTACTTACCCGATTGACTTTAAATTTTGGTCATAAATTAAGGGTCATATGGGTATGATCTGGTACAGGAGCGTGCTGTCCATGGAAGCAAGGGAAGCAGTGCTTCCCCATAAAAAAATTACAAAACATCTTCTAAAATGTAATATGCACCACAATAGAAATTCGAATAGAACCTATGCGGGCCGCTAGCTTCTCTGCAGCCAAGTCATGTATGCTTGATTTCCTGTGAATCGAGCCAGAGGTTATTGAACTTTCCACTGGCTATTTGCAATTTTTGCATTTCAGTCGCGTGCTTTAAGTGGGGGCGGAAGCTATCATTGGAGTAGGTTCTTTGTTTGAACGGCTATCCGTGTGTTGTGTGATACGTACGTCGCGTCGAAGGGCAAACCCGCCTTGAACAATTTAACCACAAAAATGAAAAACTGCATTACACATTTTTATACGGAAAACCAATACGAACAATTTAAATGGCTAACAGGGTGTGAAAATATAAGTAAATTATTTTGTTGGCCATGTTTACTTTTTGGAAATGAAAAAGGTCTCTGGAATAAAACTGGTTTTTCCGATTTAAACAATTTTTATAAAGCTGTAAAAAGACACATTGTATCCAAAGCGCATTTGCAGGCCGTCATAAAAGAAAAAGTCTTCGTCAAAACCAGAATTGAACATGCCCTTAATAAACAGTTGGAAATTAGTCACCGCCAACACAATGAACTAGTCGATAAAAATAAGCAAATATTAAGAAGACTTATCGATGTTGTTTGTTTTCTCGGACAGCACGAATTGGGATTTAGAGGTCATGACGAAACAAGGGTTTCTTCAAATATGGCCAGTTCTTCGACCGAGTGTTACTGCGATCTGAACTAAAAGTGATTTACCAAACTGATGACATTAGCGCAAAAAATAATGTCGAAATTGTGTGAATTAGTATTGACAATACCTGCCACAAGTTCATCAGTAGAACGCAATTTTTCAACACTTAAACGTATAAAAAATTTCGTGAGAAATTGAACGGGGCTGGAGAGACTTTCGCATACATTGCTGCTATCCATTGAAAATAAACTTCCCCAGAATATGTCGGAGCATCGACGTTTTTATGATGACGTCATTGACGAATTTGCAAAAAATTATCAAAGAATCGAATTACATTACAAATAGGTAAGTTTCTAAAAATTGCTTCCCTTTCTTAAAATTTCACCGCACGCCCTTGATCTGGTAACATTCTGGTAAAAAACCAACGTCGCGGAACAAAATGGCGCCCTAGTGAAATATTAAAAAAATGATGCCTAAAACAAACTACTTATCCAATTTATCTCAAATTTTGCACAAAAATCAAGTATCATGTATAAATAGACTGGTAAAATTCTGATATGAATACAAGATGAAGGAATAAAATGTCGGCGGAATAAAATATTTAACGATTCTGCCTGAAAAACTACTTAATGGACTGATTTCAAATTGTGTGCCATAACTAATTGTGGTATAGAGACGAACTAGTAAAACCGTGATGCCAATTCAAGATGGCGGAACAAAATGGCGGCCAAATAAAATGTTTGTTGTGAAAAAAATCACCACTCTCAGGTTTTACATATCTTCACATTTCGGCGTCCCTAGATGCCAAAAAATATGTATTATCAATTCCTGTCAATTCGTTGGTTTGTCTGTCAATTGGCGGCATAGCTTAAAAACTACTTTAATTAAAAATAAAGGTATATATTGGAATGTACTTGGTAATATTCTGGTAAACATCCTGTATGCCGAAACAAGATGGGGGTATAGTGAAACGTTAAAAAAATTATTACTGAAAAACTAGTTATCCAGTTTACCTCATATTTTGCACAAAAATCAAGTGTTACATAGATATGAACTGGTACTATTTTGGTATGAATATAAGATAGCAAAACAAAATGGCGGCCTAATAAAATATTCAAAAAATCAGCCAGAAAAAAACTACCTTATACTTATTAGATTGATTTCAAATTTTGTACAAGCATTATGTGTGATATAGAGATAAGCTGCTAAAGTTGTGGTACGAATGCAAGATGGCGTAACAAAATTGTAGTGTGTGTCGATGTAAAAACGTCTTATTGCATTTATTTTAAATTATACCCAAAATTCAAGTGAGGTATAAGTAGAAACTGGTAAAATATTGATAGGAATCCAATGCCCTGACACCTATACTAATCTATACTCTATACCAGGGGTGCTCAAAGTTGAACTGCTAGCTATCTACCTCAATATTTTTAGACTACTTACGATCGACTCTGAGAGGCTGCAAGTATGTGTGATGCAGGGTTGTCGTACATAAACGATACATACACCCTACCTACCTACCTAGATAGGGTGTAGCGTAGCATATATAGATATAAGCTTTCCGCACAATATACATTATTTTAGTCAAGGTTTGAGTTAGGTTTAGTTAGGTTCTTCTCTACAATATCAATGAAAAAACTCATAGTTATTCAAAATTGCGAGTTTATTGGTTGTTACAAAACAAAAGAGTTACATATGGTGTTAAACTTAACTAAGGAGTGACTTTGGATGTTGAAGCGTGGCACTGCATGTCCTCAGCATACTTTTCATAAGATGGTACGTAACCACTGAGTGCTAATCGCAAGCATGATGACCTATGATCGTCAGTTAGTCGATTGCGATATTTTACCTTAATAATCTTCATTTCAGAAAATGCAGACTCGCACAAGTAAGTTGACCCAAACATTGCTGTCAGTTGAAGGGCGAGTCAGATATAAAACACCAGAAATTTGTATCAGATGCTGTAGCTTTGAGATGTATATCTGATATAATCTGCACCAACTCATTTTCAACAGAACATGAGTTCATATTAAACTGACTTGCTATTTCAGTAGCTAATTCCTCAATGTTTTCACATGAAAAAGGATAATTCATAAATGATGCTACATTTGCCAATCTACTACAATCATAAAAACGGATTTTGAATTGTCCCAAAATATTTGATAATTCAGCCTCATACGTATCATAATTCAACTGAGAAATCCTTGCTTTCAAAGACGGAAAATGTTTCAGATTCTTTCTTTTCAGTTCATCTATCATAAGTTGCAATTTATTTTTGAATGCGTTTACTCCGCTAATCATCTCAATAACAGTTTTTTCTTTACCTTGAAGCTCCAAGTTAATAGTGTTTAAGTGCATTGTGATGTCAATCAAAAATGCCAAATCAGTCAGCCATTTTTCGTTTTTCTGAGTGTCATCACCTCTTTCGTCTAGAAAAACTGTTATTTCGGGCAATAATTCTTGAAACCTTCCTAGAAATTTTCCGCCACTCAACCACCTGACGTCCGTGTGAAGAACTAAATCAGTGTGTTCAGTTGACTCCCTATCTTCCAACTGCAACTTAAAGAGCCGGCGTTGCAAGCTATGTGCACGGATGGAATTCACAATTTTTGTTGCAATGCCCATAATTCCCTGCGTGTTTAAAACTTTTGAACACAAAACTTGTTGATGTATAATGCAATGGATTAAAAAAAATTAAGGGAAATCTTCATTAGCTCGACACAATGCAACAAAACCGTTTTTGTTTCCAGTCATTGCTGGTGCTCCATCGGTTGTAATGCACACTAATTTATATATTGGTAGCTTGTAGTTTTTTACAAAATTGAAGAAAACGTCATATATATCTTCGCCACGGGTCTTCTCCTTCAGAGGAATGATTGTCAAAAATTCTTCCTTAGCCAACATGTCATTGAATACCATCCGAATAAAAATACACAGCTGGGCAGTGTCTGTCATATCATATCATATAAAGAAAAGTATGTACATTCCATGATATCATTTTTTAGTTTATCTGCCATGTCCTGACTCATGACTTCAATACGCCTTGTGACAGTCGGACGAGATAACTGAAGTTCTCTAATAGCAGACATGATTTCTGTTTTATTTTTAAAATCTCCAAATAAAGTCTCACCCGCTTCAATAAATGCTTCCTTCACAACCGATCCATCTTCGAATGGTTTCTTGTCTTTCGCCAATATATGAGATATTTTAAACGACGCGATCGTAGCAGCTTTTGATTGTTTGGCTGGTCTTGTGAACATGGTTTGTTCTTTTTTTAAACAAGATATCAAATCACGTACTTTTCGTTTTCTTAATTCACTCTGTGGCGGAAAATCCTTTTCATAGTTTTTATGAACCGTTTTATGATGCCCCTCTAAGTTACCACGCTTAGGTATTGCATCAGGCACGTCAAATAAGACAAATGCACTTATGCTTCACCATACAAAACAAAAATTCTTCCTCCCAATCGTTATTAAAATGATACGTTTTAGATTTCTTCGCTGCACTCATTTTGTACTATTTAATAATAAACTTTGTATCGACGTAGTATTGCCTTCAAGTTGCAATTCAGAATGACTCCAATTCCTGCAGGCGCAACATTTATATCGGCGTGAACGAAAGTCTCGAATGTTCCCATGCCGCCCGAAATGTCTAGAAAAGCGGCAAGAATAAAAAACGCGGCTTTTCTTTGACAAGTACCGCGCGTTCCTTTGATAAAGCCGCCTTTTGCCGCTAGCAGAGTGTTATTTTATTACGTAATAATTTTTTGTAGTTTAGTTAAGTACCTACTTATTAAAAAAATTCTTCTCAAGATCTACTCAAAAAGCACTCGCGATCGACCGTTTGAGCACCCCTGCTCTATACTAATATATAAAAGACTTAGTTGATTGACTCACTCATCACGCTCCAGCTCAACCCTGTTGAGGAAAAACGCTGAATTTTGGCATACAGGTTAATTTTAGGGTGTAGAGGTTCGATAAGAAGGGATTTTTCAAAACACATATTCGAAGAGGGTGAAACCACCCGTTAAATATTATAATATTTTTTTATTTAAAAAACGGTCAGTTTTTCGGAAAAACGCTTGAACACATGTTTTTTAATTTATTTTTTTTACATATTTTAGTATGTTTTAAAAATTAATAAAGGGTGTTCAAAGAGGTGAAACCACCACTTAAATAATACAACATTTTTTATTTAAAAACCGGTGAGTTTTTCAAAAAAACGCTTGAACACGTGTTTTTTAATTTATTTTTTACATATTTTAAATTTTTAAAAAATTCATACCGGGTGTTCAAAGGAGTAAAGTCATCCCTTAAATATTATAATATATTTTATTTAAAAGACCGTTAGTTATTTGGATAAGAATTGAACACAATATGCTTTATATTTTATTTTTTTACAAATTTTAAAACTTTTTAAAAATCGACACAGGGTATCCAAGGGGCTGAAAGCACCCCTTTAATATTATATTTTTTATTTAAAAAACAATTAATTATTCGGAAAAACACTTGAACACGTCCCTTTTTTTTACTTTATTACATATTTTTAAAATTTTATAAATTCATACAAGGTTTTTGAAAAAATCGGGTCATTGATTGGGTTAAAGAAAGAGCTATATTAACTCCAAAAAGTAACACAACAGATAAAATAAATCTAGCTTTATTGGAAAAAATTACTGCTTCACAATTAATATATTACTACTGGCCCTGGTCTGGGAGAAACAGTTTTTATACTATGTATCTCTTTAATTCCCTCAGACTATCCTTTTCAGTTTAAACATGTACAGTTTCCTTTAAAGCTTGGTTTCGCTATGACAATTAACAAAGCTCAAGGGCAATCCTTAAGTAGAGTGAAGTGAACTTTGAGGATGAATAATTAAAAAATGAAACGTGACCGAAAAATGTAACTTCGGATTCGTGATAAAAACTCCAAGATCCACCAATATACAAAAAAATCATAAACATCGGGGAGGGTCTAAAAAACTAAATAATTAACGAAAAATCTAAAAGGTCTTATTTTTTCCTAGGACACGACCCCTTTTAATTTTTACTCCGTTCTCAACTGGCTTGCTCTTGTGGGTAAAAAAAGTCCGATTTTCTAAACTTACCTGATTCTTTGGTTCGAAATGGAATTGAAAATACCTCCTCATAATCTTTCTTTATAACAAATACATATGGGGTGTACGGTTCTAATGTTTGTATTAAATATTTGCTTGTAGATCTCCCATGTGGCCTTAATCGAGTGTTATTGACAAACAATTCCAATTTGAAAAGGTCACAAAAATTGTCTTGAGTCTAGAAAAACACGAAAAAATTAATATAATTAAATAAACCAACTATAATAGAGACAGAGACAAATTTGAACTAAAAATATAAAGTCCTAACACTGGAACCTGTGGTGGAAAATAGATCAAAATCAAGAGTTCTAACCACACTACACCACAACTTGTTACGATCAGGACAGTTAGCATCATCAGCAGATGATATAAACTAAAATAACTTATCCTAACCGAGACGATTTATACGTAAATGTGGTCACACTTGGTTGCACCCAACTCCACTGTTGTCAAATAAGCAATAGAGGAGACTATAGGGAATAGGCCCTCTGTCTTTATTTAGTGCTTTCTTACCACATTTAACTATTTCTATACTCTCAAATGTATCCAATAATCTATTATTAGATACATTTTTAATTAACTTAAGATTATTTATTCCTATTTGGTGATTATTTTTCAAAGCATGTTGGGCAACCCTTGATTTTTCTGTCCTTCCGTATCTTAAATGTGCCATGTGTTCTTTAAAACGAATGTTTACAGAGCGTTTAGTTTGCCCAACATATTTTAAATCGCAGTCATTACAGCTAATTTGATAGATGCCACTCCTCTCCTTCATGTCGACTTTGTCTTTAGGGTTTCCAATAAGATTTTTCAAACTGTTCTCCGTTTTGTTTACTCTTACGTTTTTAAATACTTTTTCTAGACCTCTCGTATATCTGAGATCATATGGGATTACTATGAACTTATTGGGAACCTCAGGTGCTTGAAGAGTAGTGGCATCTTTTAACATTTTCTTATACTGCTTATGTCTATTTACTAATTTATGTACAAAGTTATCAGTATATCAGGGATCCATACTATGCATCTAATGCTTTTAAATGCCTTCCTACATCGAAAATATTCCCAAAACAAAATGACGTTGTATGATTTTCGGCTAGGAGTTATAGAGGGATTATTGGAAGTGGAACCAACAAATACTCCGGAACCCAGGCAAAACAAGAATATTCTCCATCATCCGACAAAGATTCCTGATTTGTCTCAGAAAAATGATGATTGTCTTAAAAAAATGATGATGTTCCCAAAATAAAATTAGAAAAAGCACCATTTATCATTGGGAAACATGTACTGACAAGCCGGGTTTATGCCCAGGAGAGTGCTTTACTATACACCATGCCAGATAACTTTTGTACATATGTTGTTACATGGATATATACTATATTTTTAAGTTCTTATCAACAAAATGTGAAGTTTTGATTAGTTTTATAAATGTTTGAATTTTGTTCTTTTTTCCACTGGTGAATATTTTTAATAAAATAAATTCTAAATTTTTTTAATAAAATAAATATAAAATACTGTTTTGAATTTAGTTTTCCCTTAATAGAAACAAAATCTCCTATGACACGGATCCGGGACGACAGCAGAGAACAACAACATTGTTGCTATAAGCGCAGGTTAAAAATAATATACACCCTGTATATATATATGTTATAATAGCATATTTTTATATTTTAATGTACAGATAAATGCATATCTATTAAAAATACGATTAGCACATGGGTAACGTTTAACTATAATACAGCAGCAGCGAAAGTGTTAAAACGAATGTTTATGGAGCGCAGTGCTGCCAATGTGCGGGTAATTACCCGTTTTGCGGGTAATTGGCTCACCTCTGCGGGTAAGCATTTCCGTGCGAGTAAAAGCGGGTAATTCAGGAAAAATCCCAGGTTTTAATTTTGTGGAGCCAGATTCTGTTTTCAGATTCTCATGGCAACGTCGAAATGCACTGTTGTCGGTTGTACTCATCGACGTAAATCTCTAAACTGCTAGAAGAGGCCACTTTCTGCTTCTGTTACGTGTGTTAGTGTCTAATGCCTCTTCCATTTCCATCTATTTCTACAGCCAAAACATGCGCTTGTGCGGCATAGGTAACTAGGTAAGACTCTAAGCATTCTAGAAGTATGCTATTGTTGTACTTGAACTTCTATCTCGTCATTAGTCGTTCTCGTTCATTCTCCCGATTTTTATTAAACTAAGTTAAAAATATTAATTTGATTCGAAGGCTGATTTCTTTTCTTTATTAATACCTACTATTGTTGAAACAAAGTGTGTGTGGTGTAAGCATTTCGTGATATCGTGTATATAATCCTACTCATATTTGATTATTTTATATAATGTATTCATCACGTTGTTTATATTGTAGTTTGTGATAGTGTTAGTAATCATGGATAAATGGTTAATAAAAGTATTAAGTCCTTAATCATACTTAGGTATTTAGGTACTTATATGGTTTATTTTAATTCTTCATAAGCTATTTGTATTTGCACTATGTACCTACTTTAGCTACGTAAAAAAATATATTTTTAAGTATATAAAACAATGTTTTTTTTATTAAAATAAAAGTTTCATTTTAAATGTACAATTATTGAGATACACAAAATAGATTTATGCTATCATATTCATGTTCTTTGGTATGGTATCCCATTATCCCAATGAAAATGTTGGCAACGTTAATGTTGTCCATGCAAATTAACCTTTCGTTCGTCCTATGGGTTGATTATTGACAATGAATTAATAAAATTTTATAATTTCATCAATTCCATACTTTAAAATCTAATTTCATTCAAGTGGGTAAAATTGCGAGTAATTAGAAATTAGGCTGCGGGTAAAAGCGGGTAATTCACAAGCACAGCACGTACAATCCGAAATTTGAGATTGGCAGCACTGATGGAGCGTTTAGTTTACCCAACATATTTTAGATTGCAGTCATTACCGCTAATTTCAAAGATGGCACTCCTCTCCTTCAAGCCGATTCTGTCTTTAGGGTTTCAAAGGAGATTTTTCAAACTCTTCTCCGTTTAGTAGGCTAGTCTAAAATCTATGTTTTTAAATAATTTTTCTAGACCTCTCGTATACCTGGGATCATATGGGATTACTATGAACTTATTGGGAGCCTTAGGTGCTTGAAGATTAGTGGCATTTTTAACATTTTCTTATGCTTATGTCTATTTACTAATTTATGTACAAAATTATCATTATATCAATTAGTTTTAGCTATATTTTTAATCCGATTCATTTCATTGTTAAAACGTTTTTTACTTAAGATACTAAAACAGAAAATTTGGACACTTTCTTAGAAACATTAAACAATAAATATCTTTCCATTCATTTTACGTACGAAAAGGAGAACAATATGCATATACTATTTCTCGACACGTTAGTTATTAGAAATAACGATAAATTAGAATTTGATATTTATAGGAAATTTACGAATACTGATAGGTATATAACATCCGACTCATTTCATTGCCGTCAACACAAAATGGCAGCATTTCATTTCTTAACTCACAGGTTAGTCAATTTTCCATTTTTTAAAGAACGTTTTAACAATTAAATGAATCGGATTCAAAATATAGCTAAAAGTAATAGATAGTATCCCATATGATCCCAGATATACGAGAGGTCTAGAAAAAGTATTTAAAAACGTAAGTTTTAGAGTAGCCTACAAAACGGAGAACAGTTTGAAAAATCTCCTTGAAAACCCTAAAGACCAAGTCGACTTGAAGGAGAGGAATGGCATCTATGAAATTAACTGTAATGACTGCGATCTAAAATATGTTGGGCAAACTATACGCTCCATAAACATTCGTTTTAAAGAACACATGGCACATTTAAGATACGGAAGAACAGAAAAGTCAAGCGTTGCCCAACATGCTTTAAAAAACAATCACCAAATAGGAATAAATAATCTCAATGATTTTAGTAAAAAATATCATGAGCAAAAACATTGAACGCATTATATCCATTGAGAATGTTTCTGTTAAGAATCATAGCGAAATATGCGCAATCGCACTTGATAAATTAGTCATAGTCTGTTGTTACCGTCCGCCTCAGGGAGATATAGATCTGTTTTTGAATTCAATAAGTAGTGCTCTGTTTATTGCTTGTGGGCGATCTAAAAATGTTGTTTTGTGTGGAGAGCTAAATATAGACTGTTTAAAAGAAACGTATACCAAAAAAAGTTTATTTGATGTCTTGTCTTCAGCTCTTATCAGCTTACCCAGGCGATCAAAGGTCCAACAAGAATTTTTACTAACTCTCTTGGAAGTACTAGCATTAGCGAGATTGATTATTTTGTTACTAACATTTCCCCTGATTGGTATAAATATCATATTGAAGATGCCCATATTAGTGACCACTTTGGCCACACATTTTTATATACATTTAACTTTGGTGTTCAAGCCTCTAAGGAGGAGAACATAACAGTTTCAGCGTCACTTATGTCTCGCAACAATATTGATATGTTCTCTGTATGATTAGAGATTCGCATTTACTGTGTACGTCCAACTATTATAATGTAGATGTATCATGGAATCATTTTATTGAATCTGTTGTTTTTTGTCTGGATGTATGTCTTCCTTATCGGTCTTTTCCAGTTCCTAGAAATAGAAAAGTTATCCATGGTTGGTACAATTGTGAACTGGCTGATATAAAGAATCAACTTGATAATCTTGATTTCATCATCATTAACACCAATTTAAATAAAAACAGTATAAATAACAAAAACATAAAACTAGCTATTGAAAACAATATTATTAGTGAACCATCTTATGTTGCCAACGAGTTTGCAAATTATTTTAGAACAGTGGCTTCAAAAAAGCTAAAAAATAAATATCACGGAGTGGATGCACCTGGTACAGTTCCTGAATTACTACCTAACTCGATGGTATTATTAGGTGTGATAGAACGTGAAGTTTTAAATACCATTGATGCCATCATAAACAAAAACTCGCGTGGTAGTGCTGACCTTAACATTGGTTTGATCAAGGCAGCTAAAAAATATATTTGTAACCCACTGACAATATTAATTAATCTTGGCATTTTTCCGAGGATATGAAAGAAAGCAATTGTAACTCCAATATCAAAAAGAGGCTATAGTGAAAACATTGAAAATTACAGGCAAATTTCGCACTTTTTCAAAAATTTTCGAAAAAATAATACATTCCAGAATTACTGCCTTTTATCGAAATACAACATTGTTAGCAGATGTCAGCATGGATTTTTGTCCAGCAAATCAACTGAGTCTGCATCTAAGAGTTTCTTAAATTTTGTATATTCGAAACTGGATCAGCACGAATATGTTTTAGCTATATTCTTTGATTTGTCCATAGCTTTCGATACAATTAACAAAGCTATGCTTATATCAAAACTTTTCAATATGGGCATTCGTGCTAATCTGTAGCTATGTGTGTGGTGTGGTAATACCTTGTCGATACCTAAGGAAATAAAACTTGGGGTACCACAGGGTTCAGTGTTGGGTCCTTTGCTATTCCTGTTGTACGTTAATGATATTCCGGACGCTCTTGGTGCTGATCACGTTACTATGTACGCCGATGACACGACGGTGGTAGTTGCTTCTTGCGACCCGGAGATCCTCGCTCATAAAGTAAGGCGAATATGTGTTTATATGGAGGCTTGGTGTCGGGAGAATCAGTTAATCGTAAACCCAGACAAGACCGTATTTGTTAATATATTTATTTGGAACCCTCTCTTCTTGATATTTCAAAAAGACGCGAAAATAAAATTCTCTGAAGGTACAAAGTTTTTAGGCACATATATTGACTCAACCTTATCTTTCGAAAAACACATTGACCATATCGGCTCCAAATTAAATTCGGCATGTTTTGCTATCTTAAATCTTAAAAATTCATTTGACGAAGCGGCTATGTTAACAGCATATTACGCAATGGTTTTTAGCCATATATGTAATAATATAGTATGCTGGGGTCACAAGGGTTGTGATCGCATATTCGTGTCTCAAAAGAGGATATTAAGATTAATATTTAATCTTAAACCGCTGGAGAGCTGTAGAACACTGTTCAGAGAAAAGAAAATATTAACTGTCCCGTGTTTATATATACTGAGATGCCTGTTGTGTGTTCAAGATAATGCTTTTGAATTTGATAGGCTAGGCGAAGCTAATTCGCATTTTACTAGAAATACTGAGATACTTAAGAACATAAAACAACTTTAAACATAAAAAAACTTTTTTCAGAGGATTCCCTTTATACAACTGCGTGTATTTATACAATAAACTGTCACAAAGATTCGAACGGTATCAAGGTAAAATTTTTAAAAGTGTTGTAAAAGAATTTCTCCTGGACAAGGCTTTTTATTCTACAGCGAAGTTTATAAATTACAAGGAGTGAAAACGAAGGAGTATTTGGAAAATTTATATTTATTTTATTAAGATTTATGTTGTCTTTTGGTGATTGTCCCTGATGATTGTCAGGTTTGGTAGAATGTTTATTGTTTATTGTCTTATTTATGTCTATTTATTTATTTATTTGTTTATATGCTATTTAAATTCTATTTATTTTGATATTGATTAGTTTGGTTATATTATTGTATTTATTCATTGACTATAATTTATTTTATTGTAAATTTATTGATGATCCTACGTACAAAATGTATGATTTTCTGGTAATATATCCTATTCTATTCTATTCTATGTTAATTAAAAATGTATCTAATAATAGGTTGCATTTGAGAGTATAGAAATAGTTAAATGTGGTAAGAAAGCACTAAATAAAGACAGAGGGCCTATTCCCTATAGTTCCCTCTATTGCTTACTTGACAACGGTGCAATCGGGTGCAAACAAGTGTGACCACATTTACCTATAAATAGTCTCAGTTAGGATAAGTTACTTTAGTTTATATCATCTGCTGATGATGCTAACTTTGTAAGCGAAACGCGCGTCCAGAACGTTACAAGTTGTGATGTAGTGTGGTTAGAATTTTTGTACTTCCTTACACTTTTCCAGATCATTTACTTCCTTGATTTTCTTTCTATTAATTAAATTCATTTTTATTAATGTCTGTAAATCGCCTGTTTGTCTAGTATTGTGTTGGTATATTGTATTTGTCTTATGTAATGTGATGTTTGAGTGTTTCATTTTAAGATTTATAGGATGAATTAAAATACAAAATTTTAATTTATAAAGCGAATTTACGTCTAGATATGAAATGTTTAATTTTACTGCAATTCAAGGAAAATATTTTTTCCATGAATTGCAGTAGAACTTGGTTGTATGTCAACCCTACTTATATTTAAGCTGTAATTCCGTTATCTGTATTTGTTTAATTCTAGCTATTCTATCCCCTTAACAGATCAAAGAACAACCGTCAGCCCGCCTATGGACTCTTTTAGGACCCCTTGGTCTGCGCTATCAACTTCAATGGAACGAAGTATAGTGTTGAAAAAATTGTTAGCTGTAACACTGACCCAAGATTATCGTGTTGAAAAGCATTTTTCCTACTATTTATCTTACTTACTTGCAAAGTAAGTATTTTTTTTTGTAAGAAGTTCAATAATTTTTGTAATTGCAGTATATTATTATTGAACTCAAACCAAACGTTTATCTGAGGACTATATTGTAGGAAAAATTTTGTACCTATAACACATGCGAAAAGTGTCTTTTTCGCCCTTGACGTCGCGTGCGGAAAAGTACCACTTTCCGCACTTGTTAGGTAAAAAAACTATTTCATGGCACTTTCTAGCCCATTTAACAATTTGTTTTTGTCAGTTTCGTACGTGGTCGTAGAATGCAATCTTAATAATTGTTAGTTAACTATTTACAATTTTTGTCCTTAGTGAAACAGTGTTAAGTTTTTTAAAAAATATGTTGAATAAACTAAACTTACTTTTCCGAGAGTAATCAAGGCTTGGGAAGAATCCACTGTAATTAGTATTTCACTTTTGTCCAGCTCTGAAATATTTTAAATACGATTTATTAAAACGTTTAAGTAAATTTCCATTTTCAGTAAGACCACGAAGGCCGAGGGCTTAAATACTTGGGGTCTGATTTGCGAAGTGTAAAGGGTAGACAAGTAATATGTCAGGTCGGCCCTGTGGAGTCTGGGTGCGTGTATTAGTCGTGTGTGTGACCTTAGGTGTCTAGTCCTACACACTTATTTTCGATCCTATTTTACTATTATCATAACTAAAAATCGATAAAAATGCGCTCTCACACATCTTTATCAAAAGTTCTAGGCCGTTTTGCACCTGCAGAAATTATCATAACCTTGACGGCTTTTTTTGCTTAACAAACATCCGCTAATCCGATACATCCGGTTACGGATATATATGCTATATATTTATCTGTAAAGACTCATAAAAAAATATAGCTATTTAAATGTTCGAAATAATAGACGTTTTTTTGGACAGCTGCAAACATACTTCTTTAAAGTAGATTACATTAAAAGTTGCGCGAAACTGTGAAACCCTATCTAAAAATTTTAAGCAGTTCAGAAGTTATGGGGAAAAATAATTTTTTTTTCATGTTAATTTCTTTAATTACTTCAATAAAACGTACCTATCGTATTTGAAAATGAAATTAAAGAGAGAACATTTTTTTTGACAGATGTCAAACAAAATTTGAAATAAATGACGCCCCTAAAAGTTACATGGAACTGTGAAAACCGTATATATAAAATTTTTATGTAGTTCGGAAGTTGCAGGAAAAAACAGTTTTTTGAAAGCTGTCACAATATTTATTCAAAATAAATTACTACCCTAAAAAGTACATCGAATTTTATTTATTTATTTTCAACATTCTCAACCAACTGTATAAGTTCATTATAGGGAATTCTAACAATACTAATATTATAACAAACTCACAATTAAGAATAATAATAAATAACAAAATAAATCATAATTAAAGAACAAAATAAATAATATTAACACAGTCAAAATTATTTTTTTCTATAAACAACGTTTCGATAAAAAATGTTTTTTTCCTTTCTTTTTAAATTTTATTAAAAGTTTTTATTCTGCGTAAATGTGTTGGTAATTGATTATATATTAATATACCACCATATAATAAAGATTTTTTCGCAAAATTGCTTCGAATATCCGTTGTATTTAATAAATCTGTTTGTCGTGTGTCATGATTATGTATAGTATGTCTTTTTTCTAAATCTATATTGGATAATTTATCTTTTGTACGTATTGAATGTATGAAAATGCATGTTTTTAACTTATAAATATGGTTAGTATCTAAATAGCCAAATTTTGTATATAAATGTATTGTTGGTTCTAGGAAAGGAAGTTTATGTATACATTAAATAATTTTATTTTGTAAAAAACATAAAGGTTTCAATGTTTTTAAATTAGTAGATCCCCAAACTGAAATCAAATATTGCAGTTTTGAATATAATAATGCAAAATAAATATTTTTCATAAATTTTAATGATATATTACAACGAATTTTATATAGAATTCCTACTAGAGGAGATATACTTTTTCTAAGGTATTCTATATGATTCCGCTAACTTAAATTTTCATCCATGTATTGAATGCATTTACTATAATTAATATTTTGTTGGTTGAATTTAATTGGTTCCATTTGATTACTTATATGATTTTTGCTTATAAACATAAAAGAAGATTTTTCAAAATTTAAAGTTAGTTTATGAGATTGTAGCCAATTGGATATAATTGTTAAACCTTCTGCAATGTAGTATCTAATTTCTAAGAAATTATTTCCAAAATAACAATAGTTGTATCATCCGCAAATAGTTTTATAGTTCCATTAAGTTTTAATTTTGAAATTGAATTTATGTATATTAAAAATAAAATAGGTCCTAATATTGAACCCTGTGGTACACCACATGATATTCTTTCCTAGAACTAATATTATTTCCAATTTGGACATATTGCTGCCTACCATTTAAGTAATTTTCCAATTCCAATATTGTATAATTTTTTTAATAAAATATTAATGATTAATTGTGTCAAAAGCTTTGCATAAGTCTAAGGATAAGTTACAACATTTTTTATTTTGATCAATTTTTAATTGAATATCAGTAATAAGATCAATAACTGCAGTCTCGGTATCCCTAGACTTTCGAAACCCGTATTGACCACTGAATAGTAAATTTTTAATTTCTAGATAATTTTATAATTTATTGTGCATTAGTTTTTCTAGAATTTTTTATAGAACTGGTAATACAGATATCGGTCTATAATTATTTGGATTAATATTATTTCCTCCTTTATATATTGGCGAAAAAAAGACGTTTTAAAATTGGAATTAGTTGAATTTTGACCGTTTTAATAATTTTTATAGAAATATTATCATAACCACTAGATTTTCTTGGATTGAGGTTATCAATAATTTCTTATATAGCCACATTAATTATGCTCGCTTCATCCATAAACATACAATTTTCTTGTATTGGCTCTGCTTCTAATTCGTAGTCTTTTAATTTTTTACATAAATTTTATGCAATTTTGATAAAATGGTTATTCATTTCTTCACAAATCCAAACAAACAAACAAACAAAAGTATGCTTTATTGCCGCAGAAAAATTTTACAATTTTATGGACAAAGCAAAATATACCTAAAAATAAGACATATCAAAACATTAATCGAAAATAATTTCGACAGGTCAGTGCTTTTTTTAAAAAATGTAAATTATCGATTTACCAAATCGTAAAACACACGTTAGAATATAACATAACATTGCAAACAGTAAATGAATCATGATAACCTCATAAAAGTAAACAAACACACATGTACGAGGTGAATAATTTCGATGACATTGAAATCAAAATTGCAACTATGCGACCTTAAATTCTATGTTATTATAGTTATACAAATAATTGTGATGTTAAACAGAAGGTATATTGAACTAGTGTAGAATGTAGTATACAAAAAGAATTAAATTGTTTTTAATCCAATATCTAACAAAAATAATTAAGTTTTAAGTGAATGTTCGACAGTTCTTTTCCCTATATAATGATTTACAAAATTCTATGCTACGAGTTAGGACATGACTCACAAAAGATTTAAGTAAACAAGCGAGTTTAGTGACAATTTAAAGAGACTTACTCACCGAAAAAAAAATCATTAACGCTGTAAAATGGTCTCTCAATGAGGTATGCTTTGGTGTTTTTTCGAAATTGTGCAAGCATAGTGATAGATTTTAAATGTACTGGCAGATTGTTGTAAAGTTTTATGGCGTTGTAAATAATTGATTTTTTTATTAATTCTGTGGAAGGAATGGGAAGATAAATATCATGCCTAGAGTTTCTGGTAGGGTATACATGTTGTGGCCTTTCTGGGAGGGTGTTTATATGTTTTCTCAGCAAACATACCGTTTCCAAAATAAATAATGCAGGAAGTGTTAATATTTCATGTTTTTTGAAATAGTATTGGCAGTGAGCTCTATTATTTAGACCAAACAAATAACGAATGGCTCTCTTTTGAAGCATAAAAATACTACGAAATTGCTCGGTGGTACAGCAGCCCCAAAAGGGAAGGCCATAGCGGAGGTGGGATTCAAATAAAGAGAAATAAGTAAGTCTGGCAGAAGGAACGTCTAGTTCTTTTGAAACTGATCGAATGGCGAAGCAGGCGGTAGAAAGTTTTTTAGTTAAGGTGTCAATATGATTAGACCATTTTAGGTTGTTATTTATATTTAAACCAAGGAATTTAACCGACTCTACGTATTCAATATTGCTGTTATGTACCTGAAGTGGTTGTAAAGTTCCCTTATAAGATAACGCCACCGTTTTATCGACGTTAAAACAAAGCATATTGTAATCGGACCAAGACTTAATTATAACCAAGTCTTTGGAGATACTAGAGTGTAAAGACGTTGTATCAAAATCACTCCATGTTATGCTTGTGTCATCAGCAAAAAGGGAGATTCTTCCACTAATTTTAAGGTTCGTGATATCATTAATGTATAACAAAAAAAGAATAGGTCCCAAGACTGAACCTTGAGGGACTCCACTTGTAATCAACTTACAATCAGAATCGAAACCATTAGCCCTTACAAGTTGTTGCCTTTTCCCAAGATAAGATTTGAACCAATTTAAAGAAGTACCACGAATTCCATAAAAATTTAGTTTGTTTATCAGAATTTCATGACTAACACAATCAAAGGCTTTCGCATAGTCACAAAAAACTGAGGCAGTTGGGTGGTTGTTATTGACAGATAAGTAGACGCCTCTAAGCAACGTGAACATGGCGTCACTGGTGCACTTGTTGGGTAGAAATCCGAACTGCTCCGGGGATATTATCTGTTGTTTCAGGAGAAATGGCATAAGACGGTTCTTCAGTAGCCTTTCGATGATTTTTGATAGCACTGGTAGTAGTGCAATTGGGCGATAATTGCAAGAGTTAGTTTTTTCGCCGCCTTTATGAAGTGGAATAATTATAGCTGTTTTAAGGCAATCAGGGAATACACCTTTTATAAAGGACTCATTATTAATGTTGTAAGGGCCTCTATGACTGGGAGTGGCAAGTTCAGGAATATTCTAATTGATAGGCCATCAGTGCTACACGAAGATTTACTTTTGATACTATTTATTACCTTCAATAGTTCAGTGTTGCTAACGGGACTTAAGAAAAAGCTATCAGCTAAATTTTTTGAAGGAGGGAGAAACGAAAGAGGGTCCAAACTTGGCGAGATACTAGAGGTAACATTTTTGCTTACATTAATAAAATAATCATTTAGATCATTAGCCCCTGGCAAGATCTGAGTCACAGGCTTTGATTTGTTTCTGAGGTTATTGATGATGGACCAGGTTTCTTTTGAAACGTTATTAGAGTTTGTTAGACGTTTTCGGTAGTGCAATTTTTTTGCTGACTTAATAAGAGTAGTGTAGATCCTCCTAATAATAATTAGAGATATAGTCGAGAATAAGAAAGGAGTCGGTGAATTTTTTTATATATGAGAGCGAGCGCATATTTTTAGCAGAAATTCGTATTCCTTTCGTGGTCCACGGGAAGGCCTTGTTAAAAGCACTTAAAGTTTTATTTAAAAAAGTTCTGAAGTTTGTGTTGACATTATCAGATTCAAAATTCCAATTGGTGTTAAAGCAAATATTATGAAATACTGAGAAATTTGCGGCCGAGAAAATTCTGCCCCGATGGCGAGATCTTGGTGAGGGCCTAATAGGTAAACTAAACCTGGAAATTACTGCCTCGTGATCGGAAAGACCTGAGTTATAGACCTGTGATTGCACCTCTGATGGAGAAAAATCAGACGCCATGTAATCGATGATAGAAGAAGAGTTTTTTGAAATTCTAGTTGGCGAGGATACATGCATTGAAAGACCGAAAGAGTCGAATATAGAAATTACATATTTCTGGATGGCACAAACAGTAGCATAGTCAATATTAAAGTCCCCGCATAGAATTTTTTTACCTTTAATCGGTAGACTGTCTAGCAAACTTACCAGGCTATTTAAAAATGATTGTACATCAGATCCAATTTTCTTCTGTTATTTTTTTTCCGGCAATTAAAAGATATTCAATATTATTTTGTTTTGCTTGTTTTCTGTGAGTGTTTGTTAATAGATAGTTAATATTTTTCCATATACTTTTCTGGAATTAAATTGTTCTTTAAAAAATTTTTGTTTCATTGACCTAATCATTTTCTTTACATATTTATTGTATTCGGTATAAATTTGTGCATGGGGTAAGTTTTTCGGAAATTTTTTTTGTTTAAATAATATTTGTTACGTCTTTATGAGTTTTTCTAATTCTGGAGTAAACCAAGGTTTTGTATTTTTTCTTGTTCTTAAAATTACTTTATGAGAACAGGATTTGAAAACATTTTCCAAATTATCATACAAATCATCTGCATTTTTTATTGCATTTTTAATCATGTCTAAATTTCTTAACTTGATCTTCAATGGTTCTACCACAAATTTATATATATTTATAGGTTCGAAATTACTAGAATTTTTTTTTGTTCTAGAGCAATGTCAATAACTTGAATAACATGATCACTTAGTGGACTGGAAATTAACTTTAAATTTATATTATCTTCCAGATTAGTTATAATGTCATCTATTAAAATGTTAGTTTTACTTACTTCACGAGTTGGGTTATTCACGTTACATAATTTGAAATTATTTGTTGAAAATATATCAAAAAGTTTAGTTGTAATGTTATTTTTTTGAAGAATGTTAATGTTCATATCTCCACATAAACAAACACTGCACGCAATTTCATTAAAATGTTGAAGTTTTTCTTCCAAGTATTCTAAGAATATGTCATTTTTTACAACTGGAGGCTTTTAAAAACCACAAATAATAATATTAAATATACTTAGTTTCAAAGAAATATATGAATATATATGTTCTGTCTTCTCTATTACATCAAATTTTAACTTTTCGCTAATAAACATGGCTTCTCCACCACCCCTCTTTTCTCTTGATGCAAAAACTGAATTGTAATTTCTAAAATTGTAATACTTTTCTTTATATTTCTTTATCCAAGTTTCTGATATAACAACTACATCTGCCTTTTCTGCATTGATTAATATTTCAATATCATCCATTTTATTTTTCATTGATCGTGTATTCATATATAATACTTTCATACTTTTATTGAAGAAGATAATTTATTTTTTCTTTTTCTTTTGATTCCCTGAATAAGTGGATTTTGCATTGGTTACTCTTTGCTTCATGTTCGTAATTAAAATTTGTTCCATATTTACCATTTGATATTTTGCAGTTATTACATTTTGGATTTTTTTCTTTACAAATTCAATAAGATTGGCTTCCAGAGCAGAACGCGCATGTTTGTTTTTTTGTACATTCTTTTAGCTTGTGTCCGTGAAAACCGTGTTTAAAAAAATAAGCAGTTTAAAAGTTATGAAAAAAAAAACAGGTTTTTTGAACGAACTTCATCTCGTAATTGCAACTACTGTATATATTCCAAGATCCTTCCTAACCGTCCATTTTGTATATCTTTTTGAGTACTTTCCTGCCCCGTAACCAGTTTTCCGACCAAAGGCCTACTTTTTTATTTGAAAAAAAAATCAGTATCTCTTTAACGCGTAAATGCACAACATAAATCGAAGCGATACATAAAAAATATAGATAAATATTTGCTTTAAACAAATCAAAGCTCAACCGTGTCATCTATCACAACTGACCTGACAAATATCTCTGTAAATTTTATTATCATCCTAGGCCAAGGCCACCTATCACTTCGCGTGGTATATGGATCGGTACGTATCGATTTTTGACCGATATGTGCACTTTTTTCTTTAAATCGAATTTTCACTCACTTGCTGAGTAGTTAGAGGGAAATGTTATTAGAGCTTTTTTGTAGCCAAATAAATGGTCCATCCGCGGGTTTAGAAATAATTTCGAGTACTATTCGTATTAAGCAGCAAAGTGGGGTTTAACTTGGTATTTAAATTATCAACTTTAAAAAATTGCAGTAATTTAACCATTAAAGTTATAAACTCGAAATTTGGTCACGGTCTGCCTAAAAATATCTTGTTTCGTAAACAAAATACCTTAGGGGCTGCATGCATCCCCTGTATATAATCCAGGACCCTTAGCAAATAGTCCATTGTGTGTAGCTTTTTAAGCACTTTCCTGTGACGTCATTCGTTTTCTGACCAGATGCCTACTTTTTTTATAAAAGAGAAAAAGTGACTAAAAGAATTAATTTTTTATGCGTTTTTCGAAAAATTTCAGTTTTTCTTAAAAATTCTTATTTTCTCGCCACATTTCCGACAGAGATGCATTTGATTTTTTGTTCTCCTAGATATTTTCTATAAAAAAAAACATCTCTTTTCGATAAGACTCACCTACTTTGAGATATAAGCGCCCTAAAAACACCCTTTTTTCGAACGAAAAAAAAAAATAAAATCTTCAAACTAAATTGAAACCCAACCAAAAACAATATGGTTCTGTAAGACCCGGAGAACTATCGTTCCAGAAAGTTTCGTTAGAAAAAAATTAAAATTGTGACCTCAACCAAGTTACATCGAAGTTGAGAATAGTAACAAACAGCCGCGAAGCGCACGTTTGTTAACAAGTTCTCCTAAACATCTAAATAATCTCTGCAACTCTGGGAGATGGAGCAAAAAACACACGCATTGCAGACTTAAACCTTTAAGTTAATAGAAGTATAAAATAAGAAAACTTGAAGGTAATTAATTAAAAACTTGCGTCATTCAAAATTAAAAATCGGTAGATTCAAAATAAAAAGAACTTTGGCCGGCGAAAATAATTAAACTTGAAGAGCGACAGAAAATGACATGACTTCTAATGTACTCAAGCAATATTACATCCACTAAGGGAATCGAGTATATCAAAAACAGTGTCGTACTCAATAAGTTGAATTTCTATAAATATGTAACTAACAAAAATTGACATTTTTTGCTTCTTTGAGCTGTCATACCACCTAAACGGTTAGAAGAGTTTTTGATAAGCTATCTTACGATGCCAGTCAAACAAAAATTTTGAAGTAATTCAATTAAATAGGTAGCAAAATAATTTCCGTTTTTTTTTTGTTTGATTGGCATCAAAGTTTTTTTGCTCTAGGTCCAACCGTTCAGGTGCGGCTCAAAGAAGCAAAAAGCAATGCAAGACCTCTGTACATAAAAAAACTGAAGTTACCATGGCAAGTTGTTGTGAAATTATATACTTCTGGTGACACAAAACTTAATGATAGTCTATCGTCAACTGTTTCATATCCAAATATTCTCACTTCATAAGTTGACTGGGACTTTAGATTTTCCAGTGTCACTTCTGTGGGTTCTTGAAATCTGAAAGGATATCCGATCGCATCTTTCCAATAAACCTTGCCTTTCTGAAATCAGTAGAATAACATTAAATTAGAAATATTTTTGAATTTAAAAAAATGGACCTAATTCAAACTTATTATTAATTACTAATCGATCATTTATTTTCGGGAAACAACGTATAAACATTATTATAAATTACAAATAAATCAAAAACCGGAAATATTAAAAAAAATTAAGAAGAATGGTTCTTTCCGACGTTTCGCCTTCGATTGCACGTCTTTCGTTCTATGTTAGCTAACCTCTATGGGAAGAAATCAAGAAGGATTTCTCCTTAGATGCCGGGATGAAGACGTAGTACCAAAATCTCTACAGATGAAACACCACATAACATCAAAAAGTGCAAGGAACATTTACAAACGAGCCAGTATGGCATTGGTAAGAGGAGGAATAAAAGCTACTCGACGTGATTTGGATATAAACGCTCGTAAGTTATTAAATATTCATTTAAAATTAGCTTTTATACTCGAATATCACATATTTAAAACTCTCGATGACATTAACAATGCGCAAGCAGAAAGGATACATCAGGCAGTTACCATTAAGCAACAGTAAAAGTTCGAAGGACTGCTGTACAGCCAAAGACCAATAAAACCTCCTCAGGACACAGTTATAAATTTATCTTCAAAAATCCTTACTGAAGCAGAACAATCCGTCCTCTCTAAAGGTCAAAACTGTGTTATCTGTTGAAGCGACAATTAGAAGACTTCCAGCAGAAGAAGCTGACGTAATAACGTATGAAACAGCGAAGATCATTAGAAATTCTAACCCGCCGAAGTCGAATCTATCAGCTGCGGAAAGAACGGAGATAAAAACATTAAACAACGATACAGACATTTTGGTCCTTTCAGCGGACAAGGGAAATGCCACTGTCGTCATGGACAAAACAGATTACGTAAAGAAATTACTACTTTTGGACGATAACATCTACAGAGTAATTCAAGCAGACCCGATCAACAAAATTGAGAGACGGATAACCAACCTTATAAACGCATCCAACCTACCAGCAGAGGAAAAGAAGATGTTAAAGCCAAGCAGACTCAGGATCCCGCGGATCTACGGACTACCTAAAATACACAAGGTTAATGTACCATTTCGACCTATCGCCAGTGCAATAGGATCTCCTACTTATAAAATTGGTAAATATCTTTCAAATATTCTTAATAATTTTACAGGAAAAACACATTCATATATTAGAAACTCTACGCATTTTGTAGAAAAACTAGAATCAATCCAATTAGATCCCCAAAGATATCTTAGTCAGTTTTGATATAGAATCGTTGTATACGAATGTGCCTATAAATGATTCACTTTCCATAATATCAGACTTATTTCACCATAATAAAATTGAGAATTCACTTTTAGATCTAATTGAAGCATGTCTTACATCAACGTATTTTGTCATTCAAGGAACTTTCTATGAGCAAACCTCAGGAGCAGCCATGGGATCTCCACTGTCACCGGTAATAGCCAATATCTTCATGGAAGCTTTTGAGGAGGAAGCCTTAGAGTCGTCTCCATTAAAACCAAAATCATGGTTCAGATATGTAGACGACAATGGAAATTGAATCAGAAGGCACGATTCTCTTTCTAGATGTTCTTGTACAAAGGAAAGGGCATGGTTCCTTAGGACACTCTGTATATAGAAAACCAACGCATACGAACAGATACTTAAATGCAAATTCACATCATCATCCAGCACAAAAGCAATCAGTTGTTAATTCATTGGTTTACAGAGCCCTCGCCATATGTGACCAAAATTCTTTACAATCGGAAACAGAGAAACTGACTCAAGCTTTAAGAGGGAATGGATACTGAGGATATTAATCGATCAGTTAGAAACCATAATAATCCTGCTACACGAAATGATACTAATAAGGAATTACCGATAGGAAGTATAGTTCCTCCATTTATACACGGAACCACAGACAAGATTACTTCGCCGGTCCAACATACGTGCAATCTTCAACACACACACAAGAAAATTGGACAATGTTTGCAATCGCCAAAGGACATTATTCCTTTCCAAACGGAAGGAGTATATGCAATTCCTTGTTCCTGTGGTGATGTCTATATTGGAGAAACTGGACGAACCATATCGACTAGGCTTAAGGAACGTGAACGATGTATCGGAAAGAAACAAATTGTACAATCTGTTGTATCTGAACACCAACATTCTACTGGACATGTTATAAATGTAATTGTGATTCCATTTTGACACGGTCCAATCCCAAGACCCATGATTTCTTAATTGACCACAGCTGTGAAAACTTTCGTTCTATATTAAAAAAAACGTGATGATAATAATTCTGCAGAAAATGTTTCTTTAAGTGTTTTTTAAAAGTTTCAATTTTGTTAATATTTTTTAATCGTTTTGGTAGATTATTGTAATAATTAACCCCACTGTGTAATATACATTATTTGTCAAAATTACTTTTAAATGTTATGGTGGAAAGACAATCAGACATTCACTTCATATAGAATTGGGACTTGTGAAAAACTTTATGAAGGCCATGGACAAAGAAGGCCGTTCCCTGGGATCAGTGACGGTAACATTAAAGAGGCAATATTTGTGGGTCCCCAGAGGGCAAAGAAAAAGACGCTTGGAATGTCTTTAAAATGGTTGCAATAAATTTTTTGGGAAACATTACTAGGACTATTACGAGGGATGTCCCAGAGGCTGCTTTCAAAAGGCAGGCTAAGAAGCGCAAAATGATTGTCTAAACTTTAGATTTTGTTGACCCAACAATATATTGTTATCTGTATTTCTTATGTTCATTACATATGCCTATAAATTAAAATTTTGTAACAAATAATTCAGATTTTTTATTAGCCAGCTAAATTCTTTAATAGGTATTAGATTTCTTTTGCAACCCACTAAATATTTTAATAGGTATTTTTTAGTAAAAAAAAAGGTTTTGTTCTAGAAACAAAAACAAGTTGAAATTTGTTCTTCAGTTCTTATTTCTTTAGAAAATTCTGACGGTTTAGAGAATCGAATAACCTGTACAAACCTTTGAATAAATAGACAACAGGAAAGAGCCTTATGCATTATTTTAAATTAGTAGGCTTTGACGGAACTACGTCATTTTTGGGACCTTATTTTTCTGATGTTCCGCTGCACACTGGGGCAAATGCGGAAAAAACTATGTTACTGAAACTGTAAATTTTAATTAATTTGAAACTAATTTTTTTATAACAAATTTGCTGTAAAACTAAGTTATAATTGACTTTTAACAAAACAAATTAGGTTACCTTAATAAACGATGCCCAAAGTTGGCATTTGGTTAAATTATGTAAAATTTATTTTTTGAAATAAAATTCGTCAGTCTTCAGTTAGGCACTTTTATAAGATATTCTCCCATTTTTCCTACATAGATTAACCCAAAAAGTTTATGACAACATAGTTTGGACAAAAAAATATACCGATGGGCAATTTAATTGGGAGCGCTCTACTACTTCGGTAAATAGTTTTTAAAGTCGGCGATTCAAAAAAAGCTCCGTTAGCCTCCAACACAATTTGGTAGTAATTTTCACCTACATACATTCCAGAAACAGTCCTATTAATTTCAGCTGCAACCATGTGCAACCGCGACCTCTGTAACCTTTTTTTATTTAGAAAACTGTTAAATTTAAAACATATCATGGGTAGAACTAAACTATATTCTCATTTGCGTGAGTCCCAAACTTATTTGGGTCAATATCATAGATGCTACTGATTACATCCAGAATAAATAAAATAATATAGGTAATCACCGACAAATTAACTATACAGGATGTCAATTTAAAAACCTCCCACCCCTATTATTTTAAAAATGTAACCCGTTTCGAAAAAATAGTGCCGGTTTTTGATGTTCTCCATTTTCAAAAATCTGATTGTTGCCAAGGTGAGTTTGTATTCCATGCATTTTATACGGACGTGTATAGGGGATAAACCTGTTATTTGAAGCGCTTCATTATTTTTGTCTGTTTCTGTCTTAATTTTTCATTAAGCATGGAAATAAATAAAACATGTCTCTACTGCTCTAAAGTATCTAGATGAGGTCCGAGGATTTTTCCAAATTACTTTGCCTTGATCTTTGGCTTGATGATATTTGTAAAGGCATCATGGAAGTTATTAATTAATAATTAGAAGTCAGATTATTTATTTTAATCTTTAGTCAAATAATTTTGAGATTTCAGATTCTCCACTCTTAAGTAACACCTTAAAGTCATTATTACTAATTGGTGGCCATTCAGTGTATCCAGATCTAGGTTTATAGGATTGGTATATTTACTTAATTTAGCTTGGATAAATAAAGACACGTTACTTAAAGCTTGACTTTATTATTTAAACTTGATGAGGAACTTTCTGCATAAGTAGACTCTGTAAATGTCTTAATCGAAGTAGGCGTTCGTTGACTGCTCACGTGTAAATATTTTGACAAACGTCAAATTCAGGTAAATCTACTTCGTTATTTAATTATATTTATTCTAGTAGTGTTTAGAGTAATCAAAGTGTTGAGAGTCATAAAAACGCCGCCAATACTTTGTGACATTGAATTAGTGACATTATGGAGTCCCTTACCATATCATATCGCACCTTATGTGAAGTGCTTCTTGATAATGGAGACATTCAAGGGTATGTTCGCGATAACATTCGGCACTTGAGTGACACACATTTTTCTATTCTGTCCGAGCAACTTCAAAAACGTTTCTTGCCACATTTCTACAAAAAGTTTAAGGAGGTCTCTCGAAACAAAACTAGGTTCCGAAAAAAGTTCAGTAATTGGATGGAGGGTGAGTTTTCAATTAATTTTTCTGATGATGGAGATGCTGGGGTTTTTTTTAATCAAGAAGGGAGGCCAAAAAAAAGTTTCGATGATTGCGGTAAAAGGAGTAAGAGACAAAAAATTCAAAATCTTCGCTCAACACATCCGCAGAATCTAATTAATGCAGCAAGTACCTTATCAAGTGTAAATAATACAGGTCAAGCCTCGGGTCAAGCTTTTAGTAACGATACAGCATTGTCTTTATTTATTCAAGCTAAATTAAGTAAATACCAGTACGAGGTTATTAGGAAGGCTGCTAAAAATATAGGATGTAATATTTTTCCTAGTTATAAAAAAATTACTACGGCGAAGAAGGAATGTTATCCTGACAACATTAATATTACGGACACATCTGCTGAAGTTCCACTTCAAAACTTATTAGATCATACGGCAAAAAGAATACTAAGAACAAAAAATCAAACAGAATTGGATACATTGAATGGCCAAGAATTGGTATTGACTTCAAAGTGGGGCTGTGATGGAGCTTCTGGGCAGAATGAGTTTTCCCAAAATTATTTAACCGAAGATGAAAATAAGTCTGACTCTAATTTATTTATGACTTCCATGGTGCCTTTGAAAATGTTATCAACTGTAGATCAAAACAATGTTATTTGGCAAAACCCTCGACCGTCATCGACCAGATATTGCAGAGCAATACGATTTCGTTACGAAAAAGAAACCCTTGAAATGACACGTGCTGAAAAGGAACGTGTTGATAGGGAATATGCAAACCTCCAACCATCAAGAGTAGAATTAGACGGAATCGTAATTAGGGTCAAACATGTTTTGATTTTTTCTATGCTTGATGGAAAGGTAGCCCAAGCTATAACGGGAACTTCCTCATCAAGCAATTGTTTCATTTGCCAAGCTCGTCCTTCAGAAATTAACGACCTAATAAAAATTCGACAGAAGCCGACAAGTGAACAAGCTCTGAAAATAGGTTTATCCCCTTTACATGCTCGGATAAAATGCATGGAATACATACTCCACCTCGCCTATAATCAAAGTTTTGGAAAATGGAGAACATCAAAAACAACAGCACTTATTAAGGAGGCAGAGAAGAAGCGGATACAACAAGAATTTCTTAATAGACTAGGAATCCGGGTAGATTTTGTGAAGCAGGGGTACGGTTCATCAAATACAGGTTGTTAATACATAATTTATATAGTTTAATTTGCCTATAATTACCTATATTATTTTGTTTACAGGTAATACTTCTCGCCGGTTTTTTGCTAATCCAGATTTAACATCTGAAATTACAAAAATTGATAGAACATTGATTCAGCGTCTTGGTGTTATTCTTGACGTAATCAACAGCACCTATGATATTGACCCAAATAAGTTTGGAACTTACGCAAATGAGACCGCCGAGTTAGCAGTTAGTCTCTACCCTTGGTATTACATGCCTTCGACGTTACATAAAATTTTAATCCACGGTGCAGAAATTATAGCCTCTGCAGCTCTTCCCATCGGTATGCTTTCCGAAGAAGCCCAAGAAAGCCGCAATAAGGACTATAAAATATTTAGATTAAACCATTCAAGAAAACACTCCCGACTAAAGACAAATGAGGACATTTTTCATAAAATTTTAGAAACATCCGACCCTTTTATTTCAAGTTTAAGACCCGAACCAAAAAAAAAAACATTACCCTGTAAATAGTGAAATTTTAGAGTTATTAGTTTAATAGTTTTCAGAGTCCTATCCGAACTTTTTAAGACCTATCGAAATAAGGTGGTATAGTTAACAATACCAAATTTGGCAACATCACTGCTTCATTTCGATAGTTTTTAAAAAGTCAAGACAGGAAAGTGAAATTCGTTTTATTATTTGACCTAATCGTTTTATCACTCTAATTAGATGAAGTCAGTAAAGTACCGATTTTCAATTGTTTTTTGAACTTAAGTATAGGACATAATATAAAACTCAAAACAATTATCGCATATTTCCCAAATTGTCAAATTTCATTTTCAGATATAAATATCTTGAATTTAAATATTTTTTATAGAATAAGGAATCATGTTTCAAAGAATTTTACGGTGTGTCACAGAATTTAAACAAAATTTACAAAATAACGCGATTTCTAACTTTGTACCGATTTGAAAATATGCGATAATTGTTTTGAGTAGTGTAGTACCTATAGTATAAAAATATGATATAAGTTAAGATAGAAACGTGTAACCTGTTTCGCTCTATATTAAACCGTTCATGTTTTACAGCCAGTGATATTGGCCGATTTTTAACTGTCAATATTTCAAAAACAGGTGAAAATATGTAAAGATACTATACACGAAACGTGATTCTTTAATTTTTCGAGAAATCAAGAAATGTATAATAATATACAGGATGTCTCATTTAAAAGTCTGTGCAACACTTTTTGGACACCCTGTATTAATAAAACTCAAGTACTTAAACAATTTATTTCAAACCATAAAACTCTTATATTAACTTTTTTTTTCTGAAGTCAGTGGTTTCTAAAAAAAGTTATAGGCCCCTAATAAAATGACCACTCTGTACATTTGAACCATGCTGTGTTTATTTTCTTGTAAATATCCGATGTAATTTTTCATTCTGAGACAAATAAGACCAACTCGAAATTAATACCACTATCCAGTCTCAAGCTATATGGTTTTTTCCGTTTTCTGGCTTAATTGCCCCACTGTGCGCTGTTGGTTTGTTGACATGTGTTGTCAAACCATCATCTTTACAAATTTAAGCATAAGTTTTAGCAGTTTATAAAAAATACACACATCGAATCAAATCAAAATACAAGAGTTCTAACCACACTACACCACAACTTGTTACATTCTGGACGCGCGTTTCGCCAAATTAGCATCATCAGCAGATGATATAAACTAAGGTAACTTATCCTAACCGAGAATGTTTATAGGTAAATGTGGTTACACTTGGTTGCACGCGACTGCACCGTTGTTAAGTAAACAATAGAGGGGACTATAGCGAATAGGCCCTCTGTCTTTATTTAGTGCTTTCTTACCACATTTAACTACTTTTATACTCTCAAATGCATCCAATGGTCTATTATTAGATACATTTTTAATCAACTTAAAAGTATTTATTCTTATTTGATGATTGTTTTCCAAAGCATGTTGGGCAACGCTTGACTTTTCTGTTCTTCCGTATCTTAAATTTGCAATGTGTTCTTTAAAACGAATGTTTATGGAGCGTTTAAGTCGACTTTGTCTTTAGTATTTCCAAGGAGATTTTTCAAACTGTCCTCCGTTTTGTAGGCTACTCTAAAACCTATGTTTTTAAATACTTTTTCTAGACCTCTCGTATATCTGGGATCATATGGGATTACTATGAACTTATTGGGAGCCTTAAATGCCTGAAGAGTAGAGTAGTATCTTTTAACATTTTCTTATGCTTCTGTCTATTTACTAATTTAACAAAATTATCACTGTATCCATTACTTTTAGCTATATTTTTAATCCGATGCATTTCATTGTTAAAACGTTCTTTACTTAATGGAAAATTGATTAACCTATGAGTTAAGAAATGAAATGCTGCCATTTTGTGTTGGCGGCAATGAAAGGAGTCGGATGTTATATACCTATCAGTATTAGTAAATTTCCTATAAATCAAATTCTAATTTATCGTTATTTCTAATAACTAAAGTGTCGAGAAAAGGTAATTGCCCATTGTTCTCCTTTTCGTACGTAAAATTAATGGACGAGTATTTATTGTTTAATGTTTCTAAGAAAGTGTCCAAATTTTCTGTTTTAGTATCAAAAATAGCAAATATATCGTCTACGTACTATATATACCACACCCTTGGGGAATACTTGAGTTCTCTTTTAAATTGAGTTTCTAATCTACCTATAAACAAATTTGCAAGGAACGGAGATAACCAATTTCTCATCGCAGTTCCCTTAAGTTGTTTATGATATTTATTGTTGAACTGAAAAAAATATTGATTCATACATAATTTTGTGAGAAGCAAATATTCATCAATAACTTCTTTCATCAAATTATTGATTTCAAGTAGTTCCTTTAGGTACTCTAAAGCTAGTGGTATGGGTACACTAGAAAACAATGAGCTTACATCAAAAGATATTAAAATTTCTCCTTCCTTTAAGTGAACATTTTTAATTTTATCTAAGAATTCTAACAATTTAGTAACCTCAAAGCTATCGTAAGGAGAACAATGGGCAATTACCTCTTCTCGACACGTTAGTTATTAGAAATAACGATAAACTAGAATTTTATATTTATAGGAAATTTACTAATACTGATAGGTATATAACATCCGACTCCTTTCATCCCAGATATACGAGAGGTCTAGAAAAAGTATTTAAAAACGTAGGTTTTAGAGTAGCCTACAAAACGGAGGACAGTTTGAAAAATCTCCTTGGAAATACTAAAGACAAAGTCGACTTAAACGCTCCATAAACATTCGTTTTAAAGAACACATTGCAAATTTAAGATACGGAAGAACAGAAAAGTCAAGCGTTGCCCAACATGCTTTGGAAAACAATCATCAAATAGAAATAAATACTTTTAAGTTGATTAGAAATGTATCTAATAATAGACCATTGGATGCATTTGAGAGTATAAAAATAGTTAAATGTGGTAAGAAAGCACTAAATAAAGACAGAGGGCCTATTCTCTATAGTACCTCTGTTGTGTGTTGTGTATTATAAAACGTAACACATTTTTGGTCGTTTGCATTATCCTAAATACAAAAAATGATCAGTTGTGTGGCGTGCAGTCGTACCCGTATTAAAAGTACAAGGAAGAAAGGAATTTCGTTCCAGCGGTAAGTTCATTTGTGTTTTCGTAAGTAAAAAAATTAACAAGATACTTTTAATTCCGATTTTAGGGCAAAAATAATTGTTATTATAATGAAAATCACAATTCTTAAAGTGTCAAACAATTAGGTTAGGAACCAAGTGATATATAAAACACACAGTAGCGTAACACTTCATGTAATATTTTGTTAGGTCAAAACATTTAAATTACCTTAAGTATGTTCTAAAACGGAAAAAAAAGTTGAGGTTATGAGTTGCTAGGAACAATTTTATGGGATAAAATAAGTTTTAATATCTAACATTATATTCTCCTTTTTTTGGGTCTGATACGGTGCTGAAGGGGAAACAGTTTAATTATATTTCTCAACAAATGTTATTTGTTTAACAGACAGTAAAGGCAAACAAAAAATATGAAATCCTCTTTTGGATATTTTATTGCATGTATTATACTTTGTTTAGGAAAAATAGAATATACCTATACCTATAGGTACATACTTTTTTTTAATTTCTATAAACATTTAAGATGTTTTATTTTTTCTTGTATTTGTTAGATTATTTATTTATTGCAGGTAACCAAAATCTAACCCTAAATAGCACAAATATTTGTGCTGTCATGAGCTATTCTTAGTGTAATATATTTTTTAAGTCTAACCCAAAATTAATTAAAATCAATCAAAAAACTAACCTAATCTAACCTTACATCGTTTAAGATATCCCAAAAATTCTACCAATAAAAATTTGGATTCTGTAAGCGTAAACTCACTTAACCAGACCTAACCTAATATAATTTTTTTCTTTCGTTTTCAAACATAGGTACTTAAGGTAATTTAAATATTTGAACGTAACAAAATATTTAATGAAGTGCGTTACACTGTGTTTTTTATATACCACTTGGTGTTATTGCACTTCGAAATAAGAATCATAACTGACTATTGTACTTTGCTTTAATAAAAGTTTATGGAAACTAGGAAGTACTAAATAAAATTGAAGGCGTAGGAACTTCAAATTCAAATTCAAAACTTTTTATTTGCCAAAGACATACAAACAATTGAAATACAGAATATTAGAAATAAATTTCTGGTACCTATATAACCTTCATTTTACACACGACACTATTTTACAAATAAGAATGCTTAAAGGTAGTACTTTTAAAACATTGAATACCTAATATTAATATTTTTATAAAATATAATAAAGCCTTTTTAACCAATAAAATTTATTAGTACCGTATAATCGCAGTTCTATTTTAATTTCTTTTGTTTTTATTTATATAGTTAATGTTAATTTTACTGATATTTTTTCTAACCTAATGTGTCTTAGATGTTAATATTTCGTAGATAGGCATTTATCTAATGTTTTGTTCTGTATTAAATTTGAGTACATTTAAATGAAATAATAATAAGTGTGCTTGTTTTTATTTAAAACGTAATTTAGACTGTACTAATAAAATTATTTGTATTTAATTATTTATGGCCTGTTGCGACTTAAATGCGTTAATATTTTTTATCTACTTAACTTTTCTAAATAATTTAGTTACTTAGAAAAAATATAATTTCCTATTTCAACTAAAAATAACCATTCTGCTTATTAAAAAAATATTATTAAATTTTATTTATTAATAAGTAGTAATAAAAACAAAGCAGAAATACAAAAGGACAGTCGAAACGAAACAAACAAGAAGAATTCCATGCATTTTACAGATTATGAAAGCCTAATATAACTTTCAAATGAGTTGCAAGTTTATCCAAATATGCTCTCGTATGGTTGCGCCGTTAAATTCTTAGTTGCAAGTACTTCTTAGGAGCAAGCTTTAGATCAAATTATTGTAATTAATGTGCACATGTCACTAGAGCTCATCATCCAGAAGGCGTTCTCGCTATGTTAATTTATTTTGTCCAGGCGGCAACATTGCCACATTTCACTATAACTTTGATAAGTCGCTGTTTCTTTGTTTTTTAATCAATCATTTATTCCCAAGAAACAATATTGTTTATAGTAGGGAACTAATTAACAGTAGAAAAATATAAAAATGTATACACGTTACTATAAATTATGAATAAATTAAAAACTGTAAACATTAAAAAAATATATCAAACGTAAAGATATTAATTCCTTAAAAAATATTTCTTTAAGTGTTTTTTAAAAGTATCAATTCCCATTAATATTTTTTAATCATGTTGGTAGATTATTGTAATAATTAACCCCAGTGTGTAATATACATTGTTTGCCAAAATTACTTTTAAATTTTATGGTGGAGAAATAATCGGTTTGTCTTGTATTATGGTCATGAATGTTATTATTTCTAATAAAATTTAAATTTGTATGTTTCATATTTTTAGCTGATGAGTGAATAAAATGGTGGACTCCAGATATGGTAAACGGTAAATACATTTTATTGACTTATTTTGTAATTTTTCTAATGGTTTTATTGTTTTTTTACATGCAGCGCCCCACACTGATATTAGATACTGTAATTTTGAATAAATGAAAGCAAAATCTATTATTTTAACAAATTAAGAGAAATATAGTTACGAATTTTAAACAAAATTCCTATTATTGGAGACATTTTTACTCTTAAATATTCTATATGTGGCTTCCAATCTAAATTTTGATATATATATAAGACTAAAAATTTAATACACTTTGAATAATTAATTTGATTATTATTTATATAAGTTTCTTCGTTTATATAAGTTTCTTAATTGAGTGTCAATATTTAAGGAGGTGATTTTTGGGTTCATTTTAAGAAGAAAACTTCATATAACAAAACTTCATATAAATATACAGGGTGTTAAACTTTCAATAATTTCATAATTTTTCGATAATATCTCGAATACCACTCTAGATACTGTAATGAAATTTGGTATAGAGGTACTGTGCATCTAGTGGAATTTTTTGATGTAGAACATTTTTTTTATTTCCACCAGTGGTGTCCGTACGGAATCCGACCTGCATATTTTCCCAGACATTGATGGTACACCACTGATTTTTTTTTAAATAAAAATTATTTTTGAAATTCCCATTCATTTTTGAGCAAGTTTGGTAGCCAACCATAGCCCCCTGGATCCCCAGACCTAAATAGTTTGGATTTTTTCTATGGGGACATCTTAAATCTTTAGTTTACCGCACCTCAGTAAACACTGTAGAGGAGCTGAAGGATCGTATAAGAGATTCTTGCGATATTATCAGAAACATTGAAGGATACCTCAAAGAGTTCGCGACAACATGAGGAAAAGGGCTGAAGCGTGTATTCTCCAAGATGGTGGGCATTTTCAACAACTTATCTAATTTTTTTCTTCTATTCTGTTTCACAAAGTGTGCTGTCAATTTGTTAAAACCTAATTATTTTTGTTGAAATTATTAATTATGTACCTAGTTGTATTAGTATAGTTTTGTAAATAACTTGTTATTGTTGAAGAATGTCATATAATTTTAATAAAATTTATAAAAAGTATTTATAAAGGAACAGACTTCTGAAAAAAAACATTGACTTGGTGGTCCTAGATTGGTGGCTGAAGACTACATACTATTATCTACAAATATCTCTCACTAAGATAAAGCGATTTCTGATTTTAATAAGAATGGACATAGTAATTACTTTCACGCCACTGATTTTTCTAAAATAAAGCATTTTTATTGATTCATCTGTTTGTTTTTGAAAACTTTTAGTATTTATTTTCGACAAGATTTGATTTCTCGAGTTTAATACAATAAAATTCCTCTGCATGCGTGGTGATATCCGTCTTATGACCAGGATTGTTTGGACCATGCAGAGAAACGGTTTAAAACGAAAACTGTCCGTCCAACACAAAATTACCAAGAGATCAAACTTGCTCAAAAATGAACGGGAATTTCAAAAATAATTTTTATTTAAAAAAAATCTGTGGCGTACCGTCAATATCTGGGGAAAATATGCAGGTCGGATTCCGTACGGACGCCACTGGTGGAAATTAAAAAAATGTTCTACATCAAAAAATTCCACTAGATGCATAGTACCTCTATACCAAATTTCATTACAATATCTAGAGTGGTATTCGAGATATTATCGAAAAATTATGAAATTATTGAAAGTTTAACACCCTGTATCTCAAAATTTCCACCGTTTAAGACATGTTTATATGAAGTTTTCTTCTTAAAATGGACCCAAAAATCATCTCCTTAAATATTGACACTCAATTAAGAAACACCCTGTATACATGAAAGAGGATTTCTGAAAGTTTATTTTTGTGCCTTTAGTAATTAAGTTTAGATCTTCATTAATAATAACATTTATTTTTGCAAAATTATCTGAAGTATAGAGAAGGGTGGTATCATCAGCAAATAACTTAATGGAGCGTTCTAAATTTAACAGAGGTACAGAATTTATATATATATATATATATATATATATATATATATATATATATATATATATATATATATATATATATATATATTAAAATAAAATTGGAGCCAATCTAGACCCTTGAAAAAGTTTATGTGGTGTGCCCACATAAACTTTTTTGATGACTGCTTTTATTTTTGCCAATCTGAATAAACCCAATGTCAATTTTAAAGCATTTTAATTGTAAAAGACATGAATTTTAATGTTTCACCAGTTTTTTTTGTTAAATTGGCACCTGGAATAATGTATCACACTAATTAGCTTGTTTAATTTAGACCATACCTTAATTACAATTCTCTTTCAAAAATATAAGTTTTCAAATTACTTCCTAAATTTCAAAGTGGATACGCCACTGAAAACCGGAAACAAAGGTGTTGTCATTTTGACGGGACATCGTTTTGAATCTGGGGACCTTCCCGGTCTCGTCAAGGTCACGGCTAGGCTCTTTTCTGTACATATATTTATTCAAACGTATAAACCGTGTGAAATTAGCTTACCTCCCTATACTGGATCGTGTAGAATCTTATTGTCGATGAGTCACCTTTACCTTTAAACGTTTTTACAGACACCTTGCATGTCGTATAACCTACCTCCATCTGTGGACCATCGTCGAATAAAAATAATCCGGATGCTAAAAAAAACACAAATAATGAAGTTATTTAATTCCTAAATAATAAGTACGAACAAAAATTAGGCAATATGTCTTTTGGAAGTAGTTAAGAAATCCATAACGCAGAGAATTAATCCAATGCAAATCATAGTAAAATAGAATATACAGGGTGTTCCAGAACAGGTGGGCAATCTCTGAGACATAAATAGAACAAGTAAATATAATGTTAGTTTGTCATATACAATTATCTCCTAAACTACTAACGAACTGAGATATTTATTCTTAAAATAGACGTAACTTCATAATATCAAAAAAATGAAAATTAAAAAAACTGAAAATTTGTAAAAAATAAAATATACGTTTAATGTTTTATTTTATATAAACACTTTTTTCCTGTAATACAGAGAAAAAAATAATAATTACATCTGAAAAATGAGACGTGTAACTTTCACTAGCCAGATGAAAATTCTTTTATCAGTCTACGTTTCATGAAATTTAATGAACTATGCAAGAAATCTACAATATTTTTTACGTATAAAAAACTCCATTTTCTAATCACAGAAACACTAGACCCTTTCATGAAAAGAACAATCAACAGATGAGTAAAAAAAACTTTGAAAGGAAGCACAGGATTTGATTGACTAATTAATGGGTTACCGTAACGCAAGGTTCCATGAAAATCTAGCCCAAATACCAAAAAGAACTGCTATAGCGTTTTCAATTGGCAACATTCTTTAATGTGTGCTGAATGCATTGTTATCTTTTCATTTCCCTCGTAAAAGGGAAGTGAAAAAATCACCCCCCGAGATGTTTTCAGATTAGGAGCCCTAGATGCCGAAAAACATGTTTTCTCAATTCCGTCGGTCTGTCTGTCTGTCAGTTCGCGGCATAGCTAAAAACTACTTACCCGATTGAATTCAATTTTGGTCTATAGTTAAGGGTCATATGGGGATTACCTGGTACATTTTGGTGAAAATCCAATATGGCGAAACAAAATGGCGACCTAGTGAATAAAAAAATATTATTGAAAAACTGCTTATCCGATTTAACTCAAATTTTGCACAAAAATCAAGTAATATGTTGGACTGAATTGGTAACATTTTGGTACGAATCCAAGATGGCGGGTTAACAAAATATTTAAAAAATGAGCCTACAAAAATTGCTTAATGGTTTGATTTCAAATTACGGGTCATAACTAATTGTGGTATAGGGATCAACTAGTAAAATTGTGGTACTAATTCAAGATGGCCTACCAAATAAAATGTTTGTATTCGTGAAAAAATCAGCCTCTCAGGTTTTACATACCATCAGGATTTCGCGTCTCTAGATGCCAAAAAATTTGTTTTATCAATTCCGTCGATCGGTTAGTCTGTCTGTATGTCAGTTCGTAGCTTAAAGACTACTTACCCTATTGACTTCAAATGTTGATAAAAAATGAAAGGTTATATGGGGATGCCCTGGTAACATTGTGGTAAAGATCCAATATATATATATATATATATACTACGTCAGTAGTTTCAGGTAAGCGGTCTGTGACTATTCAAACTTTATTTATTTTAGATCTCAATATTTCGTCAAATTTTTATTGACTTCAGCAGCAGACAACTAGAGACAATAAATTTGTCTTAATTAACATACTTCAGAAAATATACAGTTACATTGCACATTAAAATCCTTACAATTGTAGAGTTAGTCGAACATATTATAAAACAAGGACAATAAAAGCAACATTATGCACATTCAGGACAAAACCAATTTTGACATTTAACAGGTATTCAATTTAAATACAAAACGATAATGAGCGTTTACCGATGTTTGGAACACTGATGGAAAAAGAATAAACAAACAAGAAAAAAAGATAAATGGATAGCATGTGGTTCTTATACATTCCTACAATATATATATATATATATATATATATATATATATATATATATATATGTTTGTCTCAGATTCGCTTCTCTATACAGGGATCTCTGCTCCTATATACCTACAGCAAAGGTTAAATGGGGAAAGTTTTAGAGGAAACTTACTGCATTCGATATCCGGCTTCAGATTTACGATCGATCAATTGTTGTTGGAAATATCTTGGAAAAACCGAAAATGGTGGATTTCGTTTTTGGCCAGTATATCCAGAACGGTAAATTTGACAGCTGCCAAAATGTGACATTATTTGGACACATTTTTAAGACAAATAAGATCGCGTATTCGACACGCCTTCATTGTTTTTTGTTAACCCGCAAGCCGCCTCAACTTTCATTTTTCTTAGGGCAGCCATATAGGATTTTTCGATTTTTGGAAAAAGCCTAAAATTTCCAGTCTAGTGATATCTCACAAGTGCATTAAAGGTTTTAGTATCATCGAAATATTACACTTCGTAAAGTTAGGTTTCAATTTTTTCTAAGGAGGCCATGATTTAATGTAATGTTAGCTCTCAATGCTTTTCTAACGAGGCCATGATTTATCTGTAACAAAATTGGATTTTAACTTTGACGTTAAGTTAAATAGTTGAAAGTATCAAAGCTGTGTTTTAATAAGTAGTAGGTACGCTTTTATCCCAATTAAATCATAAATCTGACACATAAATTGTCAAAACCTGTAGAAAATGGCCGGCATTCCGTATTTGAATGAAGAAAAGGTTGACATGTTAGCTCTGTACTTTCAATCATACAGAAACGCCGACGTTACCTCAGCAAGGTATTTGGAGATGTACCCCGAACGACGGCAGCCTCATAAAACCCAATTCAGGAAAATTGTAGTTAATTTAATTAACCATGGTGCCTTCGAACAAACTAGAAGCGGATACAATAATAACAATGAAAATCAATGAGATCTAATGAGACAAAAACGTTTTACAAGCTATCAACGAAAACGCTAGTGCATCGGTAAGAACTGTAGAACAGGAAACTAATGTGCCAAAATCAACAATACAGAGAATTTTAAAAAAGAATAAGTACAATCCATACAAACCCATAATAGTACAAGGACTTAAGGAAACTGATTTTCCAAGACGACTACAGTTCTGTGAGTGGTATACTAGGAGATGTAATGAAAATCCTGATTTTGTAAATCATGTCTTGTGGTCCGATGAGAGCAGGTTCACGAATTGTGGAGTCTTTAATAGGCACAACCGTCATCATTGGGCTGTGCAAAATCCTCACGAAGTGGCAGAAAGACGTCTACAGATCAGATTTGGAAGTAACGTTTGGTGTGGGATCATTGGTAAGTTAATCCAATCAATCTTTTTTAAATAGGCACCAAATGATAGTCAAATAATAATCTTTTTTTTCGTTTAGTTCTTTAATGATACTTAAAGAGTATAATCTAATAAAAAAAAAGTAAAACGTTCTACTCTAGTCAGTCAACTTACTTTTTTGATATTGTATTACATTTGTATTCAATCATTTTGTATTGTAGTTTCGAAGAACCTATAAAAATAGAATTGGATTCTATAAATTTATTTACACTTTATCTAGATTTTCTGCAGATTTAGCTAATTCTCTAAAATTATTTTGATTGTCTGAATTTAATGATTTATTATTACCCGGGAAGCCTAGTTCTTGCGTTATGAAAAAAATACCATATTAATCAAATGTCGAATTATTTTTCGGTTTTCATTATGATTTATAAAAAAGCGTTCAGCTATATTTCCGAATAATTTAAATTTTAAAGTGCAAGGGGTTTGTTCTTTTGATATTTTATGTTTTATTGAGGCACGGTGTACTTCTTTAAGATTATTATATCACTGAAATAAATTGATTTAGTATTTCCGAAATTAATATGCAATACCAACAAAATAATTTATTACGGCTATTACTTCCCGCTAACCAAATATCTTTTTCTTTTTCATAATAAAGCTGAACAGGTTTCAACTGTATACAAGCTCATTCATTACGGGATGTTTTGATAATTATTTTTGGAAAGAAAATATCTACTTTTTATTAAAGATAATTTTCATTTTATAATATATAGTTTCTAGTACCACCCGGGCGACCCTGCCGCCCTTGACTGTTGGGCACCTATTTATAAATTATTAATCATTTCGGAAAATCGACTTATTGGACCATTTTTGTTTGACTACAACCTAAACGGGCAGAGGTACCTAGAGCTTTTGCGAAACCAGGTTGTACCAGCCTTACGAGCTAACGGAAGATGAATTAAGAAGAACTTGGTTTCAACAAGACGGATGTCCGGCTCACAATACCATTCAAGTCAGGAACTTCTTAAGAGAGCAGTTTGATGAAAGAATAATTTCTTTAAATGGCCCAATATCTTGGCCTACTAGATCCCCTGACCTGTCACCCTTGGATTTCTACCTCTGGGGTCACACGAAGAATGAAATCTATGAATTTGATCCCCCCGTGACCATAGAAATCCAGAGACAAAGAGTTATGGACATATTTAGAAATATTAACCGAAATACACTTACCAGGGTTGTACGAAAAAGTCACCAATTGTCAAAAATGTCTCGATGCAAATGGACATCATTTTGCAGATTTGTAAATTAATGTTACCCACTTACAAAGTAGTTAAAGCTCATTTAGATTTTTTGAGTCTTTATTTACGTTCATGTTGTTTTGAAAATTCAATGCGTTCAATACATTACTTCTTTATTAATGTAATCTTGTGACAAATAAATCATGTCCTCCTTTAAAAACATTGAAACCTAATTTACGAAGTGTGATATTTTGATGACACTAAAATCTTTAATGCACTTGTGAAATATCACTAGACTGGAAATTTTAGGCTCTTTCCAAAAATCGAAAAATCCAATATGGCGGTCATAAGAAAAATGAAAATTGAGGCGGGTTGCGGGTTAACAAAAAACAATGAAGACGTATCGGATACGCCATCTTATTTGTCTTAAAAATGTGTCCCAATAATGTCATATTTTGACAGCTGTCAAATTTACCGTTCAGGATATACTGGCGAAAAACGAAATCCGCCATTTTCGGTTTTTCGCCGATATTTCCCAAACTTATTGATCGATCGTAAATCTGAAGCCAGATATCGAATGCAATAAGTTTCTTCTAAAACTTTCCTTATTTAACCTTTGCTGTAGGTATAATAGGAGCCGAGATCCCTAAATAGAGAATCGAATCTGGCACACACTGTATATATATATATATATATATATATATATATATATATATATATATATATAGATACTAAAATCAATAAAAATGCGCTTTCACACACCTTTATCAAAAATTCTTATTCTTATATAAGTGTTATACTTAGCATGTAGTACTATTTCAGTATGATAGACGTTTCGTTTTCGATTTTGTCATATCGAGCAATCTGTTATTTCAGATCTCCCTGGGTACAAGCCTGCCTGATGAGGGTAAAGGCCCAGAAATCATGATCGCAGGAGGGTACCCTGTGACATAATCGAAAGCAATTCTTCTTGTAGGCCGTTTTGCACCTGCAGAAATTATATATTTCTGCTATTCTACATATATATATATATATATATATATATATATATATATATATATATATATATATATATATATATATATATATGTGAATGTAACAATAAACAAAAATCAAGTGTTATATAGATATAGGAATCAACTGGTAACATTTTGATATGAATCCAAGACAGCAAAACAAAATAGCAGCCTAAAAAAATATTTAAAAAATCACCCTGAAAATGTTACTTATTAAATCAATTTCAATTTTTGTGCAAGAATTAAGTATGATATAGAGATAGATAAATTGGTAAGTTGTCGTATGAATTTCAGATGGCGAAAGAAAATGCCGGCCAAATAAAATTTAAAAAAATCGAGGTAAAAAAATTTTGTTCAACTGAGTTTAAATTTTGCAGAAAAATTAAATGTGAAAATGGGATAAACTGGTACAAATTCAGCATGACCTAGCAAAATGGCGGTATGTGTCAATGTAAAAACTACTTATTGAATTTATTTTAAATTATGCCCAAAAGTCAAATGCACTATAGGTAGAAAGAAACTGGTAAAATATTGGTAGGAATCCAATATGATGGAACAAAATGGCGTCCAATAAAAAATGTTTGAAAAGACAGTATATGTAATACATATATACTGTGACTATATACTGAACTAAATTGGATCACACTTGACTATTGCTAACAAATTTTAATTTTAATTGGTATATTACTCTAGCAAAAAACAGGACAATTGCCTGTCCCCCACAAAAATGTTGGGGACACGAGACATAACAGTCAAAAAATGGGATGGTCCTGTTAAAAACGGGACGTCTGGTATTTACTTATTCAAAGGTATACATACGATACATACGCTCATCACATTTCTCTCCTCTATAATTGTCGCTACAATATTTTGTATCACATTTCCCGAAAATGGTATCCTTCTTGCAGCCATCTTGACAGTGTTCACAATGTTTCATACAGCTGTGCCCGTACTTTCCATAGCCGCAAACCTCTGAAGAGTAAATAAAAAGAAAAAAGTTGGTGTGAATTAAACGCGCATTTTGATCAATAAAATTAATATTTGGCGCATTAAAATATGATTGATCTCCCAACAAATGAACGTAGGTATTTGAAATGATTCAAATTTAATCTTATATTATAATATAAAGTTAGTTTAGTCTTTATTTTCCATAATTAATACATACATCTTTACAAGAAATAAAAAAAAACTATATAATTTATGGAAAAAGGTGAGCCTCCCTAAGGAAGATCTCTGTTTTTCATCTTAAGCCAAAAAAAAAAAATTAAAGATAAACATATATAATTTATAATACACAATTAAGAGCACTAACAATAGTTAAACTAGTTCCAAATGTTGCCAATGTCTAAAAAACTACTATTATAACTATAGAAGAAGAAAAACACAAAGATAATAAAAAAAAGGGAAATAAAACTTTTCAGGCAGTACAAACGGAAGAAAACTCTGACTTATGCTAGAGAAATGCTTTGATTATCTAACATATGATTTTTAAGTTTGTCCTTCAAAAAATGTAACGAGAGCGATTTTAATATGTCAGGGAGATTATTATAAACAAACAAAAACAAACAAACATTACATTTGGTATGTAAATGATGACCTAAAGAATGCGTGTTTGTGAGCGGGAGGTGTGAGTCGGCCCCTGAAGCGAAGATTTAACGTATGCACGTCAGATCGAAAAGTGACCCTAGAGTAAAGATATGCAGGTTGTTTAAAAAGTAATATTTTGTGCTTGCTTATATGACTTCGGAATTTAAGATCCCTATCCAAAATTAGACCGAGGTTTTTAGCCTCGTTTGTACAAGACACTTCTGTATTACCTACTCTCACTTTTGCTTTTATTTCTGTAGTAAGTGACTGTTTCATTTTGGTCGAACCGAATACCAACAAACATGTTTTCGAGGGATTAATTTGAAGACAGTACTTAGACGCTGAATTATAAAGACTATCCAGATCGGAGTTAATTTTATTTAAACAAGGTACAAGGTATTTTGGTGGAAAAGAAAAATACATTTGCGTATCGTCCGCGTAAAAATAAAGTTGGCAATATTTAACGGCTTTAATTATTTCAGACGTATATAAAAGAATAGACCCCTGAGGCACACCTGACAAAAGACCTAACGGCCTAGAAATTTGTCCAGCAGTTTTAACGTGTTGCTTTCTATTTGTAAAATAAGAGCGAAAAAAATGTATTACCGAATTCGAAAACCCTAAATAGTGCAACATGGCAAATAAAATATTGTGATTCAAGGTATCGAAGGCCTTGGAAAAATCAATTAAGGTAAAAGTTTGTTAACATCATTGGCTCACAAAATATCGTCTGTTATAGCTAAAAGAGTGGTTTCACAGCTATGAAATTTTCTGAACCCTGATTGTACTGCTGGAATAAAGGCGAATGTTCGAATTTGAGAGTCTATTATCTTTTCAAGTAGCTTTGAAAGTGCTGGTAAAATACTAACAGGGCGAAGGTCTTTAAAACTCTTTGGTGTGTTAATCTTTGGTAAGGGTAATACTATAGCCTCCTTCCAGATATCAGGAAACACTGAACGACTGAGACAGAAATTCACAATATGGGTTAGGTGAGGTAAAATCTGTGGGCAACATAATATCAACATTTTAATATTAATCCCATCCTGCCCCAGCGCATTACTCTTAATACTATATAACACATTCTGGACTTCAAACTCGGACACAGGCTGAAAATCAAATATTTCGCGAACCTGCACAGTGTGGCCGTGATAGAAATCCAAAATTTCCTGATCAGCTACAAGTTTCGGTATACCATTTATATAATAATCGTTTAATTTTTCAACATCTTTTAGCTGCTCAGGTACGTCCGACCTCCATCTCGTAATATCGAGCGAGCGCAACTCACGCCACATACCATTGGTACCTGCCCTTCGAAATCTATCTGTAAAATAAGCCTTTTTTTCATTTTTAAAAGCCAAAGTAGTGTAGTTTCTAATGGATTTATAGTATTCATGATGGGCGTTGGATTCACTGCGAAGCCATCTGCGTCGAGCCTTGTCTCTAATCGACATAAGCAGTTTTAGATTGTCTGTTAGCCACGGTGAATATTTTTTTGTCATTCGTACTGTCCTGAACGGAGCACAGGCGTCAAATAGTCCTAGTAAGTAACAATTCAGTAATTCGATTTTCTCATTTGTTCAATGTTCTTGTAAATAGGTCCTGATTTGTTTTTGTTTCCAAATTGCAATGTACATACCGTAAGATCATGATCCGACACATGATCCATTGGAGTTACATACGAGCCTGCAACAGCAGATTCATCCGAAACAATAATTACATCAAGTAAAGAAATCCTATTTAGTGATATTCGGGTGGGTTGATCAATTATTTGTACCATATTTAAACCACTCAAAATATTCTCAAATCTTTGATATATCTCAGTATTTTGAGAAAGCATATCAATATTCACATCACCCAAGCATATGACATAGTCAAACTTACTTCTAATTAATGCCAGATATTCATCAAATACATCAAAAAAAGAGTTTACTGGTTCATTTGGGGGTCTATAAAAAACCCCGACTACGTTGTTTTTGTTTTCCACCTTAAATTTAATCCACATATATTCAAAAGCAAAATTTTAATCGATCCCACAGTCATACCTCGAGAAACTCAAAAGGCAAAATATATTAATTTCTTATGAAATAGTTCCTTTTAAGCAACTAAAATATAGAATAATATAACACTATTTTTTTTAGGAACATATTTGACATTTTAGTAGGAAATAACCTGGATATCCGTTGCAATGCTACTGAAACAAAGAAAGTATTTGTGTTATTGGGTCACTACCGTAAAAAAAAGTAACACCCTGTAGATTTTTTGAAAATGTATTATGCTTATTTCATAGACATTGGTCACCCTATATTGTGTGTCAAATTTAAATAAATTATCTCTAGAAATCTACACTGTTGATAAAAAGTAAATAAGAAATATTAACATTTTAACATCTTGGAAACGAAGCACTTTTGACACATCTTTACATGAACGCTATGCTTATTGCGTAGACATTGTCATCCTATATTGAGTGCCATTGTCGTCAAATTGTCTCTAGAAATGTACAGGGTGTCCCATTTTGGGTATTTTTGCAATGTATCTCAAGTTGAAGTTTTCGAGACAGTGTGCTACTTTTTCGTAAAACTAAAAATGCCGTTAACAAAATTATCATAGCCCTTTTAGTTTTAACGATACAAGGCTAAATTGAAAATGTTGCATTTTCAGGCACCCCTCATCTCAACTATCAGATAACTTATCGAAAATGCGAAAACTGCTTCTTATATAACTTTTCCCATTAGAATTAGTATACAGGGTCATGTCAAAAAGTTATCGGAACCTACTTTATTTTTTTAAAGGAATACCCTATATGTTTATAGAATATAAAATTTGTCTTTTTTTACCTTTTCAAAAATATATAGTAGTATTCACTTTTTCTCAGAAACACGCAAATAAATGACAATTTTCTAAAATAAAATGCGTAATTTAATAGTAGGCCATGAATAACAATAAAAAACAATTGAAAGTCTATTGCTAACGAAGAATTGAATACCTTGCATATAAATATCTTCTTATATAAAAATATTTGTAGAATTTTTTAATAACAGTAAGTTTGTAGCAACAGTTTTATACTAAAAGTAACCACATAACAAACATAAAAAAATAACATTATTAAAAAAAAGAAAAAACAAATTTTTAAAGGTGATGTTTAAATTGACGACCATTTTCTCTAATGCAAAATTGGCACATTTTTGTAATTCTTTGAACAGCGTTAAAAAGAACCATTGGTCTCATTCGAAGTTCTGCTATGCCGTCATATCGTATTTTATTTGCTTCATTTTTTATATAGCCCCATAAAAAAAAATCTAAACTTGGGAGGTCTAAAGATCGTGGAGGCCATCTAACAAGTCCGTTGGTACCTATCCATTTTTGAGGAATTTAATACTATAGTCGAATGCGGTCTTATCGTGCGGGTCCAAAGGTCATCAACATTATGAATCAAATCAGAAAACACAGTGAATACCAAAATGTTGTGTGATTCTTTTATCGAGCTATTAAATCTCGATGGGCTATTTACAAATATACAGGGATATTATATTACGCAATATTATTAAGATAGCCACTTAATATTATTTTATATATTAAATACCGAGGGACTAAATAAGAAAATTCGCTAAATATGTATTTGGTTAAACTTTTTTGGTTGGCAAAAACAAAAATACACAAAATGGCAACCGCCTTAATAAAGTCGGAAGGCGGTTCGAATCAGTGGAACAATCAGGATATGTTCTGTTTATACAGCCACTTAATGAAAGTGAGATTTTTTTACCAATCACCAAAAATTATGAGCCCCGCTTGACCTAAAAATCTAACCTCTTATACAGTGTCATTTATTTAAATGCGGGCCACCCCTGTGCAGAAAAACTTGTTTTTTTTGTATTGTGATAAAAAAAATTTATTTTCCAAAAATATTATACACTTTTATTAAAAACACACGATAATTAGGTATTACTTCCCTCGTGAGATTGTTTCAGATCTTTACGTTTAAGGGTCCCTAGATGCCGGCACACATGTTTTCTCAATTCCGTCTGTCTGTAGGTATGTTTGTCCGTCAGTCCGTCTGTTCGCGGCATAGCTAAAAAACTACTTATCCGATTTCTTCAAATTTCAGTCTAAAATTAAGGGCCATGCATGCGAAAAATACAGGCTATATATATATATATATATATATATATATATAATATTAATATATATATATATATATATATATATATATATATATATATATATATATATATATATATATATATATATATATATATATATATATATATATATATATATATATATATATATATATATATATATATATATATACATATATATATATATATATATATATATATATATATATATATATATATATATATATATATATATATATATATATATATATATATATATATATATAACCTGTATTTTTCGTTAGCCCCGAGTTTCTGGTAAAGCGATGTTACCGATTTTTATATATCAAATTTTGTCTTATAAAAATTTACTTATTTTAAACACGCTTTAAAATTGGAACAAGTATTCTATAATTATTTATTTATTGCCTACAAAATTACAAATGTACTAAAAAAGTTAGCAAAAAAATGCTGTCAAATCTAATAAAAAAATTTTTAAATTAAAATTCACTGGCTAATATCCAGGATCCATGAAAAAAAACATAATTTATTTCCGAAGAAGATGTAGAATGAATGAAATGTACACGAAAAAATCCAAAGGCAAAAGACTTAAGTTACAATGCAAAAATGGATATTCATAATGCAATTTATGATTTATACACGTCAAAGACTAATATAATCTTTCAAAAACTTTTTATATTATAGACTAAAAAATATCATCATCACTTAAAAAGTCCTCATCTTCTGAGTCTATTTCGACATCTAGAACTCGTTCTCGATTCTACCAATCTCATATTAATTTCTCCGTACGTTCCACAGATTTCTTCGAGTACTCCGGCGTAATATAATTTAATGAATCTTGCCAAACAATTTGCACTTCATCTGATATAAGACCATCGTTCACGTGTTTTTCGTAATATAATTTTGCCCCAGCTCATATTAATTCTATTGCGTTAAATTGGCAATGGTATGACGGCAGTCGTAAAACCTCATGTCCATTTTCCCGTAATATTTCATCTACGGCATATATTGTTGGTTTTTTAATAGATTTTGCCATTAAAAGAAGTTCTAGTTTCAGCACATTGGGTAAAGGATTTTATTTTTATTTTATTAGCCAATCATAAATATCACTTTTCTTTCAGGATGAAGTAGGTTGTTTATTTAAGATTCTTGAATGATGTTACATTGTCCAGAATGATTAAAGATGGAGCATCTAAATTTGGAATCAGTTGTTCTTTTAACCACTTTTCAAACAGTTCACAGTTCATATTATCATGGTAGTCCATTCTTTTGGATGTTGAAGAAAACAGTAAACTTGCATCTGGGAGAAATCATTTTGAAGAACCTGTATGCAAAATGATGAACCGTTTTCCCGTCCTACATCATTTTTTTCTCTTGACACTTTTTACAGACTCGTCCTGCCAAGATTTCGAAGCACTTCCATTAGAAAATATCCTCTTAATAGCCTCGTCTTAAAATACCAGTTTTCTAAATTTTGAATTAACATTTTCCGTGTATTTCTTTAAAAACTGGATACGCCGACTTGCTATATGTGGCAACTCGCATAAAAATCTTCTATTACAGTCCTTTTTATATCGAAAACCCAACATTTTTATTAATTTTGACAACGATTTTAGTCCAATTTCCAATATGCCTCGATTTTTTAAAGCTTGTAGGGTTATATTAGTTTTTGATGTGTATAAATCGTAAATTGCATTACGAACATCCATTTTTACATTGTCACTTAAGTCTTCTGTCTTTGGCTTTTTTCGTGTATATTTCTTAATCTTCTTCGGTAGTAAATTATGCTTTTTCTCATGCACAATTTGCTGCACAGTCCTTATACCGATTCCCAGAGCTTTTGCTACTGTCTCCTGGATATTGGCCGGTGAATTTTCATTTTCGTAATATTTTATTAGATTTAATACCATTTTTTTCACTTATGGATGAAAAAAACCCGAAAATTGTTTACTATTAGGCACTCCAACAAAATAGCTGTCGTAGGACGAGCAGCTGTTTTGTTGTACTGCCTAATTGGACATTGCATTTAAGACAAAACTTTACTATTTTATCATTGGTCAAGTTGCGCAATTAGGTGTAATTTTTAAACAAACCCGAGGTTGTCAATTGTCGTAGGACATGACAGATTGTTGGACTGCCCTATTACTCATTTTGTCACTGACTTGTCAATCTGACTCTGAAGTGACATCACTCAAAGATTTTTGCAACTGCTGGTATTTATATGTTTGGCCTCTTTTTTCATATGAAAATATCATAGGTCTATCTAATTCATCTTCCGGATTTTATGCGGAGGATATGATTACACCTAATAAAAGAAAACCAAACTTAAAAAGTTTGTCGTTGATAAATCGTATGACGCTTACGATAACACTGCTTTTGACTATATTCCTTAAGAGCCTAGAGCTGTGACTTGGGGCACCATCTTGCTGATGACAGCATTATGTTGGGCTAATGGAATATTTTCGAGCAGTTCTGGAAAAACCTCTTCAAGGATTTCTAGGTATCTATGTGCTATATATATATATATATATAAATATTAATATATATATATATATATATATATATATATATATATATATATATATATATATATATATAGCCTGTATTTTTCGTTAGCCCCGAGTTTCTGGTAAAGCGATGTTACCGATTTTTATATATCAAATTTTGTCTTATAAAAATTTACTTATTTTAAACACGCTTTAAAATTGGAACAAGTATTCTATAATTATTTATTTATTGCCTACAAAATTACAAATGTACTAAAAAAGTTAGCAAAAATGTCAAATCTAATAAAAAAATTTTTAAATTAAAATTCACTGGCTAATATCCAGGATCCATGAAACAAAACATAATTTATTTCCGAAGAAGATGTAGAATGAATGAAATGTACACGAAAAAATCCAAAGGCAAAAGACTTAAGTTACAATGCAAAAATGGATATTCATAATGCAATTTATGATTTATACACGTCAAAGACTAATATAATCGTTCAAAAACTTTTTATATTATAGACTAAAAAATATCATCATCACTTAAAAAGTCCTCATCTTCTGAGTCTATTTCGACATCTAGAACTCGTTCTCGATTCTACCAATCTCATATTAATTTCTCCGTATGTTCCACAGATTTCTTCGAGTACTCCGGCGTAATATAATTTAATGAATCTTGCCAAACAATTTGCACTTCATCTGATATAAGACCATCGTTCACGTGTTTTTCGTAATATAATTTTGCCCCAGCTCATATTAATTCTATTGCGTTAAATTGGCAATGGTATGACGGCAGTCGTAAAACCTCATGTCCATTTTCCCGTAATATTTCATCTACGGCATATATTGTTGGTTTTTTAATAGATTTTGCCATTAAAAGAAGTTCTAGTTTCAGCACATTGGGTAAAGGATTTTATTTTTATTTTATTAGCCAATCATAAATATCACTTTTCTTCCAGGATGAAGTAGGTTGTTTATTTAAGATTCTTGAATGATGTTACATTGTCCAGAATGATTAAAGATGGAGCATCTAAATTTGGAATCAGTTGTTCTTTTAACCACTTTTCAAACAGTTCACAGTTCATATTATCAAGGTAGTCCATTCTTTTGGATGTTGAAGAAAACAGTAAACTTGCACCTGGGAGAAATCATTTTGAAGAACCTGCATGCAAAATGATGAACCGTTTTCCCGTCCTACATCATTTTTTTCTCTTGACACTTTTTACAGACTCGTCCTGCCAAGATTTCGAAGCACTTCCATTAGAAAATATCCTCTTAATAGCCTCGTCTTAAAATACCAGTTTTCTAAATTTTGAATTAACATTTTCCGTGTATTTCTTTAAAAACTGGATACGCCGACTTGCTATATGTGGCAACTCGCATAAAAATCTTCTATTACAGTCCTTTTTATATCGAAAACCCAACATTTTTATTAATTTTGACAACGATTTTAGTCCAATTTCCAATATGCCTCGATTTTTTAAAGCTTGTAGGGTTATATTAGTTTTTGATGTGTATAAATCGTAAATTGCATTACGAACATCCATTTTTACATTGTCACTTAAGTCTTCTGTCTTTGGCTTTTTTCGTGTATATTTCTTAATCTTCTTCGGTAGTAAATTATGCTTTTTCTCATGCACAATTTGCTGCACAGTCCTTATACCGATTCCCAGAGCTTTTGCTACTGTCTCCTGGATATTGGCCGGTGAATTTTCATTTTCGTAATATTTTATTAGATTTAATACCATTTTTTTCACTTATGGATGAAAAAAACCCGAAAATTGTTTACTATTAAGCACTCCAACAAAATAGCTGTCGTAGGACGAGCAGCTGTTTTGTTGTACTGCCTAATTGGACATTGCATTTAAGACAAAACTTTACTATTTTATCATTGGTCAAGTTGCGCAATTAGGTGTAATTTTTAAACAAACCCGAGGTTGTCAATTGTCGTAGGACATGACAGATTGTTGGACTGCCCTATTACTCATTTTGTCACTGACTTGTCAATCTGACTCTGAAGTGACATCACTCAAAGATTTTTGCAACTGCTGGTATTTATATGTTTGGCCTCTTTTTTCATATGAAAATATCATAGGTCTATCTAATTCATCTTCCGGATTTTATGCGGAGGATATGATTACACCTAATAAAAGAAAACCAAACTTAAAAAGTTTGTCGTTGATAAATCGTATGACGCTTACGATAACACTGCTTTTGACTATATTCCTTAAGAGCCTAGAGCTGTGACTTGGGGCACCATCTTGCTGATGACAGCATTATGTTGGGCTAATGGAATATTTTCGAGCAGTTCTGGAAAAACCTCTTCAAGGATTTCTAGGTATCTATGTGCTATATATATATATATATATATATATAAATATAATATATATATATATATATATATATATATATATATATATATATATATATATATATATATATATATATATATATATATATAGCCTGTATTTTTCGTTAGCCCCGAGTTTCTGGTAAAGCGATGTTACCGATTTTTATATATCAAATTTTGTCTTATAAAAATTTACTTATTTTAAACACGCTTTAAAATTGGAACAAGTATTCTATAATTATTTATTTATTGCCTACAAAATTACAAATGTACTAAAAAAGTTAGCAAAAAAATGCTGTCAAATCTAATAAAAAAATTTTTAAATTAAAATTCACTGGCTAATATCCAGGATCCATGAAAAAAAACATAATTTATTTCCGAAGAAGATGTAGAATGAATGAAATGTACACGAAAAAATCCAAAGGCAAAAGACTTAAGTTACAATGCAAAAATGGATATTCATAATGCAATTTATGATTTATACACGTCAAAGACTAATATAATCCTTCAAAAACTTTTTATATTATAGACTAAAAAATATCATCATCACTTAAAAAGTCCTCATCTTCTGAGTCTATTTCGACATCTAGAACTCGTTCTCGATTCTACCAATCCCATATTAATTTCTCCGTATGTTCCACAGATTTCTTCGAGTACTCCGGCGTAATATAATTTAATGAATCTTGCCAAACAATTTGCACTTCATCTGATATAAGACCATCGTTCACGTGTTTTTCGTAATATAATTTTGCCCCAGCTCATATTAATTCTATTGCGTTAAATTGGCAATGGTATGACGGCAGTCGTAAAACCTCATGTCCATTTTCCCGTAATATTTCATCTACGGCATATATTGTTGGTTTTTTAATAGATTTTGCCATTAAAAAAAGTTCTAGTTTCAGCACATTGGGTAAAGGATTTTATTTTTATTTTATTAGCCAATCATAAATATCACTTTTCTTCCAGGATGAAGTAGGTTGTTTATTTAAGATTCTTGAATGATGTTACATTGTCCAGAATGATTAAAGATGGAGCATCTAAATTTGGAATCAGTTGTTCTTTTAACCACTTTTCAAACAGTTCACAGTTCATATTATCATGGTAGTCCATTCTTTTGGATGTTGAAGAAAACAGTAAACTTGCACCTGGGAGAAATCATGTTGAAGAACCTGTATGCAAAATGATGAACCGTTTTCCCGTCCTACATCATTTTTTTCTCTTGACACTTTTTACAGACTCGTCCTGCCAAGATTTCGAAGCACTTCCATTAGAAAATATCCTCTTAATAGCCTCGTCTTAAAATACCAGTTTTCTAAATTTTGAATTAACATTTTCCGTGTATTTCTTTAAAAACTGGATACGCTGACTTGCTATATGTGGCAACTCGCATAAAAATCTTCTATTACAGTCCTTTTTATATCGAAAACCCAACATTTTTATTAATTTTGACAACGATTTTAGTCCAATTTCCAATATGCCTCGATTTTTTAAAGCTTGTAGGGTTATATTAGTTTTTGATGTGTATAAATCGTAAATTGCATTACGAACATCCATTTTTACATTGTCACTTAAGTCTTCTGTCTTTGGCTTTTTTCGTGTATATTTCTTAATCTTCTTCGGTAGTAAATTATGCTTTTTTTCATGCACAATTTGCTGCACAGTCCTTATACCGATTCCCAGAGCTTTTGCTACTGTCTCCTGGATATTTGCCGGTGAATTTTCATTTTCGTAATATTTTATTAGATTTAATACCGTTTTTTTCACTTATGGATGAAAAAAACCCGAAAATTGTTTACTATTAGGCACTCCAACAAAATAGCTGTCGTAGGACGAGCAGCTGTTTTGTTGTACTGCCTAATTGGACATTACATTTAAGACAAAACTTTACTATTTTATCATTGGTCAAGTTGCGCAATTAGGTGTAATTTTTAAACAAACCCTAGGTTGTCAATTGTCGTAGGACATGACAGATTGTTGGACTGCCCTATTACTCATTTTGTCACTGACTTGTCAATCTGACTCTGAAGTGACATCACTCAAAGATTTTTGCAACTGCTGGTATTTATATGTTTGGCCTCTTTTTTCATATGAAAATATCATAGGTCTATCTAATTCATCTTCCGGATTTTATGCGGAGGATATGATTACACCTAATAAAAGAAAACCAAACTTAAAAAGTTTGTCGTTGATAAATCGTATGACGCTTACGATAACACTGCTTTTGACTATATTCCTTAAGAGCCTAGAGCTGTGACTTGGGGCACCATCTTGCTGATGACAGCATTATGTTGGGCTAATGGAATATTTTCGAGCAGTTCTGGAAAAACCTCTTCAAGGATTTCTAGGTATCTATGTGCTGTAAGACCTCCTTCAAAAATCCTATAAACTATATGTCTGCCCAAAATAGAACATGACACGCCAACTCCAAAGCGTCCTTGTTTTGCCCTTTCAAACATTAAATGTTGATTTTCACTATGCCAGTTCCTGCTATTGTGACGATTAAAAATTCCCGAACTTGAAAAAAAGCATTCGTCTAACCAGATAACAAGTCTGCCAGATAAATCGTTAGTATCAATTTGTTGCACATACCACTGGCAAAACAGTGCCCAGCGCTCGGCACCGCCAGGATGCAAATGTCGCACGCACTATATTAAATTTGTATGGATGATACTTATATTTCTTCAAGATTCTCTGACCATCAGTTTTTGGCACACCAATATTTGACATTTATTTTTGTTTGTTGTCATAAACAATAGCCATAGCCTACTATTAAATTATGCATTTAATTTCAGAAAATCAGACATTTATTTGCGTGTTTCTGAGAAAAAGTGCATACTATTATATATTTTTGAAAAGGTAAAAAAAGACAAATTTTATAGTCTATAAATATACAGGGTGTTCCACTTAAAAAATGAAGTAGGGTCCAATAACTTTTCTGACCTGACCCTGTATACTAATTCCGAAGGCGGAATTGAGTTCTACCGGAAAAGTTATATAAGAAGCAGTTTTCACATTTTCGATAAGTTATTCTATCTTAAAAACTAGAAGAGCTAGCACACTGTCGCGAAAACCTCAACTTTCTATTTATAAAAATAACGAAGATACCTCCCAAAATACCCTAAATGGGACACCCTGTATAGGGTGTCCGGATTTGGTTGCAAAAGCAGGGTATCTCGCATATTTTTAAAGATAGAACCTTGCGGTTTTCACTAACCTGAGCTAATTTTTTGTGAAACTCATGAAGCCGTAAACAAAATTTTCATAGACTTCTTCGTTTATGAGATACAGGGCGAAATACAAAATTTTGCATTTTGGGACCCCCCTCGTATCTTGGTTATCCTTAAACTTAACGCAAAGGGAAAAATTGCTGCTTATGCAGTTTTTTACGCTGGATCCAGTGGCATAGTCATATTCTTCATTTGAGTTGTTATTTTTCAGATATGACCCAAAGTTTTGTTTTTTTTAATGGGACATCCTGTATATTTGTCCAGAAATTGGTTTGTCCTTTTAAAAGCTTCTCAAAAATATATAATAGTATGGGTCTATTTTAATAAACAACAACAAAAATCCTAATTTTTATAATTATCATCCCAAATTTTGCAGTAGGCCATGCAAAACAATGCTGCCTTTTATTTAAAGTCGTTAACAATATCTACATCCTAACAATAAATCAAAATAAATATGTAATTAAATCTGTCAAAATATGTACTGATAATTTCGCACCAAAAAAAGTACCACCTACCTAGATTTATGTAACACAAGAACAAAACAGTAATAAATTATTATGTAACAAGCCTTTCAGCAAAAATCAACTGTCGTATAAGAACTACAGTAACCAAGGAAATCAGAAGAACTGTTCAAACTGATTTCTATTTTGTTCTATGCATGCTTCGCACAATTTTCGTATTCGTTTTAGGGAATTAAGCAAAATAACGGGATGATTTTGTAAATAGCGAAAATTTTCTCTTATTGCATTTCTTAAATCTTGGACATTATCATAGTGGTCTTTATAAATTCTATTTTCCAGATATCCCCATAGAAAGAAATCTAAAATCGACAAATCTGGGGACCTAGGGGGCCATCTTATAGGTCCATTTGTTCCGATCCATTGATTGGTAAAATTATTGTCCAGAAATAATCTCGTCATTCCAGAATTGTGTGCAGGAGCACCGTCCTGTTGAAAATAAATTTCGTTAATTTGCGCTAGAGGAACATCGTCAAGTAATTCAGGTATAGCTGCCTCTAAAATTTATATATAGCGATTGGCTGTTAGATTTCCCTCAAATATATAAAATTTTATATGTGTTCCTAATATGAAGCAGGACACATTTAGACCAAACCTGCCCTGCTGTCTTCTGGGAAATATTTGGTGTTGATTTTCCTGGGAACAGAATCTACTATTATGCCTATTGAGTATACCAGAATTACTGAAATGTGCTTCGTCTGGCCATATAACCTTACTTTCAAAATCTCTAACCATATCGCATCTTTCTCGAAACCAATTCCAGAAGACTACCCGACGCTCTGCATCCCCTAAGTGCTGCACGAGCCTAAATTTGTATGGGTGGTATTTGTGCTTTTTTAGAATTTCTTCAACTCTAGTTCTTGGAATCGCTATGCTTTTTTCACTGGCCCTACAAGAGTTTGTAGGGTAAGCTTCTGCATTAGCCAAAACCGTAATTTCCTCAGCCTCCCGATTTTCTTTATTATATGTTTTCGTACGAGGTTTGATAAATGATCCGTGATTAAGTAAATTCTTTTTTATCCGATAAAAACTGGATATATTAGGTTGCCTCCTTTCTGGATATCTAAATAAAAATTAAGCAATAGTATTTCAACATACCTAAAAATTAATTATTTACCTGTTAAAATACATCTCAGAAGCCGCTTCAACATTTTCATTACTTAATATAAAACAAGCTAACATATCGTACTTTTCATAATGTTCGAAAGTTTGGTTTTCTTCCATAATAATACAAATATATTTTTACACAATAAAAAAAACTAGCGCTATATTTTATATACGTGTACAAAATTGGGAAATGTCATTTGCTTCCAAGAAAAGAAATGGCATCGTTTTGCATGGCCTACTGCAAAATTTGGGATGATAATTATAAAAATTAGGATTTTTGTTGTTGTTTGTTAAAATAGACCCATTCTATTATATATTGAGAAGCTTTTAAAAGGACAAATCAATTTCTGGACAAATATACAAGGTGTCCCATTTAAAAAAAACACAACTTTGGGTCATATCTAAAAAATAACAACTCAAATGAAAAATATGACTACGCCACTTGATCCAGCGTAAAAAATTGCATAAGCAGCAATGATTCCCTTTGCGTTAAGTTAAAGGATAACCGAGATACGAGGGGGGTCCCAAAATGCAAAATTTTCTATTTTGCCCTGTATCTCATAAACAATAAAGGCTATGAAAATTTTGTTTACGGCTTCATGAGTATCACAAAAAATTAGCTCAGGTTCGTGAAAACCGCAAGGTTCTATCTTTAAAAATAAGCGAGATACCCTGCTTTTACAACCAAATCCGGACACTCTGTTACATATTTTCATTAAATTCAGGTAAGCGGTACCTAAGATATTTCGCCGTTTTTTTACTTTTGTTATACGCTGTAGACTAAATCAAGGGTTTCGTAAATTCTAGCAAACTTCTCACATCCTATATCCAAACTTCTCAATGTTAATCTTAACGTTATGGCCAGTGGCGGCTCCTCCATTAGGTCAAATGGTCAATGACCCCCCAATAAATATTTCCAAATAGAAACAAATAAATAAAATAATACATAACTTATTTTTTTTTTCAATTTTTTTTTTAATTTGGAAATTCCTTCTATTATTCTATAAAAACTCGTTGACCGTTCTCTTAATTCCACGACACACTATCCATGCCTCGCACCGCGATCTCCGGAGAGGTTTCGTTTCGTTTGGAATCGATCACGGCTGGTGGCCCGCGTTGACCTCGTGGTTATGAACGGAGGAGAGTTTTTCCCGATCAAATTCGCATAGGGGCGCATTACGGCTTACGTTGGCAAAGTTTGGGTCAACAGCCGAGCCGAGGAAGCTTAAACATTTTTGTCAGTTGATGCGTTTATTGTGAATCGTGGTTACGATTGCGTATTTTTATAGATTTTATTTTGAAGATTTTACATTTTGTTTGTTGATTTTGTGGTTTAAATTAATGTTTTAAAGAAAGGTAGCCACAGTGTTTTAGAATACTAAGACTTTATAATCCGTTTTCAATTATATTGGCGAGCTGAACTTTGAGAAACGACTCGAATTTAAGACCAGCAGTCGACCTTTGCCGAAATTTAAAATTCAGCAAACAGGTAAAGACAAAAACAAAGAAGTAGTTTCTGTAGAAATATGTACGATTTATGTGCCTGAACATGCGGCTGCGAAGTAAAGTAACAAAGGGATTTGATTGGTTCGTGTGTCTGATTTTTTCAGATGACTCTTTGTTGTTTATATATATATATATATATATATATATATATATATATATATATATATATATATATATATATATATATATATATATATATATATATATATATATATATATATAGCCCCCTGAAAAGTTGACCAGGCGCCGCCACTGTTTATGACTACTGATCATGAATTAGGTGATAAAGTTTTGTTTTGTATAGAGTTAACGTAATGCTCCACTTGTATCAGGTATCCATAATTCCGTAGTATATCGCAAACAAACCAAAATATTATATTCTGACAAAGGATATTTTGGTCAGAAGCAAGAAAAATAACAAAAAAACATTAACATAACAACAGATCGGCCAAACGAACACTAAAAACCGCCATTTCGATTGCACTATTTATAGCCAACATTGTACACTGTTAAAAATTGGGTTAAAATTACATGATTTTAACTCTAAAAATAATAAATGGGTTCTGTTATTCTCCCTTAGTTAAAATTTTACTTAATTGTTATCAATGTTTTACTATTAAAATGTGTTTCTGCACTATTACATGTAAAAAAAACATTTTAATAATGTAAATGTATAGTTACTTCGCGAATTTACCAAAGATCTGTGAAAGTACTTTGCGAATTTACCAAATATCCGTGAAAATTCGTTATGCATCCAAATTTTACTAAAAGGTTTGTGTATATTTCATGACTTGTCATTATTTTACCCTACGTGGCACGTAACGCTGGTCATTCATTAATCGTTTGGGCAGTGCATGGCTTTGTAGGTTTAAAGTGTTTTAATGCCCGTTTTTAGTGTAAGTGATAGTGATAGTGAGTTCAAGTGAAATATTTTGTGTAAAAATTAGCCATAGGACTTCAGCCATAGGACTAAAACGCTTAGGTTATAACGCCGTTACCGATCTCTATTTACGTCATTGAAAAAATGAATGGAGATTGAGATTTTAAGTCTTTAACGTAAGATTTATTATTTTTATTTTTGCAAATCTCATCATAACCTATATAAAAAGGAATGTTGTTTTCCATCATTTTACCTGAGAAAGCAGGTATTTTTACATAAATTCCATACAAATTTTCAGTAATATATTTAGTGTCTTTAATTAGTTTTTATAATAAATTTGAGTGAGAATTATTATTCACTAAAAACTAACTTAATTTTATTCAAAGAAACAGAATTTTTAAGTGGCACTTTTCCCTGTAATAAGGTTTTGTTTCATGTGCAAAATTTAAAAATACCAAATAATATACTAAAACAGTACTCCAAAAAATAGGGTTTCAATAATTGAATTTTTACTATAAATATGACGGAAATTTCAATTGTAATTTTACCTCTTTAAATGTATTTTTACAATTACTTGCTTATTTTTATAGTTTTAAAAGTAAAAATAATTGTATTTTTACTCTAAATATGACGGAATTTCCAACTGTAACTTTACTTCTAGAAATGTATTTTTGAGATTTAAAAGTAAAAATACGTAAAATTACGTTTGTAACATGATTACAACGTTTTTTTTATGTAAAATCACTATTTCTTTTTAACAGTGTATATCTTACCGTCGCATGTCGAAGAATCGTATCCAATAGAACAATAACATTTTCCGGCAATATTGTTGAGCGAATCTTTTGTTAACTGACAATATTTACTTTGCTTAGAACATGTTTTTCTTGATGAAATAATTTCACATGGTGTACAGTCTTCCCCGAACTCGAATTCGTTGCATTTATTCCAGCTTCCTGAAAAAATACGATGTATTTAATAACGCTTCGGGTCAATTACCTGTAATTCTATGCTATAAATTTTATTAAATTAAAATTATTGAAAAATATTACAGAAACCTATTTTCCTCCAGTGGCAGGTTAAAAATCGGCTAAATTTCGGCCAAATTCTAAAACTAAAAAAAAACAAGCTCGAAACCAATAAGAACATAATATATATTACGGTGAAAAATGTAAAATAAAAACGTTTACATATCAAAGGTATTCTAAAACTATTTAAAACCTTACTAAATTAAAATTAATTGCTTGCTTGCTAAATAAAGTTTTAAATTGCATCTAAATTTATAAGATCAAAATTTATAAGTTCCTCATCGTAACATTCTCTGCCACCTATTCTTAGAAGTACATCTTCTGGCAAGGTATAACTTTTACAACATTTTTCTGCTCTTGATAAACCATATCTTACTGATAAAATTGCGTTAACCATTTCACACAGCATAAACAAATATACCTAATTTTGCCTTGGATTGTAAGTTCTTAGTAGGAAAATTTAATTTAGTTTGGACGTTCGACCTACTTGCCGAAAATGGTTTTGCTTATTTAATATATTTAGAAGAACTTAAGTGATTTTTAATATCATATAATTTGGCACTGAAATCCGACTTGCAATAAGAACATCTCGCTCGTGTTTGATGTCCTTGTACCTCCACTAACCAATCTTTAAATTGTGGAAACGACAACCATACTTTGCGAAAAAGTTGGATATATTTCGTTTTGTTTTTTTCTGCCATATCTAAAAAGTTAATTTAATAAAATATTCGCCTTTAAATAGTCCACATTATACTACATTAAACAATATTAATTCAACTGAAAATTCGTCAATTACGCAAATTTATCAACATAACTTTTTTCTGCTAGATTTTGTAAACTTGTCAAACTATTAAAAACAAATTCTTACCTGTATTTATCTATTATTGAAAGTTGATGTAGTTGAAACTTTATTTGAGATAAAGTCAGATTTAAATTATGGTAAAGAAAGATAAAGGAAACTCGTTTTCACAGGCAGTATTTATGTACGTTGCTACAATCGCACTGTTCGAAAACTAATGATTTCTCGGAATAATGCCGCTGACCATCGTCGCGTCGGTTCGGGGAATCCCCTGGAGCAAGGAGAAAACAGGTCAATAGGTGTTAGAGTTTGATATATTTTTCTTCTTTTAAAGGCATGTTTATTAATAAGAAAATGACACAAAATAAACAATAATTGTTTTCTGCTAAGGAACTATACGAATTTGGCTAAAAAATAGGCTATCAGTAATCTGTCAATTTTATCAGCTAAATGTAATTGATTTCAGCTAAATCTAGCCGAAATTCTGCTAAATTGGCATCACTGCCTCTGTCAGCAAACCTCAAAGAGACTTTTTTTTGTGATGTATATTCTAAGACTGATAAGAAGAGATTATTGATATAAGTAAACGGCAGTCTAATAAGTCGGTTCTGACGCCATGTAAAAATCTGAATCAAATCGAAAAAAGCAGTGTTCCTCAATATGTATACATGAAAAAAAATAAAAAATGGCCGATTATTAACAGCTGATTTAAAAGTTTTACCTTTCAAGTCAGATGATAACAAGGTTAAGTTCTATTGTCAAGTTCGAGTATTCGTGCTATAATATTATATACAGTGTGTATCAGCCAAATGGAATAAATTCGATAATAAATAAATGGGGGCGTGTTCGGAAAAACGCTTGGACTCGTCGATTGGTATTTTTAGTTGCTCATTTTCTCCAATAAAAACTTTTTATACAGGGTGTGTCAAGGCAACACCCCGGATATTATGTAATTTTTGGATTCTTTAGGAGATTCTAAACATATTTTATGTTCAATGTCCTATATCTATCTTCAACTATTTCGGCAATATTAAGTGTTTTCAAATTTATTTTTATTTTATTTATTTCGAATTTATTATTATTCATGAAAGTGGCTCTGGTTACTGAACTATTTATTTGATTACAAAAATTCGCTACAACACACTCAATACTTATTTACCATTTAGGTCTTCATATTAAGAATGTAAGCAAAAACCATTTTAGCGTTCCTTTTTATTGATATGGAACAAAAAGAGCCAGTTTTGTTTACTTTTAAGTTTTGTTTACTTTTGTGTAAAATGCCTGGCCTTTCTCTTTGCAAGACAGTAGTTGTCAGTGTCAGTGTCATAGTCTTTTGAATTTCGTTAACTGCATAATACCTAATATCAAAAAAATGGTTCATTTAACAGAAATGCATAAAATAACAATTCTACAAATGATTGGTTATGGAGATAACACACGAACACAAGTGGAAGTTGCTGGCTTATTTCATGAAAAATTTCCAAATTTGCCGCATATATCCCAAGGGACAATTAGTAAAATAGAAAAGCAGTTTCGCGAGCTTGGACATGAGAGGCAGATAAAAAAAGCAGCTGCCAATTCAATAAATGATACTAAATTGGATATTATGCTTGAGTTTGAGGAAAACCCACATATTTCTAGTCGACAAGCCGCCGCAATTCGATTATTCGAACATTAAAAGAAAATAAAATGCATCCCTATAAAGTGATACCAACTCAGGAACTCATGGAAGACGATTATGATAGGAGAACTTATTTTTGTGAACAAATGATGGCTATGTTAGATAACAATGTTATTCAATTAGAACATGTTTTGTTTTCGGATGAGTGCAACTTTACACTTCACGGTCATGTAAATCGTCAAAATTGCCGCTATTGGTCTAGTGAAAATCCTCACTGGATCAGCGAAGAACATACTCAATATCCTGAAAAGGTTAATGTTTGGGCAGGAATTATTAGGGATCATATCATAGGCCCCTTTTTCATTGACGGCAATTTGAATGGCGATATTTATTTAGCACTGCTCCAAAATAATGTCGTGCCAACTTTGACAAATTTGTATCCGGATCCAGCAAACCCACAAGTTCCAGCGAATATGATATGGTTTCAGCAAGATGGAGCACCGCCCCATTATCAAATTAATGTCCGGCAGTACCTCAACGGAATATTTCCAAATCGGTGGATAGGGAGACGAGGATCGATAGAATGGCCAGCGCGATCCCCTGATCTGACGCCATTAGACTTTTTCTTATGGGGACATATTAAAAATGTTGTATACAAAACTAAACCCCTCGACTTAGCTGACTTAAGAAGACGAATAACGCTTGCGATTAGATCGGTCACGCCTGAGATGCTAAATAACGTTAGAAGAAATTTCTATTTAAGATTAGGAATTTGCCAAGACGTTCGCGGCGAGCATATTCAACAGTTCCTAAATTAACTTTTTACTTTTGTTTATACATTATGAAGAAATAAATAATTTAATTTTTTTAATCTTAATTTTTGCAATAAATTTGAAAACACTTAATATTGCCGTAAGAGTTGTAGATAGGTATAGGACATTGACCATAAAATATGTTTAAAATCTCCTAAAGAATCCAAAAATTAAATAATATCCGGGGTGTTGCATTTGAAATAAAAAAGTTGGCATTGACCACTGTTACAGGACACACCCTGTATAAAAAGTTTTTATTGGAGAAAATGAGCAACTAAAAATACCAGTCGACGGGTCCAAGCGTTTTTCAGAACACGCCCCCATTTATTTATTATCGAATTTATTCCATTTGGCTGATACACACTGTATATATATATATATATATATATATATATATATATATATATATATATATATATATATATCTGATAATAAGAGAACCCAAAGTGTTGTAAGCTCTAAAATTTGGTAAAATAAATCAATTTTTGATATCAAAAGCTTTAAAAAAGCTCTCTAAATAATGGATGCTAGATATTCTTTTGATTTGAATCCAAACTTGAGTCCAAGATTAAAAAACTTAAAGCCAAAATTTTGTTATAAAATTTATATATTTGTTGTTTTCTGTCAACTTGTGTCAAAATGGGGTTTCATTTTAATAAACTAGTTTGAACAGGAGCAAAAATTTACACACTGATAATTAAAGAGATTATTATAACTGAAATAAAAAAGCAGTTTATTCAAAGGAATATTGGTATGCTCTACGCGAAACAAATATCCATTTCAATATTGAGCAACATTTATTTGTATTTATTTTAGAATATTTGTTTGGCCTAAATAAATAATTACTTAATTGCAATAAAATAAGATATAAACAAATGCATCGTTTATTTGTTTGAAATTAACATTTATTAAACGCAATTAACCTAGTAGCTACACAACGTTCTGTTAAAGGAAAATGTGCATCACTAAATTCTAAAAATAGGATTTAACTAAAAAAAATATAGGTAGCACAAAAGGCTAAGATTCCTGAAACATTAAACAGACAACAATAATGATAAGTACATATGTATATACACTACAAAATAATACTATAAAATTTAAAACTCGCTATATGAGCCATCTTCAGATGTATCACTATTCATATATTCAGATACTGAAAAAACTTACTGGATTTATTTGGACAAGTAACAGTTTTTCTCGATCCCACCACTCCATAATTATTTTTTCGGTATGTTCTACCACCTTTTTCCAATTGTCTGATATATGATCTAAAGAATCTTGCCATACCTTTAGAACTTGTTCTGATGTGTAAGTCTATCGCCAACATGTTTTTAAAGATTTAGTTATTGAAAGCAGCTCTGCTTATTTGTTAATAACCTCTGAAAAATGTCACTTTTTTCCACGACGAATTTGGTTGTTTGTTTAAAATTCTAGAATAATATGACGCATTGTCCAAAACGATTAATGAGGGTCTGTTTAAATTTGGTGTAAGCATTTCTTTTAGCCACTTTTCAGAAGATTCATTATTCATGTTGTCGTGGTAATCAGCACTTTTCGATGTGGATGAAAATATTAGGTTGGCCCCAGAAATAAATCCACTAGATGAACAAGCATGCAAAACAATTCGTCCAAAAAAAAATAACTTTCCTTAATTTTGAATTCAAATTATCAACATATTTTCTTAAAAAGGTGACTCGCTGACCTGCTACATTTGGTAGCTTGTAGAAATATCTTCCATTGCAGTCTTTTCTATACCTAAATCCTAGATTCTTGACATTTTGACAAAGATTTAAACCCAATTTCTAAAATCCCACGGTCCCTTAGAGTGTCATTTAAAAGTGTTATGTGAAAGTTTGATTTGTATAAGTCGCATATTACATTTCTTACTTCCATATTCATGCACCCGTTTAAATCTTGAGTTTTGTTGTTTTTTTCGCATTTTTTGGACAGACTGTGGATTTATTACGTTACCGTTTTCTGTACATTTTTTTTACTCCTCTTCAAAATAGCTTACTAAATTTAGCATCATTTTCTTTGTTTGGGGATATAAAAGACCCGCAAAACGTTTTTTGCTTTCCATTTTACTTCAGATCTTACCGAAAAGTTTTTAGTTTTTTGGCACTGACAATACTCCTAGAAAATGTGACAACCGAAGTGACAACCATTAGGTTAAATTTACAGAGGTGAGTAAACCAATAAAATTAACTCAAAAATTATTCGATTCGATGATAATTAATGTATTATAATAAAGTAGAACAAAGTAAGATAAACTTGAGGCGATTATTAATTTTAAACAAATATTTTTATCTAGTTGTATTTAGTAATTAGGTAATCACATTTTTACTTTGACGTTTTAAATATATTTTGAATTTTATTGTTAACAAACCAACAAATGCAGATGTTTGATAGCCACTGGAAATTATATTTGGCTCTCTTTCTCAGCAAATAAAAACATATAAGACCTTTTCAGTTTTCCTACAAGCCACTCAATTTTAAACTAAGATATGTAGGCTTGACGAAAATAACTCTAGAGTTTGTCTCTGACTATTCCACTCTATGGTTTTACAATGGCAAAACGACATAGCAACGGCATTTTTTCTATTGCCAAAACTCATACCTGGACAAAATTTTCCCTACCTGGATAAAATCAACAAGACGGTTTTTCAGCGAATATTCCACTCATGTACATATTTTAAGACTGGTGGTGTTTTCGAAAAATTAAAGCGGAAATACCACGTCGTCTTGGAAACATGGTGTTTCCACTTATCTGGTTAGGTGTGGTTACATACCTCACCAAAAAATGAAATCTTGACAATATGAAACCTGCTTTTGAGAGATGCTAGAGTCCCCAGAAACTGATTTTTTTTAAGTATCTTTCAAGCATTTTTGAAAAATTGTCAATATGAATAATCGCTTTGGGCTAGTTCAAGAAGAGGAAATCGATGGAAATATAATTGGATGCGAACCAAGAAACACCGTTAAATCCAAGAAGAGCATCTGGAGACAGTTTATGTCACTCTGCGATGAAAAAAACTATACGTTTGACCAAGATACTCCAGTATCCCAACTAGCAATGATTTTGAAAAGCTGGGCCTACAATATGCGAAAAATGAACGGGGAGGAATATAAAGAAGGCACGGTAAAAATTATTTGGAATGTGACGGCGAAATTATTGATGGAAAGGTATTTCAATGAATACAAAATTAAAATAAATCTCTTCGAGCAGATCGAATTCAAATCGGCCCGAAACGCAAAAAGTGCCAAAAGGAGACATTTGCAAGGTATTGAAGGCAAACGCAGAGAATCGGCCGTTTTTTTAAAATACAATGAATTAAAAAATATAATCGAAGCTTGTGATGAATCAACTCCAGAGGGTTTACAAAACAAGTGTTTTTTTCTGTTGTCCTATGAATTAGCCTGGAGAGGAGGTGCAAGAGCCGAAACAACTTTTTTCAAAGAAGAAACTGACAACTTCGGAGGAAAAACAGGTAGAATTCAATACAACCCTGTTTTTTCTAAAACATGTCAAGGTGGTGGCCGAAAACTCGCCGATTCGAAGTGGTTGGTGAGAAACGAAAAATTCCCAGCTTTTGCCCAGTAAGAATTTATAAAGAATTACAAGATAAAAAGAAAAGTATCTCCAACACTCGACTATTTTTGACGCCACATCCCCATTGGAAAATTTCCGGAAAATGGTTCAAAAACAGCCCAGTAGGAGAAAACGAGATTTCAACTTGGACAAAAAAACAAGCACAGAAATCAGGCCTCAATACTACAAAAAAATTTACCAACCATTCCCTCAGAGCTACTGCCGTGTCCAAGCTGGCCAAAAGCGGAGTGTCGGAGCAAAACGCGATAAAAATTACAGGTCATTCGAATGCGAAATCCCTATCAAGTTATTTGCAGATGGATCCAGATCACCACAAAAATTATTTATTGAAAAAATGAGGGAACCTGAAAAAGAACCACCTCAACAGCACCTCATGTGGTTAATAATTATCAGAACTGTACCTTTTATTATACAATCAATAATTGAAATTGAATATTTAGATTTATATTAAGTACTTTTCAATATTTAGACAAATACTTTTATTAGTATATTATTATTCAATTTGTGCTCAATTTGTTACAAAATTCAAATTTCTGAACTTGAAATAGGTATGTATTTAATATTCAGTTAATAAAGCTTAGTTTCCCTGTATTTGATTCGTGGAATATTCCTCCTAAATACCATTCGTGCTTAAAAATTAACCAGATAATTTTCCACTCAGGCGTGTTTTCTCTACAAATTTCCCTCGTCCTTTGGACTCGGGAAATTATAAGAAAACACGCATTCGTGAAAAATTGTCGGAAATTTTTAAGCACTCGTGGTATTATCCTCGACAAGATTTTGTTGGGTTAAAGTAAAAAATTGATCTTGTCATTTTGACAAGCCCAAGACCTAGGTCAAATGTCCTTGGTTACCAATTTAATTACCATATTTATTACAATACAAACAAGTAAGAAGACGTCCTTTTGACAGCCATTTCTTTTGATTTCACTGTTTTATTTGATATTATATATGGTAAGACATTGTTTTCGTAAAACAGACATGTCCAATACCACGTGAGAAAAAATTTTGGAGATATAATTTTCCTCTTGTATATTCAAGTTTGTTGCTTTTGGTAATTTCGCTCATGATATTTTTCAAAATTACAAAAATGTCATTCGCGAAATTACCAAGCAACAAACTTTCATAAACAATCTGAAAATTTTGCCGACAAAATTTTCTCTCTTGTTGTATTACAAAATTTTTAAATCTAGTAGTCACAAATCCCCGAGTTACATACATTTTACTGCAGGAAAATAGTTATTTATACTATAAGGGATGTAAGTAACATTTATCAGTCGAGGACGAGTTTGCGCCCAAGCGATAGCGAGGCTGTCAAAAAAGTTCGAGAGTAGTTAATGTACTTACATCCCATATAGTATATAACATTTTTCCCCCTCCCTGTATTGTCAGTTTACAAGAAAATGTTGGATATATTTTTGCATTTTCATTATCATTACATTCGATAGCATTTAAATAGCCTAGATGAAAAAGGGCCCATCCGTGCAGTTTGTCCAAATCCGGAATTTTCCCAATTCCGAATCTTTATCGAAATCCGCATATGACCAGTAAAAAAAAGGCCCACTAAACGTATTGAAAGCGTAGTAAAATCAGCTGTGTTTCTTTCGCTTAGTAAAACAGCGGCCCATTTACTGCATTTGGGCCTTTCTTTCGACAAGTTAATATACAGGAAATTTTGTAAACATAACCTTAAAGCCAAAGTGTCAGTGTCAGTGTTTTTATGTTTTCATGTAATAATGGATAATAATTCAGAGAACGAGGAGGCAAGTATAATAAAATTAAAGAGAAAAAGGAATATAGACAAGTGGAAAAGTGTAAAAAATAAAAAGTTTAAAGCGAGAGGATTAGAGTATACTTCTAAAAAAGGAGAAAAAGCCGCTAGAAGAACAGGCGAAAAATGCAGGTAAGGCATAATAAATTTTATTAAATATGTTAGGTATAAAGCTCATGACCTTTTTAGATGTAAACGAAAATGCTTATTATCATTTTCTGCAGAAGAAATGACTCGTATATTGCAAAACTTCAATGAAATTGGGGACCACGTAGCTCAAAATGTCTACCTACAAGCCCTTATTACATTTTCGCCAGTAAATCAGAAAAGAAGGGGTGTGTTTAAAAGAAAGTTCAATTTCTGCTATAAAGTGCATGTCGATGAGAAAGTGCTGCCTGTTTGCCGTGAAGGATTTGCCAGTTTGCATGGAATTGGGTCCAAAAGGGTGCGAAATATTAGTGCGTCGAAGACTGTAGCTGCGATACCCACTGATAGTCGTGGGGTGCATAAAAACAGAAAAAATAAACTATCCGGTACCATTGTTCAAAATGTTGATGCACATATACAAAGTTTTCCATATTATATTGTACACTATGGACCGAGCGGTGAGCGAAGAAGGTATCTGTCTTCGGAACTCAGTGTTTTAAAAATGTACGAAATGTTTTTGGAAAAACATTACCCAGAAGTTCTTCAAGATGCTAAACAAAATGAACGCAACCTACAAAAATTAAAATGTGAAGTGAAATATTCTTTTTATCTGCAGTATTTCCGTGATAACTACAACTACACATTTGGTCGCCCTCGTTCAGATGTTTGTACAACTTGTTCCGAAATGAAAGCCAAAATTTGTGGGGAAAAAAATGGGGCATTAAAAAGAAGTTTGCAAACTGATCTCCAACTGCATAAAATGAAGGCAAAGCTTTTCTATACTAAGATGAAAAAATGTCTTTTAGATTCTAAAGAAAATGAGGATACCGAAGTTCTCTGTTTTGACTTCAAGCTGAACATACCCTGCCCACATATGTCTACTTCTGACGTATTCTATAAAAGACATCTTTGGATGTACTGTATGTCCATTTACTCTGGAAAAAAATCAAAAAGTATTATGTATACTTGGACAGAAAATACTGCAAACCGGGGTTGTAATGAAGTAATCTCTGTACTTAGTCATTACATAAACGCATTCTTGCCTAGCACCGTAAAAAACTGTATGTATTTACTGATGGTTGCAGAGGACAAAATCATAATCAAAATATGCTGAAGTTTTGGCAGGCGTTGGTACTAAATGGTAAGTTTGAAAACATCCAACATTTTTTTCCACAACGAGGCCACAGTTTCTTACCATGTGACAGGCATTTTGCTATATTAGAGAAAATGCAAAGAAAAAGAGAAATAGTCGAATCGCCTTCAGACTGGAACAGTATCATCAGTAGCAAGTTTACCGTTGTCGAGCTTAAAAGAAATATGGTGAAAGACTTTGTAAACGGATTATCAGAACCGTTTTTTAAAAAAACTTTTACCACAAATAAGTTGAAGTTCCAAATAACAAAGTATAAGTTTTTTGAGTTTAAATCTGAATCAAAAGATTTAATGTTTGGCAGCTTTTCGTTAAATAATGTAAATCCCGATGTTTTCCGCCTTTTGAAACCTGGTGTTGGATTTGTCCCTATACCCGAAAAGCTAGCTTACACTGGTGATTTACCTATTAATGCTCCAAAGTTGCAAAATATTAAGGAACTTTGCAAGTTTTTGAAAGATGAAAAGGCCATCGCATTTTATGATTTTTTGACTGGCGCTACATGTGCACACGAGAATGAACTGGAGGATTGTTAGTTTTTTAAGAATATTTGAAGAATATTTTATTATTATGTATTAAACAGTAGTTTTGAACGTTATTTTGTCAAATAAAAATGGTTTCTTTCCGAATTTGTTAGTTATTATCTTCTTTTTCCTCTATAGCAACTGCTACATTACGAACTGGAAGAAAAAGGGCCCAATATTTTATATTTCTAAGTCTGTTTTTTCCTGTTACTACATATTTTTTTAAATCGTTTTTATGGAATTACATTTGAAAAACATATCACTATTATGTGTGTTATTCACATTTATTAAGTTTCAATTTTTCTACTACAAAAAACAGTTTTTTGTCTCTCCTGAAAAATTTGATTTTTAAAAAATGGGCCCTTTTTCATCTAAGCTATTCATTTTCATTAAATTATGAAGGCAGCCGTGATCCGTTGCCAGAGCAACATAAGCAGTTTTTATTTTATCAACAACGTCAAGCTGACAATTCATAGCGAAAAGTTTGAAGAAGTCGAATTGTTTGATTCTGTGTAGACAAAATAAATGTTTCAAACATAGGAGAATCAGCGAATATTGCTTATTTATCTCTACTACCGGAAAAGTCGAAAAACAAGTATGAAGCAGCATATAAATCCTTTAAGAATTGGTTCCAAAGCAAGGCGGCTACTGCAGTCTCAGAAACCTTCTTTTTTTTGGCGTATTTCCACGAAAAAGGTGCTATATTGAAGTCCCCATCAAACTTATGGTGTGAGTATTAGATGTTGAAGTCCATAGTTATAGACCCAAAAAATTGAATGTGTTTAACAGGGAAGATGTGAATAAGTTCATGCTTGAAGCCCCCGATGATTGCTGGAGCGTGCCGTTCTAATGAACTCTGTGAAATGAAAATGGACAACGTTAAAATAGGTCAAGAAGTCATAATTGTGACCATTCCTTACTCCAAAAATGAAATGTTACGTACATTTCCAGTGACAAAAAGTGACGACACTCAGGTTTGTCATTTCAAAATAATTCAAAAGTACATTGATACAAGATCCCACATGACGACTATTAATCCGCACTTCTATATGCGATATCAAAATGGAAAGTGCTTAAACCAGCCCGTCGGGAAAAATACGTTTTCGTCAATTCCAAGTAAAATTGCGAAATTTCTAAAGTTTGGGAACTTCAAAATGTATACTGGACACTCTTTTAAAAGATCGTCAGCAATTTTATTAGCAAATAATGGAGTTGATGTATTAGCTATCAAGCGACATGGTGGATAAAGGAAGGTAAAAAAGAAGTAGCGTATAAAATTTTATACAGTAAGACCCAGCCAGAAGTCTCTTGCAGTGCTTCAACAGTGACAGAAACATTGGTTAGAAATGAAGGATCTGTGGAGTCAGAAAATGTAATACACATCGAGAAGAAACGAGAAAACGTGTTTCCAAATTTTGTTAATAATGTGAATAATTGTAATAATTGTCCCATTAATATTCATTTCAATTAATATCACCGGATTTTTGTCCGGATTTTTGTAATATGAGCCGTTGAATGCAAATGTGGTGTAAGTCAAGTTATCCTCATTTTTATTTTACACCAGAAATCAAAAGCAACATCTTCATTCTATCTTATACATAAGTGGCGTAAGTCTAGCTTTATTGGTTTTTTCATAGATGGCGCTAATGTCAAGAACCAGAAAACTGAATGACGTTTACAGTTTATACATTAGTGGTGTAAGTCATTATTTTGTATACGGTTTTGTTTAGTACGTTTATTGTTGTTCTAAACGGTATCAAAATGTGTTCAGACTCCGATTATTTAGATTCTGATGATGATGTTGCTGACAAAGACTCCGTGCCTAGTAGCAGTTCCTCGTCTGCAGATTCTGATAGAGGTAAGTAAATTAATAATTTATTATTAATCGTTAAAAATACGTTATAATTGGAAACATAACCTAGAAACCCAGCTTTTTGAAAATGTTTGGCTATATATTATAATTATTTTCTAAAAAATAAGAATATATTTACAAAATCACTGCATTTTTACCCCTATTTTTCTGAAGTATTTGCAAACGACAAAATGTATCAAGTGATTATTATGCAGGTCGTTCAACAAGTACTGATTTTATTTTTTCAGTTGACTCTCAGAATTATTCTATTGGTTCAAGTGAGCCTGCAATAGATGTGGAAAGTACTGCAACTCCTAATACGTCTAAAAGAAGGCGTAGAAACGAATCCGGATGGAAAAGAAATGTAAAAAAGGCTAGGAGAAATTCTGGTACTGAGAAAATATTCCAAAATGTCGAGTGTAGCTGCAATAAGAGGTGTCATTCAAAAATAAATGAAGATCAACGAAGAATTATATTTAACTCGTTTTGGAGAATGTGTAGCTGGACGCAACAAAATACATATATTTGCGGACTTATAAAAAAACAAGCAGTTATACAGAGACGGAGACGTGATGGAAGCAGGTCCGAAAAGGGCGTTTCAAATAAATATTTTCTGAATATTGATGGCCAGAGTGTAAAAGTTTGTAAGCAATATTTTTTAAAAACATTTCAAATATCAGATGGTAGAATGTCTAGAGCGCTGAAGAAAGAAAAAGAAGGACAAATTGGAAATGATTTAAGAGGGAAAGGACCTAGTGCGAACAAAATTGAAGAAAGCAGAATCGACGAAGTTATAAATCACATAAAAAGTTTTCCAGCTTACACAAGTCATTACACAAGAACACACAATCCCAATCGTAAATATTTAGACCCCAGTTTAAATTTGAGAAAAATGTACAATCTATACAAGGAACGTTGCACCGAAAATAAATCAGTGCCTGTTAGTGAGAGCGTGTACAGGATGAAATTTAAAGAAGAAAACTTACACTTCCATATGCCTCTAAAAGATACATGCCAACAGTGCGATAAGCTGAAGTTACTGCCTACTGAGGCCACTCCTGAGCCTGAAAAAGAATCCATAGTAAGTCAACGAGATCTTCATTTGCGAAAAGCAGAGAAAGCGAGACAGTCCATGAAGAATGATTCTGAATTGGCGCTGACAAACCAGGAATTGCATGTCATTTCATTTGACCTAGAAAAAGCTTTAGCATTTCCTACCCTAACCACATCTGTAGCGTATTATATGAGAAACTTTATTGCTATAATTTGGGAGTTCATGAACTAGCCACCAATAAAGCTTGGATGTATGTTTGGGATGAGACTGTTGCCTCAAGAGGTTCCCAGGAAACAGCCTCCTGCCTATCGCTGCATCTCAAGCATGAAGCAGTTGGAAAAAAGCACATAATAGCATACAGCGACAGTTGCACTGGACAAAACCGCAATTTTAAATTAGCATTAACCTGGATGAAAATAGCAATGGACCACTCTAACAGCATTTCTGTGATTGATCATAAATTTCTTGTTTCTGGTCATTCATACATGAAAAACGATTCCGACTTCGGCAATATTGAATCTGCCGCTCGAAAAAAAGTTCATTATATTCCTTCAGATTGGTATGACACTATTCGCACTGCTCGCACGAAAAATAAGTTTCGGGTTCTAGTAATGGAGCAGGCAGATTTTAAATCAACGGGACAACTAGAAAAAGCAGTCACAAGAAGGAAAATGAATGAAGATGGTGCACCGATCAGTTGGCTTCAAATACAGTGGATCAGATTTACAAAGGAAAGCCCCCATGCTATGTTTTATAAAGAAACTCTTAACGAAAATATGCCGTTTTGCAAACTTTCGTTGCCACCAGCAAAAACCTCAATTAAACAACCATTTGAAGACATCAAGCAAAGGCGTCTTTTCAACGCACCAAGACCAATAACAGAAGCCAAGAAAAACGACATGCTTGATTTGCGCCCATATATTCCACCTATTCACCACGAGTTTTTTACTTCCCTAAAAACAGCAAAAGATATCGAAGATAATGGGCCTTTACTCTTCATGGAAGACCAAGAAAGTGATGATGATAAAAATGTTCCTTATGCTTGAAGTTCATTAATATTAGTTTTTGTAACAAGAAATTTAATTTTATTAATTTCATGTTACGTTTTGTTACGTGTTTTTTTAATGCAAAAATGAATAAAAGTCTATTATTCGTATGATGATTATCATTTAGTCGATATTATTATGCTGTATTTCACGATACCCACTCACCTCTTAAAGTGTAAGTCAATAATTGCAAAAGGTTCGAACAAATGTTTATTGCAGAAGTGGTGTAAGTCAAAAAAAAGTACTATAAAAAAAACTGTTTCGATCTTTCAGCTGCAAATTAGCCTTATTAGTTGATGACATATGTCACCAGTTGGCACTCCAAAAATTGTTCAGATATATTTTTCATATCGTGTTTAACAAACCTTTTACTTTAACCTTCATTATATGAAATTCAGAATTCTTGACTTACGCCACTTTAGCACTTAACGGCTCATATGTTGATGAAATCAAAAATTAAAGCTACTTATAATAATTTTAGATTATTATTTCCCTAGGGATGTAAGTTGACTTACATTCTGTCGTTAAGGGCAACCAATACCTTGTTGAATAACTTTCACAAAGCAGTGTCAAAATAGGTTGCTTACAATACAGGGAGGGGGAAAAGGAATATTATGAATTCCCTGTGATTGCAAAGGAAATACATCTTTCGGCGACCTTAAGCAGAAATATGTTCACTGTAGTAAGACTATTTTCCGAAAAAAAATGAAGAACAAGAAATAGATATGCTGACATTTTACCTAAAATTATCTCGTTTAGTATTCCCCAAAAGAAAAACGACGTTCCAAATTCTTCCCCCCTCCTAAAGGGAACGTAGGTTGATCCAGTTTCATACGATTATAATTTATTCGAACATACGACACAAGAAAACTTACTTACCCAAGGTTTCGATATTTTTTATGTTCCTCTCAAGCACCGATCCACTCTCTAGAAACTGACATTTTCCAGTCCATTTCTTACTCTTTGGTGTGATGATTCTGAAGCCTGAAATAAATGCAATTGTTTATTAGAAATGGTTTAATTTTAATAAAAAAAAAGAAAAAGGCCTTAGCGAAATATGGAAGCGGTTGCGTGTATTTTTTATTAAACAGTAGTGAAAAAATGATGAGATATAAACATAATATTAATAATTATTAATAAAAATAATAATAAAATATTAAGTTAAGAAATCAAATGCAGAAAGCGGTAATTAACAATAATTTGATCTTTCCTAATTGGGTCATTTCATTTGAAATGTGCAGTTTGCTGACTCTTTTGTTTATTATGTTTCGTTTTTTTTAAAACATACATTTCAATTCAAAATAGGAATTGAAATGACCATTTTTATAACATTAATTTAAATCTATTTGGCATATTTTTGTTAATTTCGAATACTAGAAAACACTGTATACACAATTTAAGAGGGAAATTTGGTTTAACCAAAACATATTTGTACTTTTGCAAATTTAACAATCCTTATAACGAAATTTTTACAGCTTTCGAAACCGACGTTTCGCCTTCGATTACACGAGACATCTTCACGGATCTTTACTCCATGAGATCTGAATATTCTGAACACTGAATGAGCTCGGAAAGATTTAGGCGGGCGTTCATACCCGACTTGTGCTCGCCCAACTGTGACCCCTTTATTAACTTACCAATACATGCGAACGGCAGCCAGTCATCTTTTCGGAGAGCTGTAGGTGGCAGGTTCTCGGGTACACCTTTCGAAATTAAAATGGGCGCCACCTAATTGACTATGACTCAATTAGGAAGAAATCTATATTGATATTTAAATGCAGACGAAATAAAGATTTGGAGGGCTTTTCAATAAAAAACTATATAAAGTTCAGTTTGTTGTTGTAAAAAACAAGTTATTTACAACAAAACTATTCAAAGACATTGCCTTACCTCTAGTCATCTAGAGGGCTCCTTCGACGTCAACGGTCACCAACAAAGGGAATTTCCAGATATATAGAAAGGCTTCTCGAGGACTGGCAGCCAAAACAAAATTCAAGCCCTCCAACGCCATTCTGTTTATAAAAGATAATTATGAATTAGCTCATAGGAGGAAACTAATTTGAAAATCGACTTACCACGTGGTTGATCAAATGTGGAACCAAACAAAACGGGACCAAAATTTTGGACCAGATGATGTCCATAAATAGGCCTTAAGCTTTCAACGGCACTGCACTTTAAAAAGAAATTACCTAGGACATACTTTCAGTACTTAAAAAAGATCGGTCCATTAAGGCACTTTTATAAAGCCGGACACGTGCTGCACTTCTAAGGAGAGCCAATCCAAAGGGGCGAGAAAATTAGCTCCAGAAAATTAAAATAAGTATGACATTCCCCACCATCATTCTTCCTCACTTCAGACTTATGCCAACCTAATACCATAAAACAAAATAATAGTTACAGCGGAGTCCACTGCTGGCGCCAATAGTATAAGGGAGTAAGAACCCGATAATATTCGGTGTCCCCCGAATAGAGCTGGCGAATTGCTCCTGAGCAGAACCAAAATTATAACTTAAATGAAAATTCAGACACTGTCAAAGCTGGCTGGATGCCGAAAAATAAGAAACCAATGAAACCATAGTGACAGAAGAGAAAGGCAGGCAAATTCGGAATATTTATAAACAAAACAAAAACAAATTTCTTTTGTCTTAATTTAGAGAAGTTGAAAATACTTTACAAAATGTAATCCAATGAATTATGAATAAAACATATTGAGGTATGTAAAATGTAATTTACATAAAAGTCTTGATATTTTAAAGGTTATATTTAACTGCAAAATTATAATGTTCAATTTTGTTTCAGATTACTAATGGGCTTAAAATAATGAAAAACCATCAGTAAAATGTCTGTTTAACATTCCATACCGAGCAAACATAAAGAAAAGCAGCTTGGACAAATGAAAAGAAAAAGTTATATAAACTGAAACTTGCTAATAGTTCAAGTGGTCTCAAAGTGTTAAATTGATATGTTACAAGAAAGAAGAGAATAAATATGTTTATCATAATTCATGTGAGTGAAATGGACTGAAAGAAGAAACAAAAAAAAACAGAATATTTTATTGTAAATGAAAAAATTGTTATTTTCATTAATAAAGAAGACCAGTACCTTATTAACTAAAACTGATTATATATTCAAAATATGTCACTGTCAATAGTAACACCTAATTAGTATAGATTCTATTAACTTTCTTTTATAAAGTGTATGATATGTAAATTTGGAAAAATCCAACTCTTAGAGTTATTCGACAGGATGATGACGGAACACTGTGTGAAAATCAGTAACTATATAACCAGCCAAATTTTGTAATTGCCTCACTGTTACTATAAACTAAATAATTATACATAATCGGTATCCACGAGTGATGTAGATCGTAATATCTCTATTCAAGATTTTTGTATGTCTAAAAATTTCAAAAGATTCTCTTATTTTTTGTTTATAAAATCCACCACCAGCGGAAATGAAATCTTTAAAGCTAAGCAGCTCCAAGATCCTCAGTTTCTACCGTCTTCCCAATATACACAAGTCAATGTATCACTCCAACCGATCGTCTGTGCAATAGACTCAACCACATACAAATTAAGTAAATATCTTTCAGATTTTCTTAATCCATTTACTGGAAAAATAGATTCTTTTATAAAAAACTCTGCACATTTCGTGGAAAAACTTAAGGCAGCCAAGTTGAGTTCCGAAGATATTTTGGTCAGTTTCGATGTAGAATCACTATCATAAATGTTCCTCTTAACGACCCAATTTCCATTATATCACACATATTGGACCCTTTATAATAACTTAATAAACCTAGTGGAAGCTTGTCTTACATCTATTTATTTTATTTTTCAAAGAACTTTTTAAGAACTAACCTCTGGGACAGTTCTGGAATTTTATCTATCACCTGTGGTAGCGAATATCTTTAACACTGGTTCAGATATTTGGATAATACTCTTATTATTTGGCTTTACAGACGGGAAAATCTCCTCATAGTTCTGCACCACCTTAACCAACATCATACTATTAAATTCACTACGGAAATTCAATCTAATGAAACGATTTCCTTTCTAGATGTATTTGATCAAAGGAAGGAAAATGGTACATTAGAACATTCTATTAACTCACTAGTATTTAGAACCATTTCGATTTCTGATCAAAATTCTCTTCGGAAACATCGAAGCTATCCAAAGCTCCGAGATAGAATGGCTATTGCCCTGAAGATATCATGTATTCAATTAAAAGGTATACGAGAATGATAAGAATCCACCATTAGCCCGCATCTATCCGAGAAATTAAAGCATACTATTGCCAAGTGTGTTGAGGAAGCTGGCAGACGAGAGTAGCAACCGCAGACTTTTGCCAAAGATAATTTGCGGCTATCCCCGATGTATATATTTTTCTATGGCGGCTATATTAACCTTTTGTGTTAACCCTTTTGACTTATTTACGATGTGTTTAGTAAGAGGAAATTATTTAGCTTCTTTTTAATTACCTAATTTAAAAAAGTGACAATTACTTTTTGACTTGTTTAAAAAAACGTACAGGGTCATTATGTCATTATATTTTGACACCTACCTACAGACAGGGATTATTAACGAAGATAGAGAAAAAGTGTAAATATAAAAGCTTTAGAGTTTTTTAAATTGCCAGGATTCATTACGAAAAAAAGAAACGACTATCGCAAATATACAGTTACTTTGGCGCAATACGTTTTTCAATTATTTTGGTTTAACTGTGTAAGTTTATAGGTTTAAAACTGCTTTTTGATTAAAATAATATTTAGCGTTCTTCCTTTCATTTAGTTATTCAGGTTTTTGTACGCAAATCTTTGTTTTCTATTAAAACGTAGGCCTACTCCTAGAAACTTTATTTCAAGCTAACCTGTATCAAATTTCGACCCCAAAGATTAACAGCCAAATTGAATATTCCTCTTTTAACTAAAAGTTCTCTTCAAATATTTAGTGATTGGAAACGCCGCGTCTTGTTCCCGTTCGCGAGTCTGGGGTTACCGCACGAAATAATATAGTTTCAGTTCGTAATATAATCTTCTGTAAATGGATTTTTTTGCAATTGCACTTTAAAAGATCATGATCATTAAAGTAAAATTTATTTCTCTATAGAATGATATCATAATTATGAATAAAAAATGTGTCACAGTCAACATAAATTGAAATCGTTTTGGAAATAATAATAATTGAATTCTTAAAGACGTGGCTGTGGTTGATACAATAATATCCTAACTATCACAATAATCAGAATATTTCACTTGAATAGTATATTAAATCGATTAAAATATATCAATTTCTATCAAACTGAATATATTTATATATTACTTTTTAAAAATAATATATTTGTTGGAATTTAATTTAAATAATTATATTCCTTCAATTTAAGTTATCGAGCACTTAAATTTATATGGGTTAAGTATATAAGAGTAAGGAGAATTAAACCTTTCTCTCCGTGCATAAATCTAAAGAAAAACAAAGCTGTTGTGCTATTCTCGGGTTTGTATTGAAATTTTTGAACATACAAAAAAATTCAATAGAGACACAGGTTACGGTCTATATCACACGTGGAAACCGATCGTTACACTGTTCAGATGTAAAATTCCCTCCGATATCTTCTCACGAATTAAAGATCCCTGAAGAGGTCTTCTGCAGTAGAAAGCGAAACCTCGGCAGATGATTCCATTTTGACACGATTTGATTTCAAAGATCATGATCTTTTAAATGGCTGACTATGATATTAACTTTAAAAATTAAAAAAATCCGTGACATATACTTACCATTTCTTTGATTAGTTCGTATGTCAGCTATGGCCCAAAAAAGTTTACTTTGTCTTGTTGTATGGCTTAGTGTGTTAGTTTTTATTCTAAGATATATATTTTTATTATTTATTGTCATGCAAAACTTTTTCTCCTGCCATATTTCATTCTAAAAATGTATAATTATTAAAAATATTATTGCTCGTCAGTTTCAATTCCGAATCAAAGACGTAGAGGAAAAATTACTATAATTTTCGGACGCAAAAACTTGCTTTAAAATCAGAAAATTATCTAATTAGAAACATTTATGGATTAAAAAGTATTCTGAATTCATGTCGAAGACAGGTCAAAGTTTAGCAATATTGTTTTCCTCATAACAAGTAATATGTCAGGTTGTCCCTGTGGACTCTGGGTGCGTGTATTAGCCGTGTGCGTGACCTTAGGTGTCTAGTCCTACACACTTATTTTTGATGCTATTTTATTATTATCATAACCTTGACAGCTATTTTTGATGAAAAATCGTCCGCAGGTCCGATACATCCGGTTACGAATATATATATATATATATATATATATATATATATATATATATATATATATATATATATATATATATATATATATATATATATATATATACTAAACATTTATCTGTAAAAAAATTTAGCTATTTAAAAGTTAGGAATACTAGACGTTTTTTTGGACAACTGTAAAAATATTTCTCTAAAATAAATTACGACATGAAAATTTACAAGAAACTTTCAAACCCTTATTTAAAAATTCTAAGCAGTTCTGAAGTTATGGTGAAAATAACTTTTTTGGCATATCAATTTATTTTAATTACCTCAATAAAACGTACCTACCGTATTTGAAAACGAAATTACGGGGAAAATTTTTTTTGACAGATGTCAAAAAAAATTTCAAATTAATGACGCCGAAAAAGTTATATAGAAGTGTGAAAAATATATGTATATAAAAATTTTAAGCAGTTCAGAAGTTACAGGAAAAAACAATTTTTTTTAGAGCTGTCACAATATTTTTTCAAAATAAATTACTTCCCTTATATGGAATTTTGAAAGTCGTATTTAAAAAATTTAAGCAGTTTCAAAGTTAAAAAAAAAACAGTTTATTTGTGCAAATTTCACCTCGTAATTGCAGCCCCTGTATATATTCCAAGACCCTTTCTAAGCCCTCCATTGTGTGTATCCCTTTGAGTACTTTCCGATCAAACGCCTACTTTTTTATTTAAAACAAAGCCGCGACATTTATCACAACTGATAAGTCAAATATCCCTGTAAATTTTATTATCATCCTAGATCAAGGCCACCTATCATCGTCGTATATGGATCGGTACCTATCGATTTTTGACCGATATATGCCCTTTTTTCTTTAATTCGAATTTTCACCCACTTGCCGAGTAGTTAGAGGGAAATTCTATTAGAGCTTTTTTGTAGCCAAATAAATGCTTCATTCGTAGGTCTAGAAATAATTTCGATTACTATTGGCAGTAAGCGGCAAAATGAGGTTAAATTTGGAATTTAAATTTAAAAGTATTAGTTTGCTTCTAATACAGGATAACGTTAAAAGATGTATCCATTCTTGGGAACTTTGGTGCAAACGTCACCTCGTTAGTGCACCCCTGTATATAATCCAGGACCCTTCCTAAATAATCTATTTTGGGTAAGTTTTTAAGCATGTATATATATATATATATATATATATATATATATATATATATATATATATATATAAAAATGAAATTTCTAGGGATGCAATGGGTCGTTGGGGAAATTTTTTGACGGAATAAGTAACCCTTTCTACTGTTTAGGGGTGGGGGGGTAACTTTTAAATGTTAAATGGAAAGGTGCAGTTTTTTTTCCAGATTCGTAATCTCCAGAAAAAACTACGTTATAATCAATAAATAATTTAATGTCAATGTCAATGTCACTACGCTAAATTCATCAAAATTAAAAAGAAAATCAACAGAAGAATAAAACTGAATAACATATCTGGGGTGATTTCACGAACTGCACGCGTAATCCTTTCTTTCATGTCTTCGGCTGTAGTTGGAGCAGTCACCATGACTTTTTCTTTGACAAAACCCCACAAGAAAAAATCAAGAGGGGTTAAGTCTGGCGATCTTGCAAGCCAATTTACTGGTCCCCCACGTCCAATCCATCTGTTAGGGTAAGTGTCATTCAATATAGCACGTGCTTCTCGACAGTAATGTGGTGGTGCGCCGTCTTGTTGGAACCAAATTGCTTCACTTTGTTGCTCTCGAATATTTGGCATCAATCTTTGCAAGTCATTTCGAAGGAAATCGCAGTATCGCTGTCCATTAAAATTACCATCGAAAAAATGAGGTCCAATAACAACATCGCCAAACATCCCACACCAAGTATTTATCGATCAAGGGTGTTGATTAGCGACTGTTCGCATACAGAGTGAATTTTCTTCAGCTCAATAACGCATATTGTGATGATTGACTTTTCCAGTGAGTTGTGTTCATTGATCATTAGTCGAAACCACCGACAAAATTGCACCCGTCTCTCAAAGTCCTGTCCATGCAATTCTTGATGTAAGGTAATATGGTAAGGATGAAATTTAAAAATCCTGAGAACGGATGTTTTACACATCCCGGCGTCTTTGGATAGTTCTCGGGAAACAATATGAGGGTCGAGAGAGCTACTGTTCCCAAAACTCCTACCGCCATGTCGTCGTTCGTTTTGGTTTTCCTCCTGCTGCGTTTTCTGGATGAGAGTCGGCCGGTCTGGCGACTCCTAGTCTCTAATCGTTTGAACGCCATGTGAGATTTTGGCGGTAAGTGCGGAAATCTTACCGCCCAAAGTTCAGAAGCATTGCGATAGTTTTTTCTACATTCTCCGAGAATTAATAACATGTCAACTTGGCAGTCGAATTCATTAATTTTAAGGATAGGTAGTTAAAATCTCAATTAAGATTATTAAATACGAACAGAAATAACACAGCTAAATAATAGAAGAACAGAACTTAAAAAAAGAATAAACGAACACAATGAACACTTATTTTAACAAGACGCTTAAAGTAAAGACTTTAAACTGGAAGATAATTTAAGAAAATTACATGTCAAGTCGTTCGTTGTCATGATAACTGCAATAGTGGCGGCTGGTGAATCATCGCTGCAGTGCCGCAGAGCTCCCAAAAAAATCAGGAAAAAAATAATTAACTACATAATATAACCAAAATACCGTATTTTTTTACCCAGTTGACATGGTCATTCTCGGAGGATGTAGAAAAAACAACGACAATGCTTCTGAACAAAATGGTTGTCATTTCGAACACCTATTATAATAAAATCATGTACCTTATATCAGTTTTTTCATCTGTTGAATTTCTTTTTAATTTTTGACATTAAATTATTCATTGATTATAACGTGGTTTTTTCTGGAGATTACGAATCTGGAAAGAAAACTGCACCTTTCCATCCCTAGAAATTTCATTTATTTTCAATCAGCCGTTTTCTCAATACCGCTTTGTAACACTTTAAAAGGACCACCCTATGTGTGTATATATATATATATATATATATATATATATATATATATATATATGTATATATATATATATATACATATATATATATATATATATATATATATATATATATATATATATAAACGTCCCTTAATGGACGCCTCTGCTGAACGGACAATTTTGCAATTACCGACCGTCAAGATATGTATTCCTGTGTATTAAACCCTCTTGACAACGGAAGCTCTCAACAACGGACACGGGCAGTAAAATTTGGAACATTTTTAATAAAAACCGTAAAATTTACCTCCTCAGAACGGGCAGATGTTCAGATAATTTTTGAAAAACCTACATTTAATGCCGGTATTTTTATTGCACATTATGGGCAATATTTAGATCTATGCTAATGAGCAGCGCGGCGCCTACCTATTGTTAATAGCACTAGTTTAACAATAAGCTGGCTTATGCTGTCTGGCTTGTAGGTAAATTGCGGTGAATTCCATAATAAATAGATCACCTTATTTTTATAAAATGTAGTCTTCATCAATAGAATATCTTAGTTTTGATGTTACTCTGGTACGATCAATATGTCTTCAAACAAAATAAGTTTTTGAGTCTTCAAGAAAAAGTTGATGATAATCCAGTACGCGGAAAAAAACTTAGTGTTAGAGTATTAGCCGAATATATCATATATATATATATATATATATATATATATATATATATATATATATATATATATATATATATAGCTATAGGAATTTCGACTCGCATTGCGATTAAGTTTTTCTGTAGTTCGAATAACAGTATTATAAATCAGTAAAAACATATCATTATATAATATATTAAACAGTGAGCTAAATTAGTGATGTAATAATTAGATCTTACCTGACTACTAATAGTTCGACTGTACAGTACATTTTTTGTGTAACTTAAAAATGTATAAAACACAAATTCAATATCCATGGAACAATGCTGGCATAACGCCACAAACATAGAAAAGCAAAGATCCCCATTGAAAGTGCCAATTTCAAACACCGTTTCACCCACCTCTTTGGAATAAAAATAATTAACTAAAAAAAAAATCCGACTAAATTCAAAGGAGCAGTAGGGGTGAGGCAGACATCTACCTGATGGAGAAATACTTTTTATGACAGTATTTTAAAACATAGCTATGTTTATTATTGCCGTAGCACGTATTCCTTAAAAAAATCTGATTTACTTACAGTTATGAACTTTCCATACGCCATTTACTTCTTTACTATGAAAAAGTACATATCGAGGATTGAAGTCAAAGTTTTCGATACTTTCGTTAAATAGGGTTTGACCTTGTTCATTTAAAAACATCATATCCGTTCCAGTCTTAACTATTTTGAAATGATTCCATTTATTTTTATCCAAAAACGTCGGGAAACTTTCTGAATGCTAAAAGAATAAATATTAATGCTGAATGACAGACGTGTTATAAAGTTGCAATGCCTTTGTTTTAAGTTATGTTCAGTAAGTACAGGGTGGCCCACATAAGATGACCCACTACCTTATCTCAGAATCTGTACGAGATAGGGAAAAAAGTTTTATACAAAAGTTTCTTAGGTTTATCTAGATTTTTTAAATATTATATTTTTATATATATATATAATGTGTTTTCATTCCGGGTGTACATCCGTTCACTACTGTCGTTCTGAAAAGAACAGTTCTTTTCAGAACGACAGTAGTGAACGGATGTACACCCGGAATGAAAACACATTGTATTTTTCCATCCGTGAAGGAGTAAAAATCAACATATATATATATATATATATATATATATATATATATATATATATATATATATATGCGTTGACAGATGTCAACTTTGTTATTTTAAATGGAACACCCTGTATATTATTATGGATTTGAATAGCTCTCTTAGAGACGATTTCAACGTTGTATATAAGATTTCGGAGATATTTACGATCAGCTTCAATTTTTGACATACTTTCAACTTGTTGTATCTCTGGTATTTATCAACTTTTTTGTTTCATTTTTGTGCAGAAAAAAACATAATTTTATGCTTTATTGGACGTGTAGGTAAAAATATTGAAATTGAAAAAAAATGTTACAGTGTTGTCACGTTTTGCGTACCATCAGTTTTCTCAAGATTTTTAAATGCAACCTCCTATATTTTATAACGGATTTAAATAGAGCATCGAAAGACGATTTCAACGATATATTATAACATAGGTTTACAAGTCACGGTTCCCGAGTTTTGGGGATTTTCTTAATATTAAACAATTTTTACTAAAACATAATATAAACTATTAAACGTGACATGACATGAACGAAGACAACAAAATTAATATTATATGCTAAAGAATATCTAAATTAGATTTTCTAATTGCTTTGAATAATTATTACCACGCCGTTTTCCAGATCAAACGTAAAACTCTCTAATAATCAGTTAAATACATAATGTGTATTTTTGTTAAAATAGTGTGAATCTATTTAAAAATATGTAGTTCTTTATGTTTCCTTCCCATATACTAAATAAGCCTTATCAATGTTATGATTAGCGATTACCGAAACAGACGGCCAAGGCGACTGTGTCGATAATGGTGCCGCAAAATGTCTTTGCTTACTAATCATTTTTGTTGTTTCGTTTTTATATAGAGCGTCTGAAAGTCAGTCGAGTAATAAACGTCATCAAGCTAAGTATTGGCTTCGAGTTTTTTCTCTCACAATTATTTACCAACCTTTCCACAACCCTATCAAAAATTTTAAGTAGGCTGTGCTTCAAAACCATGGAAACAAACGAAATATTATTTGCATGAAATTTGACAGCTTGGTTGCATTTCTTGATTAAATTAGTAAATTTAAGAAATAATTATGTCGAACTACACTATTCAACAACGTTTAAATTTATATGAGTGCTTCATTAGAAACAATAAGAGTCCCGCACTAGCGTTAAGGGAGTATAGAAGACTGTATCCAAATAGCAGAATTCCAAGAAAATCTTCGTAAGAATTACACGAGATCTGGAAAATGGCGTTGTGATAAACAATAAAAGAAACCGGCCTAGGACAGTTCTTACAGAAGAAAATCAACTTGATGTTCTTTTATATTTTGAGGAAAGCAATGAAAATTCCCAAAGGGATGCCGCACGGGACATACCGCATATTAGCCGAGCAAGTATTCAGAGAACACTTAATATCAACGATTACCATCCTTTCAAATTCACTCCGGTACAAGAGCTATCCATAGCTAATTTTGACAACAGAGCTACTTTTTGCATGGATATGATGGACCGCCACTTTGATCAACCGGTTTTTCACAAAATTCTTTTCACTGACGAAGCAATTTTCAACACCGCGGGAATATTTAAGCGAAAGAACTGCCACTACTGGTCAAGGCAAAATCAACATAAAATCAAAGCCATCAGAAAGCAGGGACATCAAAGTGTATATGTTTGGTGCGGAATAATAAAGGACCGAGTGATTGGGCCGGTTTTTTATGATAGGACTCTTAACGGACAGAGATACCACAGTTTGTTGCAAAATGAAATACAACCTCTTATTAATGAATTACCGGATGAAATTAAAGATGGTCTTGTATTTCAACAAGACAGTGCGCCGTACCATACCGTAAGACCTGTAATTGAATGGTTAAATGAAAGATTTCCAATGTGGATTGGCAGATTTGGGTCAATACCCTGTCCAGCTCGGAGTCCCGATTTAACTCCACTAGATTTTCTTTTATGGGGAAATATTAAAGACAAAGTGTATAAGAATAAAGTTAATAACGTAGACGATTTAAGGGGGAGAATAATGGAAGAGATCCATTTGATCAATGAGAGTGGAGCAGTTCGTAGGGCAATAAAAAAAATTAGACATTATTTATACAACATGTATAGCACAGGAAGGTGGTTATATAGAAAATTTAATTTAAGTAATGTTTATTTTTTTGTCTTTGTTCTTGTTATGTCATGTTTAATAGTTTATGTTATGTTTAGTAAAAATTGTTTAATATTAAAATTGATTCCTGAAGAAAATCCCCAAAACTCGGGAACCGTGACTTGTAAACCTATGTTATAATGTATCGTTGAAATCGTCTTTCGATGCTCTATTTAAATCCGTTATAAAATATAGGGGGTTGCATTTAAAAATCTTGAGAAAACTGATGGTACGCAAAACGTGACAACACTGTAACATTTTTTTTCAATTTCAATATTTTTACCTACACGTCCAATAAAGCATAAAATTATGTTTTTTCCTGTACAAAAATGAAACAAAAAAGTTGATAAATACCAGAGATACAACAAGTTGAAAGTATGTCAAAAATTGAAGATGATCGTAAATATCTCCGAAACGGTGCCTCGTAGACCCATCTTATAATACCTCGTTGAAATCGTCTCTAAGAGAGCTATTCAAATCCATAATAATATAGAGGGTGTTCCATTTAAAATAACAAAGTTGACATCTGTCAACGCAAAATGACACACCCTGTATATATAAAAATACAATATTTAAAAAATTTAGATAAACCCAAGAAACTTTTGTATAAAACTTTTTTCCCTATCTCGTACAGATTATGAGATAAGGTAGTGGGTCATCTTATGTGGGCCACCCTGTACAGGTATATCGTTAAATTTGAAGCGTATTCAACCAATTGGACCCACATAAATTCAAGTCACTTCCATGTACAGGATCATCATTTATATTTCGCCACCCATTTTCAGGGTTTATTTTTGTAGATAGAAAATAGTAATTAAATACAAAAGTTGTATAGATTTCAAGGAACTTCCTAGAAAAAAATAACTTTGAATATACAGGGGGATTCAGAAACTAGTAGCGTACCAAATTTTGGTTTTCTAAATGAAATGCTCTGTATAATTTTAATTTTCTAGGTTCTCGTTATTATTGCCTTTTCAAAAATGTCTATACTTGGATCGGTAGTTTTTGAGATATTCGACTTTAAAATTCCGTAATCTGCGTGAAATCGTGTCCAAGATGTCTGGCTGGTACTGACATTAAAACAGATTGTCCCTATCATTTAACTTGTCTATGTCAGTAGCGGCTCGTGGTGAATTATTTTGGGAGCTCAATAACAAATTTAAAAAGAGGCATTCTTAAAATAAAAATAGATATCTTATCTTTAAATTGAGAAATTCTTTTGAAGTTCAGGTCTACTCTGCGTTCTTTAGAATTGGAAAAATGCTGAGTGACATGTTCGTTAAAATTGCACGCACATTTCTTTTATAAACGATTTCGCGATATTTAACATTGCTAAAGCGGATAGTCTGCCTTGACCCAACTCCTCAACAAAATTTATAAGCTCTCGAAAAACCCCGGGATTTTCAGACAAGGCCGTTTCATCATGGCCACGTAGTGCCAGCTCAAATGCGTCACATTATTTTACACAATCTATAATTTTGTTTTAAATATAACCATTTTTTGATACATTTTCATTAAAGTCTCTAATTTTCTATGAGCTATGTCTAGCTGAGTGGGAATATTAACACTTCCGACCATAGCATAGTACACCGAACATTTCATGCGATCTGCAAAAAACGCATGTTTTTATATTTTTTCTTTTAAGTGTTTTAAGTTTTTAACACCGGTTTTGAACCATCATGAGTCCGACGAGTCCTTAGAAAACATCAAACAAACATAACAGTAAAATGAGTTAGAGACTTCACAACCACATATCCAGTTAGCTAAATCGTACATACTTTCGCGAAAGTTTCGATAAATCTGTTTATTTTTGTCTTTACTAGTTTGTCGTATACTAAGTTCTGGCAAATTGCGACCACTTACCTTGAATTCGGTTATTTTCTTAAAATTAAGTTCGTTAGCACTCTTTAGTTGTTTAATTTTTTGCACTACCGACATTTTATTTCATCTACATTCACAACTCAAACATAGACCACCTTGAAATTGGTTATTTTTGCAAAATTAAGTTCGTAAGTACTTTTTAGTTGTTTATTTTTTTGCACCAGTCACTACCAGCATTTTATTTTCAACTCACACATGGATCATAGAAATAAAAAAAATATATTACAAAAAACAGTATATAAATCAATTTTCATCGATTAAAATCGTCCGAAACAGTATCGAGTTAGAATATCGACCGCGCGACCTCTGAACAATTGAACTTCCGCATGCTGACGTGATGCCGCGACCGATCGATCGAATTATGAGAAGAGACCGGCTGATGACCCAAATCGCGATTTCATATTCAATTTGCTATCACGTTCGGCTGCCGCTCGGTAGCTGTGAAATCTTCGGCTACTTTCGTCAAGCTTTAAGGTAATCAGGGCAATTCGGACTGCCCAGCCTAACTTAGTATAGCGTATTTTATTATGCCTAAGGAACGCAAGGAGACCATTCAAACCGCCGCGCTCGGCTAATAGTGTAGCGTATTTAACTTTTCCCAAGAAGGAGGTCATTGACCAAATGACCCTATGGAAGAGCCGTCACTACTATGTTAGTTTTGCCCGACAAAATGGGCTATTCCCTTGAAGACAAATTAAATATAATACGTTTATATTATGTCAATAAATAATAGAAACCTTACCCTCTACTCAAAATGAGTTTCACAGGCAATTTCCCGGTAGAACCTTCCCATCATGAAGCACAATTTGGTATATAGTAAACAAATTTGATGATACCAAAAGTTTAAATAGAAGAAGAACTGCAAATCCAAACGAAAACTTTGGCGTAGGTATGTTGCTATTCTTTACAGGTAAATTATTGTTGTTAGTTTTCTATACTTACGACTATATCTGGTCCATTTTATTGCAGAAACCCCTGAACGGTCAATTACTGATGCAGTCATTTATTTTCAAAGATGATTTGGCAATATTCAGCAAACTCTTCATCGTTATAATTATCACCCATATAAAATTCTACCCTTTCATAATCTAACTGAAGAACGTAAACGATAAAGATTAATTGTTTGTCAAGAAATTTTAAGATGCTTGTTAAATCTGCTGTTTTTAGACAATATACAATTTACCGATGAAGATACACTTACTACTAATGGTATGTTTAAATGTTATCGGACCAATCTTTTTTCGTGAAAGTCTTACTGGTGTCAGATATCTCTAATATCTGGAAAATAATATAGAACAGCAGTTAGACAACATTCTTTTAAATCAAAAATTTACCAGGATTACTCAATTTTTGAATCAGAGCTATGATCTGTGGATTGAACGAAATAGACATATAAGATGCCCAGCAAACAGTCTAGACCCGACGCACAGTGGTTCAGGGTATATGGTAATACGGAAATAATTTAATAATTTCCAAATGATAAATGATATTTGAATGATATTTGGTGCACATAATAAGAGGTGTAAGTACTTTATTTTGGATGTATTGAAAAACTTTTAATTTGTTTGTAACTGTCAAATTTTGATAGATGGACTATTTTGCTTTATATGGTAGGCTGAATATGAGATTATATCTGAAAAGATCAAAATGGTATTTGAAATATATGTATAGTTTTACAGCTGATCAGTATTTATTAAGCCCTGTTAAAAATAAAGAGTATAAATACCACTGGAAAATCAACAATGAAATGAACTAAAGTCGCCATGAACATAACATTAAATTTATTGATAATCGCTTTCGTAAAAAACAACAGTAGCATATAGGAACATCTAATTTGCCATTTACCTAAAGAAGCTATGGATACAAAACTAAAAAGTAACAAAAAAAATGATATTGCCTATGTATGTTAGAACAAATTAAATATAATTTTTTAAGAGAACATCATCAACAATAAATTAGGATCTTATAATCTAATGCATAATAACATCACTGTAAAACAATTTTTTAAAGACTATTAAAACGAAACAAAATAATACTTTTGTTTAATAATAATTGAAAAGTAACTTATTACCAAATTTAAAAAAAATTAAATGAATATAAAGTAATTAAATATTTCCATAAAATAAAGATTTCACCTCATCCCACAGTTCATGGTTTAGTTTCTTATTAGTTTCTTCTTTTGTTATAGGTTCTACCCTTAGTCCTGACAAATACGGATCAGAAGAAGCTAAGAGAAAGTTCATGACATCTGTATTTGTTTGGACACGTGAACATTTTCTAGAATGATTTTGGCGATAAGCGCGATAATCTTTATTTCGCGCTTCTTGTGCTTCCTCTGTTAGCATCCCTATGGGGAGTACTGCAGCTGCTATAATTTCTTCTCCGTGTGTTAATATTTTATGCACCGTGCCTGGCATGTAATACCACCCATACAGTTCCACATACAAATTCGCTGTCTCCTGGCAATATTTACCAAATTTGTCTGGATCAATATGCACACCAGAGTTAATGGCTTGCAAAATCACTGTAAATCGACGAATCAAATGTTCATTTACTCCTGTTATATCTGCAGTAAGACTAGGATCACTAAAAAACCTTCTTGACGTATTTCCGTCGTTAGTCGTACCCATGCCCTGTTTCACTACATCGATTTTTAAACCGATCCTTCGCCAAAATTCATCTTGAATCCCCTTTTTTGTTTCTTCTCTTTGTTTTTTCGTATCCGCGTTTGTCCTCCATTGTTGAAATGATTTATTATAGGCTATATGAAGAAGACACTCCATAAACTTTATTCGAGCATGTAAAGGTGACATTCCCCAGTTTAAAACCTGAATATTTTTAGGTTTAGTTTTTAGTAACAATAATTTGTTCATTTCAGATGGCTTCGCTTGGCATATATTACAAACCATAGATGAAGTGTTACTTACTGTGTTTGAAATTTTGCCATCAATCATGGTAAACAAAAGTTCGTGGTGTATTTTGTATGATTTTTCTTTTATGTGAGTTAGAGTATCTGTTAGAGTTTCTATTTCCGTGTTCATTCTTGATATTTCCCTTGTAGTATTTTCAGGCGTTTCCTTTATAAATTCAAACCAAATAGGCCGACAATATCTTGTTGAAGAAGGTCTTGGATTTTTCCAATAAACTAATGACCTGTCTCCTTTCTCATGTAAGCAAAGAGGAACCAAAGATGTTAAAAACATGCTAGCGTCGGAAGCATTTTCTTCCTCAAATGTTTGCTTATACTCACTGTGGCCAGATGAACCATCACATCCCCACTTTGATATTAAAGTTAATTCTGATCCCATTGCACATACATCTTCCTCACTTTTACTTTGCATAATTCTAGTGGCTGTATGATTTAAAAGTGTTTGTAATTTAACTGTTGCGCAGCTTTGAGTTATCTCGACTTCAGAAGGGTAACATTCTTTTTTCGCTTCTAATACCTTATGATATGATGGGAAAATATCAAAGCCTATTTCTAATGTTGCTTTTCTAATGATTTGATATTGGTGCTTCGATAAAGAAGCATCTAGCAGCAAGCTAAGTGCTTTCTCGGGTGTAAAGCTTGGAGATTTTGAAGTTCCTGTAGCTTCGTTAGCTGCTGCCACAATTAACTCCTTAGAACAGTTTTCAAGCAACTTTTTAACTTTATAATGTTTAGTACGCTGGCAGCATTCGTCAAATGGTTTTTCTTTGCGCCCAACAGGACGTGATGAAGGTCCGGGTTCATCAACATCCATAGGAATTAACGATGAATCCACATTAACTGAGAAAGACCCTCTTAGCCACTCTTCATTCTGCTTTAAAAATCTGTCTTTATTGCGTGAGGCTGCTTGCCATCTTCGTGAAAAATTAGGTAAAAAATTTCGAATTAATTTATTTTTTAATTCTTCTAAAAGCTGGTCAGACATCTCGTGATAATTGCGTGTAATATTTTCAAAGCATTTAACTCCATCCCGGTCACTTGAAAGTACAACTTCCACTAATTCCAAGTAGGGTATTAATATACTCTCCATCACACCAAATAAAACATATTTTTGAAACACCGACTCTACTTTGTCAAGAGGTACACTAAACTAATTTACCATTAATACTTTCTGTAAACCGATAAATCTGTACCTATACAAATAAACACAAAAACATTTTTTGTGGTAACAGTCGCAGATAAGAGCAGCAAAATATTATTTAGGAATTTAGTTTAAGAGATAAGGTACACGTATACGTATTTTTTGGCCTGACGCATGTTGACGCAAAGACGAAATATCTTAATATTATTTTTTTTATATATATATATATATATTTCATTAAGCCGCAGTAGTTTCTACAAGTATACTAATGGGGTATAAATATTCTAAATAAACCTTGAGATATAATTCATACAAATTTTTAATCGAATGGCTACTATTTTTTTAATTAAAACAAAATTTCGAAACACTACATTTCGTTCCTTTCAACATATGGTCGCTTAGTTGACAACAACTAAAAGCAAATTTTGAATAATTCTTTTACATTTTTTTACTAGGGATATTCAGGTATCTATTAGCGATAAAAATGTTAATTTCTTTCACACTTCCTACAGAGTATTTTTTCCACTCCTTGAACCACTGTGCGACGCCGCTCGACGTATTTCTATAGAGTTACCTAAAATACAGAATTTACTACAATAGACCCGAAAATATAGCTGTATTGGAACAGAGAATTAGGGAAGAAATTGCAAGATTAAAGGAAAATCGCCCTGATTTTATATTTAACTGCATTAATCGCAAATTTTTACAAAATATTGACAGGTGCTTCGCCAACCAAGGCGAACATGTGAATAAGTAGAATTTATGGATTTTAATTTTGTCCTTTTTGCGTTCATATTATAAATTTTCATTTAGTATTTATTGTTCATAATAAAATATTTCTTTAATTTAGGATACAGTAAAAAAGAACAAAAGCCTTTTTTTAAATTGTCGACCTTCCGCAAGTTTATTGTTGCATCCTCAGGACACATATACAAAACATATATTCTATATCCTTTATGAAACTTTATTTGTCTTTACCTACTCCGTTGGACCGCAGATATTTCCCAGATATTAAGTTTCTAAATAGTTTTCGTTAACGATCCTCTTGTTCTTATGTTAGAGTGGTGTATTAACTTTTTTAGAGCAATGCAGTGGCTTGAGTCTGCTGGAAGAGCAGATCTTTCATAGAAAATTTATTTCAAAAGGCTCAAAATGATGCTATCCCATCAATTTGCTGTGGACCAAAACGATCTATTACCGACGTAGGATCTGCAGAGCCTCCTCCAAAAATCGTTATATTAACGGGTTAGAAAAAAATATGTATAAAAAAATACCACATATCCAAGAGATGGGGAATTGTAGTATCAAAACCTGTACAAAACATTATTTCGGCGAAAAAAATTCTGTCTGTCTGTCTGTTAGTTTACGCGAACATTTCCAAAGAAATGGACTATCGAGTTGAAATTTGATACACAGGGAGTGGTTGATACGAGAATGGTTCGAATTGTTTTTGAGCAAAATCTGAGCTGGAAGGGGTTGAAACGGGGGGTTGGTAAAAAATAGAAATTGTTGAAATGATCGTGTATTATGTCCTTTCATGGGTCTTTGGATATATAGATTTTAATAATAAACCCTCTCTAATGTTTCTGCCGCAAGTAAAACGTTAGAAAAAAAGGAAAAGGAATGAAAATCAAGAAGTTGAAAAATCGAGTAATATATCGTTTTATAGGTTCCCGGATGCATTATTATAAGTAACCGACAATCCGTCCATTCGGAGTTTCCGATACGAACCGATTGGTAGGTATGTAAGAAACCGACGAGTCAGACTCACTTGTCGGTTATATATTATTGTTTATTTGGAGGGTCACGTACGCACAAATCCAATATATCTTATATTTTGTGTTTTTATATTTTATGTTTATTGTTATATTTGCATGGATATTTCAAATGCAGTATTAACTTGTTGTAAAAGCGACAATAGCAAAGATAAAATGAAATTTCCTGACACCGTGAAATACACAGAGGTATCAGGTAATACCTACAAACTGCAAATTTATTCAAAGGAAGATGTCGAGGTAAGTTTAAAAGCCCTTTTCTTATCTGATAATGTACGAAAATTAGGCTGTTAACATTTATTATTGACCATTGTCAGAATTAAATATTTCATTGGTAGTAGCTATTGACACGCCGCACACTGGTTCGCCCTTATGAACACATGTGGCCAAAACCTATATTTTATTATATCTGTCAAAAATAATGTATCAGTTTCTATTTTTTGAGCATGTCTAATTATATTTTGATAATATACAAGTTTTTATTACAATTGGCAATATACAGGAGCACCCAAAAAGAATCTAACAATAAGCTAATAATATGCGACCTAAAATAGGGTATTTCCTAACATTTTTTACAAAATAAAAGGGATGAATGCTTACTTAGTTTTAAGACAATAATAAAGAATAACATTTTTTCGTCGGTCGCTCAGTTTTCAAAATACAGGGTGTTCAAAATTAGTTTAATTTTTTTTTGTGTTAGAATTTTTGAACCAACTTTTTTGAAATTTGGTAATTTTATTTGTAGATAGTGATTAGAGGCCTATTTAGCCATACAAATAAAAATTGTCAATTGCATTGGCATATCCCAAAGGGTACAGTCAGGTTCAATATTGTCAAAAGCTTTCCTTTTTCAAGCACCAACTTTTATCAAGAATAAGTTGTTGCTGAAAAATTGAAAATAAAAAAGATTTCCACTTGGCAATCAAATTTGGGCACACTGTACTTTACTATGGAACTTTTATGTAGGTGATTTTTGGCAAATCAATTTCTTTTGGCAAGCTCTGTATGCTGTTAAAATAAATGACTTAACTTTGAAAACACCCTGTATAGTTCCTAAGCTATCAAGTAAAAAGAAAGTTGAAGTGTAGAATAACATTGATATTAATTTAAAAGGTCTATAGAATCGCTGTACAGTTCTGTTTCATTATTTTTGATCTGCCATTTATACCTCAAGTTTGTAATTAATGGGTCAGAAGAAATAAGTAACGCATGTATTACATCTTCATTTGTTGAAACGCGAGAACACTTTCGAGAATGAGACTGCCTAAATCTTTTAAAATCCTTATTTCTAGATTCTGCTGCTTCCTCACTTAACTGGCCTATTGAAAGACTGATGGACTTTATAATTTGACCCCCGTGAATTAAAACTTTATGCAATGATGATGGCATATAATACCAATAATAATGCTGAATGAAAATGTTGGCCGTTTCATAGCAATAGTTTTCAAATTTTGTCTCATTAATATCGCATCGGCTATTAATAACTTGTAAAATAACTGCAAAACGTCTAAGTATTTCTTTGTTAAATCCAGTTATTTTTGACACCTGTTCAAAATTTTTAAAAAATCGTCTTTCTGTATTGCCATCATTTGATGTGCCACTACCTTGTTTTGGCACATCAACAATTATTCCAAGTTTTTCTTTGAGCTGACATTGAATTTTTGATTTTCTGGATTATAGAAGTTCTTTTTCATTCGATGATTTGGCCGTCCATTTCATAAATTCCAAACGGTAAGAAACATGAAGCACACATTCCATAAACCGTATTAAAGCATGAAGAGGTGACAATCCGTATTTATATGCATCTTGATTTACTTGTCGCTGTTGAATAATTTGTATACTGTTCATCTCGGAAGGTTTTGCCCCGCATATATTACAGCACGCTGAAGATGATGTGCCTGTTAGAATCTGACACACCTTTCCATCAATCATTGTTAAAAACAAATCATGCTTAACGTATACCGTTTTACCAGGAAATTCAATTTTAGTATCTGACAATTTAGATATTTGGTCATTTATGGAATTAACAAAATCAGTAACATACGATTTTGTTTCTTTAGCAAAATGAAACGAAATTGGTCGACAGTAATTTGTGGATGATGGTCGCTCATTTTTCCAAAAAAAAGTTGTGGAATCTAAAACGTCATTTAGTTGGATTGGAACGAGGGATGACATAAAAACAGACTCGTCAGTTAAATTGGGATTCGAAAAATTTTGTTTGTAGATACTTTGACCAGATGAACCATCGCATCCCCATTTTGATTTTAGTACTAACCTTGATGTCTCTGGTGGTGTTGCCAGTATATTACTTTTTATATCTGGAACTAATAGCAGTCGTCTAACAGTATGGTCTAACAAAGACTGTAGTTCCACATCTACGCCACTCTCAGATATAACAGTTTTTTCTTTGGTAGGATAGCATTGCTTTTTCGCTTCTAAAATACAAGCATATCGAGGAAAAATATGATAGTTCTTAAGCTTACGCTGATTTCGCAAATGTTCATATTGATATTTAGAAAGTTTTGTATCGGTTATTAACGCTAAGGCTTCTTCTTTTGTAAACAAATCCGGAATGTCATCACATGTGATTTTTTTATAATTTTTTGCACCGTTTTCCAAAATGTCACTAATTAATTGAGCTTCGTGTTTTTTACCTGATGAATTTAACGCTAATACTAAAAGATGCTGTAATTCAGCGGCAGATAAGTTGGTATGTTTACTTAAAGAGGACACTTTTCTTCGTTTTGAGCGACCGGAACAGTTTTCTAGAGTCTTAATTGGCCTCCCTCCTTTTCCTTTGAACAGCGTCAATGAACCTTCCAACCACGAAGCACATTTTTTATAAAAAAAAGTTCTATTGCGACTTGCCAATTTCCATTTTTCACGAAATTGCGGCAAAAAATGGCGCCTTAAACCGTCAAACGCTAACTTTTCACTATTACCAGAAAAATGATATTTTTCTTGTAGGTAATTAAAAACAAAAGTTTCATTTCCGTTGTTTTCTATTAAAATATCGCACAATATTTTTCTTTTTACTTGCATTTTTAATGTTAACTCTTCAGTTATAACTATAACAAACCATGTTTCCAAAGCCAACCTATATTAATATTACTAACTGAATAGCAGATAGTAGCAGCTAATTTGGCAATATTCCTTAAAAGGACATTGTGAGGCTTACTTTTAGCTAAAAACAATAACTTGGATCAGCTTGGATGACTCTGATTTGGCTGTATAGATAAAAATTACTGCAAAAATGCAAATCGCAAAAATGATTAGTGTTATTTATTTTTAAATTATTGATAAAAACCGATATTATTTAAGAAGAGAATATGTGAAGTATAGCCTCAGCATAAATTTGACCATTTAAAATTATTTTAAAAACGCTTAAACGGGTACTTTAATTCGTTTTTTATATTAAATTGTTGAAAGTTTTGGTCGATTTTTGTATGTAAAACGCTTATAATTAGGTGCTCTAAAGTGTATGATCTTACGTAGGACATTCTTTAAATAACACCGTTATGATTTTAAAATATATATTTTAACATATTTTAAACATATTCACTAAAATAAAGGTTTTCGATATACTGAGTTTTGGCCAAAACTTTACAAGAGACCGAACTACTGTGCGCCGGCGCCGCCTGTCGTGTCATAAGCGGTCTTGTTTATATTTGTTACGACTAAAAGCTGTTACCTACTCTGCTAGTGTATTAGCTAACCAACTTGTAAACTATAATAATAAGAGTAGTTTGTGTCATTTTTTTAGCCTAGCAATATAATCATATGGTTATAGGTTACGTAATATTTTTATTTTGGTATTAATTTACATCACTGGGGAGTACTTAATTATTGTGTAACAAATTTTTTTAAGGGTCGAGGAAAGGTTTTTAAAAATTTAGGAAAGTTTAGAAAATTTTATTTTATAAAACTATTTTACGGGTTTGAATTTAAATCCTATAAATGCAGTTTGTTCTAGAAGGATTCAAACTGATTTAAAAACATATCTATCTTATACTCTTTCAAATAATAAATCAGCAAAAAAAAGTTTCCTTTAGAAAAAAACGAGCAGTTTTCTGTAACAATCACTGATGTTTTGAAGCAGCCTAATTTTACACACAGCTCATACTTAATAACTAGTAATTATGTTAATAATCTTAATTAAAAATAACACTAAACAATTAATATATATTGCACTTTATTATTGTATAACACATCCTTAAAGTGTCAAGGAAAGGTTTTTAATGAATTAGGAAAGTTTGTAAAATTTCATTTTATAAACTTGGTTTACGGATTTGACTTTAAATCTTATAAATGCCGTTTGTTCCAGAAGGATTCAAACTGGTTTAAAAATTGTTTACCTAATACGCTTCCAAATCAACGATCATTACACCGAAATGATCGTTGTCCAAATAATAATAATTCAGCAAAATTGAATTTCCTGTTAAAAACAAGATGCTTTGTATAACAGGCCATTGATGTTTTGAAGCAGAATAATTTTATACAATATACACAGCTAATAGTTAATAACTAATAATTATGTTAATAAGGGTATACGTTGCAAACATATTGTTTAAAGGGTTTAAAAATAATACAGAAAAATTAATATGTCTGCAAAATAAGAGATACCATATAATAGGATAATCTTTTTTTTTTTAATCGCGAAAATGTTTTTGTTTTTTAGTTGCTGATGGTTTTTAGCCAAAAAAATATTATACAATGTAACTTATTAGGATGTTATAAAGTGATACATCATTTTTTAAAATATGATGCTCTATATTACTAAAGTGCTGGTCAGACAAACTTACCCAAGCAAATTTTTAGGCAAAATTCAAAGGTAAATAATTTCTGGCAGAGCTGAGCTATTCAGTTACGGTTATACCCTGTCATTTTTGCCAAATTTTATATCACCAGGTAACGATTTTATTTATTTTTTCTAACTGGGTAAATCTACACCCGAATACCAAGAAACATATTTTATCGATTTTTTTCTCCGTTATTGATATACGAGGTTTTTTCAAAAATGTGTAAATTTTTATATTTTCTTATATTTGCGCCTTCTGTATTTTTCAAACAATTGGTTCTGACCTGATTTATGATCAAGAATAATGGCTCTAAAAATGTTAATATAATCATTATATACAGAGTCGTCTTAAAAGCTGAGCAGCATCATTTAAATTCAAATATTTTGCTTTTGATTTTATAAACTTTTTAAGCAACCAATAAGAACACTAGATTTTAAAAAATTTAATACCAATTTTGGTAATCGTAGAACTTTGTGTCGGGACAGTGTTTACCATTTGAAAATTACTTCATTTTTAAGCACTTCAATTAAGCCGATGAATCAGGCAAAAACCTCGGTTACAATACCATTTTAATTACTCGCCAAACATCTTTATGTAGCCGACAAACGAGTCTGACTCGTCGGTTTCTTAATATCACATCATAAGGTTCACTTCGGAAATTACGATTGGACGAATTGTCGGTTACTTATAATAATGCTTCCCGGATATACAGACACCAAATTAACCTTTCAGTAGTCGCATTGAAAATTAGAACACAAGTGGTCGTTGCGGACTGCCAGTCCGCATTAACAAAATAACCAGTTTTTTGTCATAGTAATTAACTTATATTATTATTATAGTAAAGTATGTGTAATAAAACAACTAATAAGTAATAATTAGATTATTTAATGGTTTTACAAACAAAAATTCTAAACAAATATGTCAAAAATATTAAACAAAATCAAAATCATTTCAACTAAAAAAAATTGAATTAAATATAAATTCGGTTCGCACATTAATTTAAAAATGGCTTAAAAGGATTACAAAAATATTCATTTATAAATTACTATTCCCAATTCGCTGTCTCAAAACATTCTGGACAAATCATGAGAGCGTGTTCTAAACATACATAAATGTGACATTTTTTACAAAAATAACGAGAAGGACCATTCTTTTTTCGGTCGCACATAGCACACCGACCTCTTTGATTTGCTGGGGGTTCTGGAGCCTGTTCAACAGGTTCTATTCCTATAATCTCCCTAATCCTGAATTACAGCGACCTTGGTAAATTTGATAAAGTGGAGCGAATTCTCAACTGGTCGTTCAGTAGTTCAAAGGCTAGTTTGCGTAAAAAATCTCTTCGTAGAAGATTTGCATCTATATTATTTGCCTTGAAAATTACCAAGGAATTTATGCCCGCTGCATTTAGCATGGAAGAAAAAATAACCATTGGCCACCTCCGAGTTCCACGGGCGCAGTTATATGCAGCACAGAGCTTATCAACTGTGTCTACTCCACCCTTTGTTTGATTATAATTTACTATCATATCTGGCTTTCCCGTTTCGCTATCAATAATGGCATCACGGTGCAAACTTGACATAAGCAAAACATTTTTGCCCTTTTTTGGAACATATGATAAAAGCGTGCAATTCTCATGAAAGGCAAACATAGAAGATTTTTCAGGACGATTTATGGGGCGAGAAAATTCAATAGAAAGTTCCCTTTTGTTCTTCCTTCCCAAAAGAGTTAAATTGAAATTCTTCTTTAGATTTTCTATCAGTTTGAAGCTAGTGAACCAGTTATCCGTAGTCACCTTTCTACCAGTTCCCCTTATAGGTTCACACATCCTTTCCACAACAGCTTCTGGAGAGTTATTCACTTCCCATGGACCTGGTGGTTGCTTCCCAACATATACTTCCATCTTACAGGTATAAAATACTTTTGGGTCACAAAGAGCAAAGATTTTAATACCATATTTATTTGGTTTATTTGGAATGTATTGTCGAAAAACACATCTGCCCCTAAATGCTTCTAATTTTTCATCAATAGTAACATATTGGAAGGGAGTAAATGCTGCTTCACAATTTTGCACAAAGATGTCAAACAAATCTCTAATAGGTGCCAATCTGTCTAAAGCCCTTCTTGCTTCGCGGGTTTGAAGATCGTCAAATCTCAAATGTTGTAGTAGAAATCGAAATCTTTGTAGAGACATAGTAAGTCTGAAAATCTCCACCCCAGTGCCATCAACTCCCCATAAATCCTCAACATTCAAGCGACCGCTTTTCAATATTCCAGCCATATATAATAGTCCTATCAACGCTTTAATTTCGGTGACATCAGTTGTGCGAGCATCACGTGAATATCGGTGTTGAGAGGCCTGAATGTGTTTATTTGTATTTTCCACAACGATTTGTAGCATGTTGGCAGGAAAAAAGCATTGCCATATTGACAAAGGAGTTTTCAGCGATTTAGCAATGCCTTTTGGGCCAGGTAAGTGGGTAACTATATTTTCAGAGCGTGTTCTAACATTTTTTGGGGGACAGTGTTTTCGCCATTTAGTAACTTGGTCCTTACCGAGGAAAAATGGACCAACAGGTTCTGATAAATTATTTTCATCGTCGCCCTCACAGTCTGAAATCTCCTGCTCACTATCTGTTTCATGCCCTTGTACTTCTATGGCATCTTCTTCCTCTTCTTCGCACTGGTCAAAAGGTGGTTCCTCCTCATCCGATGACTCCAAACACTCTTGCATCAAACGCGATAAACGCGCTTGCTCCTCTTCATATGACGCCATTCTTTAAAAAAATTAAGTATATCATAATATATGTAAATATAAATGGAACTAAAAATACCAAAAAACAACTTACCTTTAGCAAATAAACACTAGTCAATGACTAAAAGTTTTAGGCACGTCACTAGTCGCTGCGGACTGTCAGTCCGCGATCCAGAATAAAATAAAAAATTGACAACCTTTTCACCTAATTGCTCAAGCGTATACTGCCGAAGGCTATCGCCGAAAGGTACCAAAGAGCGCGATGAGCACGGGTGGAGGGGGTTAACACAATTGGGGAATAAATGTTAGTGCGGACTAGGAGTCCGCGCGCGACTACCGAAAGGTTAAGAACGTATTTGATTTAATTTAATAGTAAGTTTAATAATGTTAAGGAGTCGAAAGGCAGAGTTGAAATTTACACTTTCCTAAAAGAATGCAATGTAAGTCATAAACTAGGACGTTTTTAGGCTTTTATTATGGAAGTGATATCACTGTTGTTCCAACTGTTCTTCCTTTTATAATCTATATCTCTTTTATAATGTACAGTGTTTAATTTGGATTTAAGGTTTTCAGAAATGACAGATGATTTTTAAGATTTGTATAAGTAATGCCATAAACCTTTGCTCGTGATTTAGACAGCGTTTTAATAACTATATCCGTATGTATTTTTGCACTTATAGTTGTAATTTTCAGTTTATTTGCCTAGAATAATATTGCATCAATAATAAAATATTTGTTTCAGATACCAATAAACGACATATCCATTATAAAATGAGTGTTTTATTTTTGTTGCAATTTTACAAACTTAACACGATTTAAATAGAACTGCACTGGTACGGGCAGTTTTCTAACACACGTTGCAATCAGAGGCGTGCGGTGAAATTTTAAGAAAAGGAAGCAAGTTTTAGAAACTTACCTATTTGTAATGTAATTCGATTCTTCGATAATTTAAAAGTAACGAAAAATACTTTACACTCTTTAATGTGATTGATGGACTGATATAAAACTAAATGTAATTTATGAGCAAAACAATGGACAAACACAGCACTTGAGAAAGTTTAGCTTGCAGACCCCCTAATTGTCCTGCCATCACTGTAGCTCCATCATAGCTTTGGGCAACTAATTTTTTTCTCTCCATTAATTTCTTTAGTAAAATTATAAACTAGGGTATATAATGCATCTGCTGTACGATTTTCGGACACATTCTTAAAACCTAAAAATCGCTCTTGAATACTTCCGTCTATTTTAACGTAGCGTATTACTACAGATAATTGGCTAAAATTAGTGATATCAATTGTTTCGTCCAGAACGATAGCAATGAACCGCGCCTCGCCAATCTCCTGCTTAATTTTTTTTAGAATAATGGTTACAACAGCGGAAATTAAATCATTCTGGATTCGATTCGACGTTCCGCGAAAAACGGTAGACGGCTCTAAATGATTTTTTAAGCAATCATCATATTTAGCCATTAAACTAAGTACATCTTGAAAATTTCCTATATTTGAAGAAACTCTTGTTTCGTCATGACCTTTAAATCCCAATTCCTGCTGTCCAAGAAAACAAACAACATCGATAAGTCTTCTTAATATTTGCCTATTTGTATCGGCTAGTTCATTGTGTTGGCGGTGACTAATTTTCAACTGTTTATTAAGGGCGTGTTCAATTCTGGTTTTGCCAAAGACTTTTTCTTTTATGACGGCTTGCAAATGCGCTTTGGGCATAATGTGTATTTTTACAGCTTTATGGAGGTAAATATGCCCAACAATATAAGTTACTTATATTTTCACACCCTGTTAGCCATTTAAATTGTTCGTATTGTTTTTCCGGATTAAAATGTCCTAATACAGTTTTTCATTTTTGCGGTTAAACTTTTCATAGGCGGTTTTGCCCTTCCTTTGGAAATTATTTGAAGCTTATCAGCAAAGTTTAATGTTGAAAATCCCTTTATTATTAAGACATACACCACACATTCACACACACTCTTCTTACTAAATTCTCCAACATTTTCAACGTTATTACCGACAGCCGAAGTTAACGGTATTTGCATATCCACGTCCGTATTATTGTCTTCCATATTGCACCATGCACGTCGAGACGTACGTATCACACAACACACGGATGGCCGTTCAAACAAAGAGCCTACTCCAACGATAGCTTCCGCCCCCACTTAATGCAAAAATTGCAAACAGCCGGTGGAAAGTTCAATAACCTCTGGCTCGATTCTCAGGAAATCAAGCATACAGGACTTGGCTGCAGAGAAGCTAACGGCCCGCGTAGGTTCTATTCGATTCTATCGCTCGGTCGGAGTCAAGGCCGCATTTATTATGGGCTTGATAATTAAGATAATATTTTAGCATTTTTAATATAAACTAAATTAATGGTTTACAATTCCAAAAATTACATTTTAGAAGATGTTTTGTAATTTTTTTTTGGGGAAGCACTTGCACAAGCTTCTCTTGCTTCCATGGACTGCACGCCCCTGGTTGCAATAGCCGTAAGGACGTGATGGTGCAGACCGCTTAAATCTGACGCGTCAAGGTCATTGAAACTAAACGATACATTTGACAGTCTTTCGCATCTGGTCTGTTTTTATCTGGTCTAATACTTAAAAAATTAAGTATTTAGTTCAAAATGGCCGAGCTTTATTCCAAAAACAATAACAACGCCACAATAACACGAGAACAGTATAGGGAAAATGGTCAGAGAAAAACTATAATTCATACGAAGAAGTTATTGCAAGAAACAGCGTCGCTAAGAAATAAGAAAAGGACGAAACAGAAAATAAGCAATAATTATAAAAATATTAAATAAATATTATCTCTTATAAATGAGGAATAAACAGGATTACTGACCTTATATTTTTTCGTTGAATCCGAGCAATAACCTGACGGTGCCTTACCGTCATAAACACTTTGAATCTCTCCACCGTTGCATTTTCTGAACGAGCTTTGATCGCCTTGCCACCCTTGCAACAAAAACCAGTAGCAACGATAATCCGACACCTTAACACCCTCGCAGAGATATACGTGAGCCTGTTTTTCAATTTGTACGGAAAACGGTAAGACAAAATCGGCAGAATTTAAAATTGCCACCAGTGAGTACTGCATTTGTTTCCTCATTGTATCAACGTGTTTTGTTATGAAAGTGGGAAAGTCTAAAAAAATACAAAAGGTGTAAATATAAGCCAATATTATAAGCTCTAAACGGTCATATAAAATGAAAATAGGCTCATAGACTCTTGTCTCGGCACACAAGTAGCCGAGGATCGCACAATTCGTTCAATATAGTTAGGTATATATACATATATATATATATATATATATATATATATATATATATATATATATATATAGTTCTTTTGGAAAACCCTGTATATATATATATATATATATATATATATATATATATACAGTGTGTCCGAAATTGGTTATGACAGTATTGGGATCTCGGAAACCGTGATAGTTACAAAAACGTTTAAATGGAGAAAGTTTTAAACAATTATGTTTGTAATTTAACGCCGTTTTGCTCGCGATTCTATCTTTTTTAGTTTTTGAGATATTTTGAAAAAACCAAAAAACTGCTTTTTCGAAAAAGTCCTATAATTTATCTATTTATGAAAATTTTCAAAATCTGTAAGAACATTATTAAGGCAACTTTTTACGTAGAGTGCACCTATTAAGTCAGATTTTACATACGACGTTTCGATTTTCTGGAACCATCGTCAATTTTGTTTTTTCTTATGGCCGCTATATTCGATTTTAACAGTTTTGAAAAGAGTATTTCTTTAGCTTTTCAACGGTGTATCACACTTTGTAATTAGGTTATTACTAAAGGTGCAAAAAGTGCGTAGAGAAAATATTTAAACGTTTTTTGGAATTATCAAAGTAAAAAATTAAAAATTAATAGTGTTAAAAGGCAATATGTAATTCAACATCCAGTTCTACAAGAAATTAGTAAAAACTACTCAATAACATTGCACAATGTTCACAAATGTTCAAATGACCAGCCGCAGATAACACTAACATCTTTGCTCAAGTAGGCTTTGGTTTTGAAATAATAGAATGCTTTTAATCTGTCAAAAATGCAACGTTTAAGTTTTATTTAACATTCATCGCTGTTTTAGTAAGGATTACAATGGCGTTAAACTTTTCTAATGAAGAAATGTTTGATATGTTAGTGTGTTATATTAAAAATGAAAGAAATGCAAACAGGGCCATGGATGTGTATTTTGCCACGTACCCCGAAAGACGGCAGCCTGGCAGAACTTCTTTTCAAACGCTGGTTAGAAACTTGCTTGAGTTTGGCAGTTTTAATAAGATTCGCACAAAGAAGTATGCAAAAGACAACGAGCAACGCAATAGGCAAATCCTAGAATATTTTAATGAAAATCCGACTTCATCTACAAGAAGAAGCGAAACAGAACTTCAAATTCCAAAATCTACCGTTCATGGCGTCTTAAAAGTAACTAAATATCGTCCTTACAAGCCAACAATTGTGCAAGGACTTCAAGCAGGTGATTTCGAAAGAAGAATTGTTTTTTGTAATTGGTATATCAATAGATGTCGAGAAAATCCCGCTTTTTGCAATAAAGTCATTTGGTCAGATGAGACTCATTTTACAAACTGTGGCATTTTTAATAAAAAAAATCACCATTATTGGGCTATTGAAAATCCGCAACTACGCGATCCACGCAGGCTGCAAGACCGATTTGGTTTTAATGTGTGGTGCGGGATGCTTGGTAAGATAAACATAGTCTAATTGAATTGCTTATAATTCAATATTTTCCATTACTCTTTAGGAAATCGTCTTATTGGTCCCTTTATTTTTGATCAGACACTGACAGGCCCAAGATACCTTGCCATGTTACAGAATCAAATAGTTCCTGTCATTCGAGAAGCTGTGCCAGATGATCAGTTTAATAGCTTGTGGTTTCAGCAAGACGGTTGTCCTGCACATAACAGCAGGGATGTACAAACCTTTTTAACAAAAACTTTTGGTGAAAACGTAATATCCAACAGTGGTCCTGTCCGCTGGCCAGCTAAATCCCCGGATATCACGCCGTTGGATTTTTATTTATGGGGATGTGCGAAAAATGAAATATACGAATTTGACCCCCCAGAAAATAGGCAAGTTCTTGAGCAGCGAATCCGAAATATTCTAGAAAATATAAATAGAAATACCATTCAACGGGTAATCAGAACAGTTGAAAGGAAATGCGGACACTGCATAGAAAAAAACGGTCAACATTTTTAATCCTAGTATTATGTAGCATTTTTTCATTAATTTTATTGAGTAGGTAGTTCATACTGATTTTCTGTTAATTCTTGTAAGGTTAGTACTTTTAAATCGCCATGAACGGTTGACTTCAGAATGTGAAGTTCTGTTTCAATTCTTCTTATGGAAAAAACCAGATTTTCATTAAAATATTCTAATATTTGCCTATTCCATTCCTTGTCATACTTGCATACTTTCTGTTGCAATTCTTAAAATTGGCTAACCCTAGCAAGCTTCTAATCAGTGCAGTGCTTGAAAAGAAGTTCTGTCGACAGTCGTTCTTCGGGGTACATTATGTGCAGTGCACATAGTATTAATGTTACTGAGTAGAACTTACTGATTTTATGCAGAATTTAATGTCCAATTCAAAAATATTGCTATTTGAAACTATTAAATTTTAATTTATATCGATAATTCGAAAAAATGTTTAAACAGTCTTATTTCAAACGCAAAGCCTACTTGGGCAAAGATGTTAGTGTTATATGCGGGTGGTAGTTTGAACATGTGTGAACATTGTGCACGAATCAATTATGTTATTAAGTAGTTTTTACTGATTTTTTGTAGAACTGGATGTTAAATTACAATATATTGCTATTTAACACTATTAATTTTTAACTTTTTACTTTGATAATTCCAAAAAACCTTTAAATATTTCCTCTACGTACTTTTTGCAGCTTTAGTAATAACCTAATTACAAAGTGTGATACACCGTTGAAAAGCTAAAGAAATACTCTTTTCAAAACTGTTAAAATCGAACACAGCGGCCATAAGAAAAAACAAAATTGATGATGGTTCTAGAAAATCGAAACGTTGTATGTAAAATCTGACTTAATAGGTGCACTCTACGTAAAAAGTTGCCTTAATAATGTTCTTACAGATTTTGAAAATTTTCATAAATAGATAAATTATAGGACTTTTTCGAAAAAGCAGTTTTTTGGTTTTTTCAAAATATCTCAAAAACTAAAAAAGATAGAATCGCGAGCAAAGCGGCGTTAAATTACAAACATAATTGTTTAAAACTTTCTCCATTTAAACGTTTTTGTAACTATCACGGTTTCCGAGATCCCAATACTGTCATAACCAATTTCGGACACACTGTATATATATATATATATATATATATATATATATATATATATATATATATATATATATATATTTGCATGGATTTTTTGTCCTGCAAGGAGCTATTATGTCTGGCCTCACGATGGTGTGTGTTGAGCCGGTATCCAGTACCAATTCACAGTCCCGACCGCATATCTTCCCCGGTACTACCAAGCTAGAGCCATTATTCTGAAGCCGGGATACTTTAACTTGTATTGATGATGATGGGCCTTGGTAGCACGTAGCCAATTTTCTGGTACGGCGGTTTTGCATATGTCCCTCTTTGCCACATTTCCAATAACGGATGCCTTTTCTTTGTCGGAACGTTAAAGTTTTGTTTTCATCTTTCTGATGTTTAAGAAGAATGTCTTACAGTTCTTTTATAATGGTCGAAGCATTTTAATTTGTAGTCCGGTATCCTGGAGTGTACTGTAGTCTTCGTAGTTACCCTTGACTCCTGTATGTTTGTTTAGCCGTTTCAAACTGAAGGGCATATGCAAGAGCTTCTGAAATCTTCTTTATTCTAGGCATTCTTAAAGCCTTGTTGGTATCAGGATCACGAAGGCCTTCGATAAAACTGCTTACTGCCAACTCTTGCTTGATCTCTTCAGGGTAGGATGGATAAGTCAAGTTAATTAGTCGCACAATATCTGGCTCATACTCTTGAAGACTCGTTATATTTTTGTCTTCGACGTTGAAGTTGCCCTTTATAAACCTCCTGTAAATGTGCTTCACCATAACGCATTTCTAGATTGCTTACTAATGTCCCAAAGTCATTTTGGTTATCTTCGGGTATGTTCCTTAACACCTCCATTGCTTCACCACGCAAGGAACAAACCAGTGCTTTTTTTTTCGGTGGAATCCCAACTATTTCCAGTTGAGGCAGCTTCAAATTGTTTCAGATAAGTAACTCTTTGGCTTCCAAATTTCTGCATTCGGGAACGTAGACTTTGGACTTCTTGCTGCATTTCATTACGAACCTCCTGAACTTTCTTCTCCATTTGTCCCATTTCCTCTTTTACATCTTCCTTGGTTAGTGTCAGTTCAAGCAACGTTTTTCTAGTGATTTGTAAGGATAAACGATTCTTTTCCATTTCTTGCATTTTTTGTTTTACATCTTCTTGGTGCTTCCTGATATTTTCAAGTTCATTTTTTATGGCTTCGTGGTTCTTCCTCATGTCCTCTGTAAATTCTTGCTTTAGTTCTTCTTGGATCCTCTTCATCTTCCTTGATTTCTTGCTTCATGTCTTCTTGGTCCCTTTTCATATCTTCTTGGCCTCTTTTTATATCTTCTTGGCCCCTCTTCATGTCTTCTTGTGTTAAGCTTTCTCAAGATTTTATTGTCTCCTGATTCATAATTTTTTTTCATTAAAAACACAATAAAAATATATTCATACATACACGTAAACATCATTATGTACATCGAAATGTTAAATGGCTTAAAATAACTAAAATTGTACACTTTATAATGAATTTAAAAACACAGTTTAGGGTACGCACCCTGAAGAAGCAATTTGCTTGATAGTTTTAATTCCAACCATTCAAACAACCAAAAGAATAGTGTAATAATAGGATTAACGGATCACGTAATCGCTCTAACCCCTCCAGAATACCGACCAGAAACTCTAGAAAAAGGTATTGGTAGATAACCATTATCCAGAAAAAAATATTTTAAGGATTTTTATACAAAGAATTCATTACAACAAAAAGAAAGAACCAACAAAGAACCAAAATACTAAATACGTGGTACTGTCGTACATACATAACCTATCAGAAAAATTAAAGTAGGTATATTCTTTCAAAACATAACATAACTGTTTGTCATAAAGCACAAAATTTATTAAATTTTGTGTACACACCATTAAAAAGTAAAGTTCCACAAAAAAAGAAATCAAACGTAATTTATTCATTTCCATGTTTAAATTGTTCTAAAAAATATATATAGGTATGACAACACAATACTTAGAAAACCGTATTAAAGGGCACAAATATACTAAAAATGCATCTACTGCTCTTCATAAACATGAACGTACAACAAAACATGAGTTTAACTTTAACGCAACCGAGTTTTTAGCCCAAGATAGAAATTATTGTAAATTAACAGTTAAAGAAATGATCGCAATAAAAAAGGAGAGCCAGGCAGTAAATGATAAAAAAGATATTAGTGGTTTAACTCAAATATATTTCAACTTAATTAATTAATCGGAAAGAAATACAAATTCGAAATCTAATCTTCTCAACCCTGTATAAAATGTAAAACAGAAATTCAACTTGCCAAGCATCAGATAAGGTAAAGAGTTTTTATAGCAAAAAAAAAAGAAAAAAAAAATGATAACCAAAATATTCTAGACCCGATCAGTCTCATAATTTCAACACATTAACATTCCACCAAACATTGCTTCTCCAAAGTGCGTACCGTAAACTATACTAACTGTGTTTTTAAATTCATTATAAAGTGTACAATTTTAGTTATTTTAAGCCATTTAACGTTTCGATGTATATATTGATGTTTACGTGTATATATGTATATATTTTTATTGTGTTTTTAATGGAAATTGATTTAAAGTGACACATTTTTTAACCTAACCCAATAACATAAGGTCCCACATATGTATATATATATATATATATATATATATATATATATATATATATATATATATATATATATATATATATATATATATATATATATATATATATATATATATATATATATATATATATATATATATATATATATATATATATATATATATATATATATATACAGGGTTATTCACGCAACCCGTTCATTAAAAGATTGTGAGGATGCCATTTAGATAAAAATTTCAAAATTTCAAATTTTGGAATTAAGGTAAGGTCAAGGGGTAATTCTTTTTTGAAATATTTTCAACTTCCTGTCACTTCCGGTTTAACCGGAAGTTGATATCAACTTGCTTATTTTAATTGGAATACCCTGTATTTTATGATATTTTTGGATTCTACGGAGAATTTTAATGCTATTTTATGTAGCATGTCCTATACCTAGGTTCAAGCGTTCTTAAGATATTTGACCTTGAACCAAAAATGAGCCTTCGGGGTACCAAATTTTTTAAATCTCATATTTTTGTAAGTTTTGAAGATATAATCTTCATATTTTGCAGACGATCGGTAAATAATCTTAGGTTTCTATTTTTTTTATCGAATTTGTCTATTTTTATACAGGGTGTCCTAAATTCAGCGGCAAACATTCGCATTTTCAAAGCCCCTAAAGTCCGTTTTTTTAAATGGAACACCCTATAACTTTATGCACTATCAAATGTAGAATTTAATTTTCTATCGAACTGTATTAAGGTTCCCTATACCTATTCGTAACCATTTACGAAATAATCAGGTTTTTATTAAACTATCATATGTATTTGCTAAATGCTTACACCTTCCCGTAGTTAAACCACGGAAAAACAATTGTTGTGCTTTTCTATTAAACATGACAGCTTGAAACTTTTAAATTAAAATAAAATAACACTCAAAAGCTGATATTCTCAATTTATTCTATATTTGCGGAGAATGTTACAAAATATTGGAGAGAACGTGCCATGTTTTTAATGAAAAACATCCTCATTTATCACCAATGAACAAGAGAAAATTAAACAGGATTGAAACGAAATTTTTTCGTTTCGGAAAAGCTAAAGTTATAAAAAATGTAATAAATTGTTTACATTATTTTTAACCATATCTACTAAGTTCGAGACTGTTCTAAACTTGTTTTAGTGAACTTAAAAATTATAGCAATCTAACAATCAACAATAAATAAATAAAATAATAAAATTGAATTATAACAAATGTTCTATATGCTGTCCGTTCATTTGAAGACACATTTCAATTCTTCTTTGTACAGTTGTTGTGGCCCGTTGAATTTGTCCGTTTTCTAATTCGGCAAAAGTTGTTCGTATCCTGTCCAGTAAATCTTGTTGGTTATTTACTGGTGAAGCATAGACTTTACCTTTGATAAATCCCCATAAATAAAAGTCTAGGGGTGTTAAATCAGGCGATCGCGGGGGCCATCTCCAAGGGCCATTGGGACCAATCCAGCGATCTTCAAAAATTCGAGATAATTGGAGATAGACTGCAGCGGAATTATGTGCTGGTGCCCCATCCATCTAATTGATACCAATAATTTTGCAGCTCACCAATAGGAATTTTTTCTATAAATTCAGAAACCGTCCCTCGTAGAATTTCCAAATACTTATGTTTAAATTGTCTATAAATACAGTACCGCACCTGATCATTTAATACTATACCGAAAACATTGAAGCTAAACCTCTCTTGAGAACGCGTTTCGCGTAGAGCGTGCGGATTTTCTGCTGCCCAGAAATGTTCGTTTCTTCTATTTGTTATTCCTTCTCTAGAAAATTTTTAATAAAATAAAATTAGTTTTGGAAGGAATAAGTTCGCTTAAGATTCTTTGGACAGATGAAAAAGAAATTCCCAAATCGTTTTCTGCAGACGGTATTGAACTTTGCGGGTTTGCGTGAAAATAAGCTAATGTGTTTATTACGTTATCCTCGGCATTTGTCACTGGTTTCGGAACATTTTTTGTAATTTTAACCTTGCCAAAACGCAAAAAGTTCGTTTCAATCCCCTTGAATTTTAACTTGTTCATTGGCGGCAAATCAGGGTGGCGTTCATTAAACACACGACACGTTCTCTCCAAAATTTTGTAACATTCTCCATGAATATAAAATAGACTGAGAATATCAGCGTTTGATTATTCTTCCATTTCGATTTAGAAGATTTAGTTTATCACTGACAGCTTTCGATAAATAACGCATACTAATCATCTGTCATATTGGATATTGGATCTCAATTGTTTTTCCATGGCTCACCATTGGAACATGTAAACATTTAAGCAAATACATACGATATTTTTATAAAACTTAATTATTTCGAAAATGGTTACGAATAGGTATAGGGAACCTTAATACAGTTCGATAGAAAATGAAATTCTACATTTGATAGTGCATAGAGTTATAGGGTGTGCCATTTAAAAAAACGGACTTTAGCGGCTTTGAAAATGTGAATGTTTGCCGCTGAATTTAGGACACCCTGTATAAAAATAGACAAATTCAATAAAAAAAATAGGAACCTAAGATTATTTGCCGATCGTCTGCAAAATATGAAGATTATATCTTCAAAACTTACAAAAATATGAGATTTAAAAATTTGGTACCCCGAAGGCTCATTTTTGATTCAAGGTCAAGTATCTTAAGAACGCTTGAACCTAGGTATAGGACATGCTACATAAAATAGCATTAAAATTCTCCGTAGAATCAAAAAATATCATAAAATACAGGGTGTTCCATTTAAAATAAGCAAGTTGATATCAACTTCCGGTTAAACCGGAAGTGACAGGAAGTTGAAAATATTTCAAAAAAGAAGTACTCCTTGACTTTACCTAAATCCCAAAATTTGAAATTTTTATCTAAATGGCATCATCAAAAACTTTTAATGAACGTGAATTGCGGAATAACACTGTATATATATATATATATATATATATACATACATATATATATATATATATATATATATATATATATATATATATATATATATATATATATATATATATATATGTATGTATATATATGAACAAGAAAGTAAATAACGTCCGTAGATAAATTAATAGGAAGTTAAACGGCCATTTGGACAAATAATTCTGCCTTTGATAAGCTTATTCAGGTATAGGGTCCAAAAATCATGGACCATTATACCGACAAGCCCTTAAGCATTGTGCCGGTAGAGTATATATATAATATATAGAAGAAAAACAGAAATTTCAATTTCTGTGCGGTTCTTGGTCGTGAAAAGTTATACAAAACGAAAGAACTAACGGTAAGGATATACTTTTTGTTTTTTGTTTATTATACTTTTGTTTTTTTGTCTACTATTCCGATATATTTTGCGTTTTACCTGGCTTGTTTTATATATTTTATATATCACAACATGCTACTTTATTTGGAAAAATAATTTCTGTGATACTACAAATATTGACTGTAGCATTTAGATATTGCTTTACAGAATGTATTATATATTTTATTGGGGTCCCAGGACCGTTTTATTTTATTTATATTTTACTTTATGTTCTTATTTTCAATTTATATTTTAGTTTATTTGTTTTATTATTCTATACTGTTTAGTTTTAATTCATACTATTCTTGATTTAGTACATTTTTAAAATTATTGTATTAGTAACTTAAGTTTTGATGACCCTATGTACTATCTGTACTTTTGATAATATGTATCTATCTATCTATGTATCTATCTACTCCTTCACGATTTTGTCGAGAATCGACCGAAACATGACGCTATGTTTGTTGCCAGGGCCAAGGTGCCATCTGCTACCATGGTAACATAGCGTCATGTTTTGGTCGATTCTCGACAAAATGGTGAAGGGGTAATCCTTACCGTTAGTTCTTTCGTTTTGTATATATTGTATATATGTGGGTTGATTCTTAGTCCTTTACATTTTTTTATTTATTAATTATAAAAGTATACTCAAAGATATAAAAACAAATTAACAAAAACAGATAGAAAAATCAAATGAAAATTAATGAGCTGAGAAAAAAGATGATCAATATTGGGGGTCAATATCACTACTACACAGGCGCAAAGTGGTTTCTAAATTAACATCTGTAAGCCGAGTACGATGCTTATTTTTATTAATTTTTATAATTGAAAAAAGCTGCTCACATTTATACGTGCTACCGAATGTACAAATGATTTAGACATTTCATTAGAATCTAGAAACAAAGTTAAGTAATAACTTAATACGGTTTCCAATCCTGTTTTTAAAGAATAGTTCATTTTATTCTCTTCCCATTCCCATTATGTTAGTAATTATGATAACGACAGTGATACCTTGGAAATAACTTATTGTTAGATTCAAGTGTTAAAATAAATTTGTAAAGAATAGGTACTTACTCTCCCATCTCCAGTCAGTAACTAAATTATTAATAGCTCCAGGTTGTAAGGAATTTTTGAATTCCCACTTAGTACCATCATAATAACATTCTTTAAATGTCTGACAGAATGGTATAGGCTGTTTATAATATTGTATACCTAAAAGCAGAAGGAATATTATTATTTGAAACCGCCCAAAACCCGTCATTTTTGTATGCTCTTGTCCGACTTAGGGTTTTGTATTCAGGACTTTCTAACTTAAGCGAAATCCGAAAATGAAAATGTTATTTATCTGAAAACATGTGTTAAAATAGTCAGCTTAACAAAGATTTTTACAGAATATTCTAAAGTTACAAGAAAAACTGAAAAATAAAGATTTTACCAGAAATACAACAAATAAAAAGCGTTATAAGATAAAATCTATAAGACAGGGTGTCCCATGGAAAAGTAACACATTTCGCGACTTAATAGCTTGAAAACGAAAAATGATATCGAAATGCGGTTTTCACCGAATGGCTTAGATTTGCCCCGAGTTTTTTCTTCTCAATGTTGCCAAATTTTTACATTTATCCTAGGATCGGGGATCGGCGCAAATAATAACTTCAGACGAAGCAACATATCATTTAAATGGAAAGGTAATAAACATAATTGCTGCATATGGGAAGAGAAAAATCCGCGAGAATTTGTCGAATTTGAAAGTGATTCGCCAAAAGTAAATGTTTGGTGTGTGGTGTCGTCCACCAAAGTGTACGGTCATTTTTCCTTTATGGAGAATATCCTCTTTAGAGGTAACTATACCGATATGTTAGAACTTTTCTTTTAATCAACGGGTTGCGTGAATAACACTGTATATATATATATATATATATATATATATATATATATATATATATATATATATATATATATATATATATATATATATATATATATATATATATATATATATATATATATATATATGTATATATATGAACAAGAAAGTAAATAACGTCCGTAGATAAATTAGTATAAATAATAATAAATAAATAAATGCTTTATTGTCAAAAAAAATTTTACAATTTTGTGGACAAAGCTGTTGTAAAAAAATAGTTTACAAACATAAAATTAGCAAACAAAACAAGACAAAAACACATCATAAATATTATAGAAAAATAATATTTAAATTAGGAATTTAGAATATTAATATTATAGAATCCTAAAAGAAGTACATTAGAAATGTACTTTGTCAGTCGTACTATGTTATAAACATTTTCATAAATATAATGTAAAAAAATAAGCAAAGTAAAAAATAAAAAAGTACGAAACAATTAAAAAAATACATATACAAAGTTCGGTAAAAATGGTTGGTAATGGCAACTATCACACTAGGGGTTCATAAGGATAAAATTATATGTTGTAAAACTCGTTCACGGTGTAGAAGGCTCTTTCCAGTAAGAATGATTTCAAAGCCTTGCGAAATGAAGTCAGAGATATTATGGATTTGATGTTAAATGGCAGGTGATTATGCATTTTTTTTGCATTGTAGATTACTGATCTTTTAATTAACTCTGAGTGTGGGGTTGGAAGATAGAGATCGTGCTCAGTATTTCTGAGAGGGTAGTTGTGAGAAGGTCTCTCTAATAGAGCAGGTGCGTGCTTACGAATTAAGCAAACCGATTCCAAAATGAATAAGCAAGGAAGGGTTAGTATTTTATATCTTTTAAAGAAATCTCGGCAGTGAGTTCTACTGTTAAGTCTCAGTAGGTAACGAACAGCTCTTTTTTGTAGTATAAAAATTCGATCAAATTGAGTCGCACAACATGTACCCCAGAATGGAATAGCATATCTGAGGTGCGACTCAACAAGAGCAAAATAAACAGTTCTAGAGGTAGAAAAGCTAAGCTCCTCGGAAACAGATCTTAACGCAAAGCAAGCAGAACCTAACTTCCTTGATAAAGCATCGATATGTGGATCCCATTTTAAAGAATCATCTACAAGAAGCCCTAGAAATTTTACAGAGTTTACGACATCAGTAGGAAGTTAAACGGCCATTTGGACAAATAATTCTGCCTTTGATAAGCTTATTCAGGTATAGGGTCCAAAAATCATGGACCATTATACCGACAAGCCCTTAAGCATTGTGCCGGTAGAGTATATATATAATATATAGAAGAAAAACAGAAATTTCAATTTCTGTGCGGTTCTTGGTCGTGAAAAGTTATACAAAACGAAAGAACTAACGGTAAGGATATACTTTTTGTTTTTTGTTTATTATACTTTTGTTTTTTTGTCTACTATTCCGATATATTTTGCGTTTTACCTGGCTTGTTTTATATATTTTATATATCACAACATGCTACTTTATTTGAAAAAATAATTTCTGTGATACTACAAATATTGACTGTAGCATTTAGATATTGCTTTACAGAATGTATTATATATTTGAAAAATAAAGATTTTAGCAGAAATACAACAAATAAAAAGCGTATAAGAGAAAATCTATAATACAGGGTGTCCCATGGAAAAGTAACACATTTCGCGACTTAATAGCTCGAAAACGAAAAATGATATCGAAATGCGGTTTTCACCGAATGGCTTAGATTTGCCCCGAGTTTTTTCTTCTCAATGTTGCCAAATTTTTACATTTATCCTAGGATCGGGGATCGGAGAAAATAATAACTTCAGACGAAGCAACATATCATTTAAATGGAAAGGTAATAAACATAATTGCTGCATATGGGAAGAGAAAAATCCGCGAGAATTTGTCGAATTTGAAAGTGATTCGCCAAAAGTAAATGTTTGGTGTATGGTGTCGTCAACCAAAGTGTACGGTCATTTTTCCTTTATGGAGAATATCCTCTTTAGAGGTAACTATACCGATATGTTAGAACTTTTCTTTTAACCGCAACTTAAAGAAGAAGGGATAATTAATGAGATATTCATTGGATCGAGTTTTTCCAAATAGGCTCCATATTCCCCAGATCTAACGATCCCAGACTTTTTTCTGTGGGGTTATGTGAAGAAAGCGTGCTACAATCCTCTACCACGAAATTTGGAAAAATTTAAAATTAACATAAGAAATGTTATAGAATTAATTCCACCAGAAATGTTTCAAAACTCATACGGAAATTTTCTCTATAGATTGACTAAGTGTGTGGAAGTTAATGGAGATCACATACAACAATTGTTATAGTTTTTATTTATCTTCACGAAAATAAAAATTTTTACCTTTTGTTATTTTACTAAATTGTATTTGTAGCAATAAAGAAATTTGAAATTAGGTTTAAAGCAAGAATTTACAAAGTCAATTTTAAAATCTAAGAACCTAAAATAAATATTTCCAAACTCTGTATTTTTGGAAAGAAGAAGTGTCAGGCTATCCAAGACCATAAAAATATATAGGGCGTCCCATTTAAAATAAAACAGATTTAGTCTCAAAAAATAGGTATTTGTAGCAATAAACAAATTTGAAATTAGTTTCAAAGCAAGAATTTACAACAAAGTTAATTCTAAAATATAAGAATTTAAAACAAATTGACAAGAAAAAAACTCGATATCGTTTTTCGTCTTCGACCTATTATGTCGCGAAATGTGTTATTTTTCCGTGGGACACCCTGTACATAAAATGTACAGGGCCATTTTTTATCTTTTCCCACCCCTTTTTGTGGTAAAGGTAGTTGCCTGGTGTTTAATCTATATCCACGTGACCCAAAACAACAAGTTCCACTGCTTCGTTTCCCACTATCATTCGATTTGGAGCGATTGGTTTTCGGTTTGCCACTGATCCTGTCACCCTAAACTTTGCTGGCAGTTCAATTATGTATTTTCGGTGAACATGTTTATCTAGCTTCATTTGATTAAATACCCGTGCTGAAATATTAGCACATCTTTTCATAATAGAGTTCAATCAGCGATACTCTTTCTGCAGTAGAATAAATCATTTTAGATCAAGATAAAGTAATAAATAGTCCCACGAGATACTAAATTTAAATAAGTTAAATGTAAATACTTTTTAGCCTCCACTTCTAAGGAAGATAAACAACTGCAATATTTATAAATTGTGTATACATACATAAACTTCCACAGCACAAAAAATTATTAAGGTCTCACTAATTGCAAAAACTGACTAACATAGGAATAGAAAATCGGCAAATGCTGTTATCTGACATTGTTTATGATTATTGGCTAACATATCCGCCTAGATCAGGACTGAGACATTAAAGACATTATTAACCCAACTAATTTTTTTCTAGGAAAGGATAAGGAGAGTTTTTCTTTAAATATCTATAAAAATAAATCCAATTGTTTTAGTTCTGGTGAATGGGCTTATCATACCCTGTGGTAGATAATGCTGCCATGTAACAAGTTAACGTATCCATCCATTCAGTACGTTGAGTCGGTTAAAATGGTCTAAGCATATTGACACCTTAACTAAAAAACTTGCCATTGCTTTGCCATTCGATCAGTTTCAAAAGAACTGGACGTGTCTTCTGCCAGACTTACTTATTTCTCTCTATTCGAATCGAATTCGTATCACCGAGCAATTTCTTAGTATTTTTAGGCTTCAAAGAGAGATAGGGAGCAATCATCTATTTGTTTGGTTTTAATAATGAAATAAAACATGAAATATTAGCACTTCCTGCATTAATTATTTTAGAAACCGTCTGTTTGATAAGAAAACATATAAGCATTCCCTGATAGGCCACAACACGTATATCCTACCAGAAACTCTAGGCATGACATATACCTTCCCATTCATTCCATAGAATTAATAAAAAAAACAATTATTTACAACGCCATAAAACTTTACAATGATCTTTCAGAACATTTAAAAACAATCCCTATATTTAGTCTCTTCCGAAAAAAAACTAAAGCTTACCTCATTGAAAGACCTTTTTACTGGGTTAATGATTTTTATAATGGCTAAGTCTCATTAAAATGTTTTTTATTTGCTTGTTTACTTAAATCTCTTTGGGTGTCATGTTGCATTTGAAAATATTTTATAAGGAATGAACTGTCTAATAATCCGTTAACATTAATTAGTTTTGTTACATATTAGATTAAAGTGTTACATTTTTTTATAATACACTTTAATTACTATATTAGTTCAGTACACTTTGTTCTTGACTTCATTAATTTTGCTTGTATAACGATAACAAAATAGAATTTAAGGTCGCCTAATTTTAATTTCAATGTCATCGAAATTATTTACCTCGCATATGTATTGTATATTTCCTTTTGTTATGTATTTGCATTGACCTATCGAAAAATATGATTTTTATTTTCGATTAATATTTCGCTTTTTCATTGTTTTTATTTTGTTTTAAGGTAAATTTCGCTTTGTCCATAAAATTGTAACTCTCTTCCTGCGACAACAAAGCCTTCTGTTTGTTTGTTTGTTATCAACGTACGTACCGTCAGCAAATTGTTGGGAAGCATCCCAATAGTCATCATCCAGATTATAAATGGGCGCTATTCCTGATGAGGTATTTGTAATGCACTTGTTATCGATAATGGTCAAAAGAGCAGTTTGGCCAGCAGTTAAGCTAACGAGATAGGACCATAATAATAAGATACGTAACCTAGAAGAAAAAATAATATTAATAATTTTTAAGTGCCCTTTTATTTTATGAAAAATGTATGGTTTTATTTTTTAGGTAAACAATTTGTTTTATTTATGGTTTTATATATGTTCACGCCAAAATATTTGTTTGTGTTAGTTATAATTATTAGAATGTATTCAATCTATTTTAATTCATTACCGCTCTTGATAAAAGTAATCAGTACGTACCCTTATTTCTATTTTACAAGCCCTCATTATTCCTATTTTTTTTTAGGTTAAATTTATCTTGTTTCATATCAATTTTGAAGATTGAAGATACCCAAAATGTGAAGAATTAAACAATCACTTTGTTGATGAACTTGCAAATAAAATTCAACCAATCAGTGACTATATTGAATCCACAGAAGAGAAGACTTTTTTTATTGATTCGGAAGATATCTCAAAATGATGAAGAAATTATTGATGGTTTAGATGCAAAGAGAGCTGCTGGTTTTGACAATATTCCTATTAAAATTAATAAATATGTAAAAAAGAATTAATTCCGATATTAATGTTTTTAACAAAAATTTCTATTCATAAAGGTATTTTACCAGAAAAAATGCAAATTGCTAAGATAATTCCAATATTTAAAAGTGAAAAACGATATGAATGTAATAACTATTGACCAATATCTATAATACCAGTGTTTTCTAAAATAATAGAAAACATTTCTAATAATAGATTAAATCAATATTTGGAAAATGAAAATTTACTGTTTATAAACAATATGGCTTTCGTAGATTCAGGAATACGGACTGATTGTGCGGGTCCAAAGGTCACCAACATTATGAATCAAATCAGAAAACACAGTGAATACCAAAATGTTGTGTGATTCTTCTATCGATCTATTAAATCTCGATGGGCTATTTACAAATATACAAGGAGAAAGAAAATAAAGAATAAAGTCGGAACGCGGTTCGAATCAGTGGAACAATCAGGATATGTTCTGTTTATACAGCCACTTAATGAAAGTGAGATTTTTTTATCAATGACCAAAAATTATGAGCCGCGCTTGATCTAAAAATCTGAGCACTTATACAGCGTCATTTATTTAAAGGTGGGCCACCCCTGTACAAAGAAAACTTGTTTTTTTTTGTATTGTGATAACAAAAAAATTTATTTTGCAAAAATATTATACACTTTTGTAAAAAACACAAGATAATTAGTTATTACTTCCCTCCCTTTAAAACTTTATGTTTAAGGGTCCCTAGATGCCGGAAAATATGGTTTCTCAATTCCGTATATATATATATATATATATATATATATAGAACGGAAGCTTTCACGGCTTTGGTCAATTAAGAAATCATGGTTCTTAGGCTTAGAGTGTGTCAAATTGGAATTACTATCCGACGTTTCGCCTTCGATTGCACGAGGCATCTTCAGGGATCTTTACTCCACGAGATCTGAACACAGAATGAGCTCGAAGAGATTCAGGCGGGCTTTTATACCTGACTTGTGCTCGCTTGTTAAAAACACAAGATAATTAGTTATTACTTCCCTCGTGAGATTTTTTTAGAACTTTACGTTTAAGGGTACCTAGATGCCGGAAAACGTGTTTTCTCAATTCCGTCCGTCTGTAGGTGTGTCTGTCCGTCAGTCTGTCTATTCGCGGCATAGCCAAAAAACTGCTTATCCGATATCTTCAAATTTCAGTCTAAAATTAAGGGTCATGCATGCGAAAAATACTATATATATATATATATATATATATATATATATATATATATATATATATATATATATATATATATATATATATATATATACATATATAAATATATACATATATATATATATATATATATATATATATATATATATATATATATATATATATATATATATATATATATATATATATATATATATACGGAAGCTTTTACGGCTTTGGTCAATTAGAAAACCATGGTTCTTGGGATTAGACCGTGTCAAATTAGAATTACTATCCAACGTTTCGCCTTCGATCGCACGAGGCATCTTCAGAGATTCAGGCGGCTTTTATACCCGACTTGTGCTCGTCGAACCGTGACCCTGTGTTAAGATCGGTTTCCACGTGTGATGTAGACCGTAACCCGTATCTCTACTGGAATTTTTTGTATGCTTAAATATTTCAATAGATTCTCTAACTTTTCGTTTATAAAAACTTGAAACCGATGCTAGAACCTTGCTTTCCTTTACATTTATGGAATGGCCAGTGTTATGCTGGTGTTCAGCTACAGTAGATTGAACAATTTGTTTCTTTTTAATACATCGTTCATATTCCTTAAGTCTAGTTGATATTGAGCGTCCTGTTTCTCCCACACAGACTTCTCCACAGGAGCAAGGAATTTTATATAGTCCTTCTGTTTAGAAAGGTACAATATATTTCGGGTATCGCAAGCATTGTCCAATCTTCTTATGTCTATTGAAGATTGTACGTATGTTGGACCGCCGAAGTAGTCGTCCTATTTTGTCTGTAGTGCCATGTGTGTAGGGAAGAACAACACTACCTAATGGTGGCTCTTTATCATTCTCCTTTGGCGGAGTTGGTTTACAATGTCTTTTAATTGAACGCGTAATATCTTCAGTGCAATAGCCATTCCCTCTGAGAGGTTCGGTCAGTTTCGATGTTTCCGATGTTAAAGAATCTTGATCAGAAATCGATATAGGTCTGAATACTAGTGAGTTAATAACCGATTTCTTTTGTGCTGGATGGTGATGAGAATTTGCGTTTAAGTATCTATTTGTATGCGTCGGTTTTCTATACACAGAATGTCCTAATGTACCATTTTCCTTCCTTTGAACACATATATCTAGAAAGGGAATTGTTCCATTAGATTTAATTTCCATCGTGAATTTGATATTATTATTTAGCAACAAAAGAAGTTTGAAGCCCTCCTGAACAGAAAAAATCCAGTGAAACTTCCGCAGAACACAGTTATCAACCTGTCATCGAAGCCGTTATCTGAAGCAGAACTTTGCGTCCTTTCCAAGGGCCAAAACTTCGCAATAGCACCGAGTAGCATTCCCGTAGAAGACATAGTATCTTCTTTTGAAGCAGCAATCAGAAGATTACCAGTGGAACAAGCCGATGAAGTCAGATATGAGACAGCGAAGATCATTAAAAACTCAAAACCACAAAAGTCGAACCTCTCCGCAGCCGAAAAAATAGCAATGAAGACCTTAAACGAAGACGCAAACATTCTGGTACTTCCAGCAGATAAAGGCAACGCAACAGTCATCATGGACAGAACAGAATATGTGGAAAATATTACTCACCTTTTGGACAACAACATCTATAAGGTTATGCAGGCAGACCCCACAAGTAGAATAGAAAGACGCATTATCAGTTTGATCAACACATCCAGTCTACCACCAGCGGAGAAAAAATCATTAAAACCAAGCAGCTCCAAGACTCCCAGGTTCTACGGTCTTCCGAAGATACACAAGGACAATATACCACTCCGACCGATCGTCAGTGCAACAAACGCCCACATACAAACTAGGTAAATATCTTTCAAATTTTCTTAATTCATTTACTGGAAAAAGACAATTCAGTTGGATCCTGAAGATATTTTGGTCGGTTTCGATGTAGAACTTTACTTTACACAAATGTTCCTGTCAAAGACTCAATTTCCATTATATCAGACATACTGGCTAACAATAATCATGATAAGAACTAAATAGACCTAGTGGAAGCTTGTCTTACATCTACTTATTTCATTTTTCAAGGAACTTTTTATGAACAAACTTCAGGGGCAGCTATGGGATCTCCTCTAACACCTGTGGTAGCGAATATCTTTATGGAAGCCATTGAGGATATTGCTCTAACATCCTCTCCACTAAACCGAAGCACTGGTTTAGATATGTTGATGATACTTTTGTTGTTTGGCCTCATGGACAGGATAATCTCCTCATATTTCTGGACCACCTTAATCAGCAACATCATAATATCAAATTTACGATGGAAATTGAATCTAATGAAACAATTCCCTTTCTAGATGTATATGTTCAAAGGAAGGAAAATGGTACATTGGGACATTCTGTGAATAGAAAACCGACGCATACAAATAGATACTTAAAACGCAAATTCTCATCACCATCCAGCACAAAAGAAATCGGTTATTCAGGGCTATTTCGATTCTGATCAAGATTCTTTAACAGCGGAAACATCGAAACTGACCGAAGCTCTCAGACGGAATGGCTATTGCACTGAAGATATTACGCGTTCAATTAAAAGACATAGTAAACCAACTCCGCCAAAGGAGAATGATAAAGAGCCACCATTAGGTAGTGTTGCTCTTCCCTACATACATGGCACTACAGACAAAATAGGACGATTACTTCGGCGATCCAACATACGTACAATCTTCAATAAACATAAGAAGATTGGACAATGCTTGCGATCCTCGAAAGATCTTGTACCTTTCCAAACAGAAGGAGTATACAAAATTCCTTGCTCCTGTGGAGAAGTGTATGTGAAAGAAACAGGACGCTCATATCAACTAGACTTAAGGAACATGAACGATGTATTAAAAAGAAACAAATTGTTCAATCTACTATATTACTTAATATCCAGCATAGCTATCCATGGCATACTTGATAAAAGTAAATCATTGATCATCGAGTACTTTTCTTAATAATATTTAATTTTTAAGCTCATTTTTAATCCAATCGCAAAAAAGTTAGTACCATTAGATTCGCAGAAAAATCCTCTTTTCAAAAAGTGCTTGTGTAAAAAGGGTCGCTATTTGAAAAAAAAAGTTAGACACAAAAATTTGATTTTATCAACTTCTCTTGTTCCTAGTTATCAGACTAATCACTAGAACTTAGCGCTTGTATTATTCTGTCATCATTTCAGGTCCTTAGATTAATTTGCGTCCGGTTATGGCCACCTAGATGCAATTTTAAAACTGGCTATAAAAAATCAAGTAGATGTAAAAAGTTTTTAAAATGTCACATTATGATTCAGAATTGTCTCAGGAATACATCAAATACTTTAAAAGTTATGGCCTGTCTAACAGATTCGTTGACACTCGGTATATATATTTTAATAGGTTGAAATTCCGAGAAAGACCTGTTTCTTTTACTTAAGTTAAGTAGGTTAAATTTTCATTGACTGAAATTTCAGGTTAGAAACAATATATCGAGATGCAATTTACGCATGCGTAATTAGGCTTCATTTTGCTATTTTTTCATGTAAAAAAACCATATCGATACATTTAATTTATTTTAGAAAATTTACAATTTCTGTCATATTATCAAAAAACGCTCTCCAGTCGCAAGATCCCAAATCAAAAACACAATTAGGTAGATAACGATGGATCCCCAAGGAATGCTTTCTTCAGCGATACCTAATTTATTAAAATCGAGTTATAGACATTTATTTGGACCCTCTACCACTTTGTTTTCAGAGATAAAAAAAAAGTTACAAAGAAAATTACTTGGTTTTATCTGATCTTCAAAATGCATATATTTTTTTGCTATCTTAATAAGACGAAATTTCGAGAAACACTGCTTTTTTTAATTAGGGATAGTAAGGGAGAATTTTAACGCTATTTTATGTAGCATGTCCTATACCTAGATTCAAGCGTTCTTAAGATATTTGACTTGAACCGAAAATGAGCCTTCGGGGTACCAAGTTTTAAAAACTCATATTTTTGTAAGTTTTAAAGATATAATCTTCATATTTTGCAGCTGATCGGTAAATAATCTTAGATTTCTATTTTTTTTATTGAATTTGTCTATTTTTATACAGGGTGTCCTAAATTCAGCGGCAAACATTCACATTTTCAAAGCCGCTAAAGTCCGTTTTTTTAAATGGGACACCCTATAACTTTATGCACTATCAAATGTAGAATTTCATTATCTATCGAACAGTATTATTTGCTTAAATATTTACATGTTCCAATGGTGAGCCATGGAAAAACAATTGAGATCCAATATCCAATATGACAGATGATTAGTATGCGTTATTTATCGAAAGCTGTCAGTGATAAACTAAATCTTCTAAATCAAAATGAAAGAATACTCAAACGCTGATATTCTCAATCTATTTTATATTCATGGAGAACGTTATAAAATTTTGGAGAGAACGTGTCGTGTGTTTAATGAACGCCACCCTGATTTGCCGCCAATGAACAAGTCAAAATTCAAGAGGATTGAAACGAACTTTTTGCGTTTTGGCAAGGTTAAAGTTACAAAAAATATTCCGAAACCAGTCACAAATGCCGAGGATAACGTAATAAACACATTAGCTTATTTCCACGCAAACCCGCAAAGTTCAATACCGTCTGCAGAAAACGATTTGGGAATTTCTTCTTCATCTGTTCAAAGAATCTTGAGCGAACATCATATGCACCCTTATTCCTTCCAAAACGTGCAAGCCTTGAGACCTGGTGATGACGTCCGACGAGTAGAATTTTGCGAATTCATGTTTTTGAAAATTCAAGAGGACCCTCAATTCCTTTCAAAAATATTTTGGACCGATGAAGCGAAATTTTCTAGAGAAGGAATAACAAATAGAAGAAACGAACATTTCTGGGCAGCAGAAAATCCGCACGCTTTACGCGAAACGCGTTCTCAAGAGATGTTTAGCTTCAATGTTTTCGGTATAGTATTAAATGATCAGGTGCGGTACTGTATTTATGAAGACAATTTAAACAGCGATAAGTATTTGGAAATTCTACGAGGGACGGTTTCTGAATTTATAGAAGAAATTCTTATTGGTGAGCTGCAAAATTATTAGTATCAATTAGATGGAGCACCAGCACATAATTCCGCTGCAGTTTATCTCCAATTATCTCGAATTTTTGAAGATCGCTGGATTGGTCCCAATGGCCCTTGGAGATGGCCCCCGCGATCCCCTGATTTAACACCCCTAGACTTTTATTTATGGGGATTTATCAAAGGTAAAGTCTATGCGTCCCCAGTAAATATCCAACAAGATTTACTGGACAGAATACGAACAGCTTTTGCCGAATTAGAAAACGGACAAATTCAACGGGCCACAGCAACTGTACAAAGAAGAATTAAAATCTGTCTTCAAATGAACCGACAGCATACAGAACATTTGTTATAATTCAATTTTATTATTTTATTTATTTATTGTTGATTGTTAGATTGCTAAAATTTTTAAGTTCACGAAAACAAGTTTAGAACAGTCTCGAACTTAGTAGTAACAATTTATTATATTTTTTATAACTTTAACTTCTCCGAAACGAAAAATTTTCGTTTTAATCCTCTTCAATTTTCTCTTGTTCATTGGCGATAAATAAGGATGTTTTTCATTAAAAACATGGCACGTTCTCTCCAATATTTTGTAACATTCTCCCCGAATATAAAATAAATTGAGAATATCAGCTTTTGAGTGTTATTTTATTTTAATTTAAAAGTTTCAAATCAGCTGTCATGTTGAATAGAAAAGCACAATAATTTTTTTTCCATGGTTTACTAGGGGAAGGTGTAAGCATTTAGCAAATACATATGGTAGTTTAATAAAAACCTGATTATTTCGAAAATGGTTACGAATAGGTATAGGGAACCTTAATACAGTTCGATAGAAAATTAAATTCTACATTTGATAGTGCATAAAGTTATAGGGTGTCCCATTTAAAAAAACGGACTTTAGCGGCTTTGAAAATGTGAATGTTTGCCGCTGAATTTAGGACACCCTGTATAAAAATAGACAAATTCAATAAAAAAAATAGAAACCTAAGATTATTTACCGATCGTCTGTAAAATATGAAGATTGTATCTTCAAAACTTACAAAAATATGAGATTTTAAAATTTGGTACCCCGAAGGTTGTTGGTTTAAGGTCAAGTATCTTAAGAACGCTTGAACCTAGGTATAGGACATGCTACATAAAATAGCATTAAAATTCTCCGTAGAATCCAAAAATATCATAAAATATAGGGTGTTTATTTAAAATAAGCAAGTTGATACCAACTTCCGGTTAAACCGGAAGTGACAGGAAGTTGAAAATATTTCAGAAAAGAAGTACCCCTTGACCTTACCTTAATCCCAAAATTTGAAATTTTTATCTAAATGGCATCATCAAAAACTTTTAATGAATGGGTTACGTGAATAACTCTGTATACGAAATAGTTTTCACATATTCGAAATGTTATCTGATAGTTGAGATACGAGGGGTGCCTGAAAGTGCAACATTTTCAATTTCGCCCTATATCTTAAAAACTAAAAGGGCTATGATAACTTTGTTAACGGCATCTTTAGTTTTACGAAAAAGTAGCACACTGTCGCGAAAACCTCAACTTTCTATAAAAATAATGGAGATACCCCGCAAAAGTAGCCAAATGGGACACTTTGTACATAATATTTATATCCTATTTTATAGCAATGTCACATTCAACGATGGCCCATGATTATTTTTGTATTTCTAATCGTTTTATTTAAGAATACAGTTTTTTTTACGAAAATAATGGTGGTTTTCTGATTTATATTGCCCTCCTCTTGCAACTCCATTTACTACGTCTAAATTTGTTCTATAATTTTTCCCCAAATAAAATGTGTTAGAAATCGCCCTATAACTGCATTATTATTAGCATAGGTTATAACGTATGCTAAACTAAAGTATTTTGATGTCAGAAATATATTACAATTCTATGTCCTATTAAATTAGAAATTTGAACCATTGCATAAGCATTATAATAATAATTTTAAAATAAATTAATTTTAAAAGGTTACTGCGTCTGAAAACAACTCTTACAATATTTCATAGCACAATGGAAATTAATTTTGTTTTGTTTATCTGTATATTATATTTTTCTTACCTGCTAATCTTCGGCGTCATATTCAAGACACTTAACAACAAAAAGAAATAATTTGGTTTATTTATAATAGGCGGTTTATTTGTTACATTTGTTTCCGTTACTGGTTTCAATTTGCAATTAAAATATTTATTATATGCATATTATAGTATTTAGCATTTTAATCTCAATGTATGAAAATAGGCATTTTTACGGTTTTTAAATGTTTATATAGCTTTTCTAACGTAACTAATTAATTATAGTCCAGTCAGACAGAAAAAAGGGCGGAAATGGAAAATTTCTCTAAACAGTGGTTTTGTTTGAATCGCTAAATTTTAGGATGTAGATTTAGAGGATGACGATTAAGAACCCGACTTTGTACCGGGTGATCTCTTATATTTTGCACCCCCGTATCTCGATTATTCAAGAAGATTGTAAAAAACTTTAAATACGAAAGTAGGGTTTTTACAGAATTTTTACAACATGATGTCACAAAAAAGAATTGAGCATAAAAAATCGGACTTATTTACCAAACTTTTGTTTTTTATGGAATATTCTGTATATGAGATGTTTATCAAGTCTTCTAGCTGATTATAAATACACCAGGTTTAATACCTTTATCTCCAAAGATGCCTGAATAATTTGAGAAAAACCTTGCCATAAGAGGCAATGTATTTCATTTGACTCTCTATAGAGTGGAGCCTTCTTCCTCTCTGTCATATCAATTCCAAATTAAAATGAATTAAATCCAGAATTTTTGTTCTATATTAACGTATGTCTTTCTGTGTATAGGGTGTCCCATTTTGGGTACTTTTGCGGAGTATCTCCGTTATTTTTATAGATAGAAAGTTGCGGTTTTCGCGACAGCCATTTTAGTTTTTAAAATACAGGGCTAAATCGAAAATGTCGCATTTTCAGGCACTCCTCGTATCTCAACTATCAGAAATTCCGCCTTCGGAATTAGTATACAGGGTCAGGTCAAATAGTCATCGGACCCTACTTTATTTTTTCAAATGGAATATCCTGTATATTTAAAGATTATAATTTTTTTCTTTTGTTAGCTTTTCAAAAATATATAATAGTATTCACTTTTTCTCAGAAACACGCAAAATGACAATTATCTTTCTGAAATTAAATGCATAATTTAATAGTAGGCTATGGCTATTGTTTATGACAACAAACAAAAATAAATGTCAAATATTTGTCATGGGTTTTTGGATCGACTTTTGGTTTATAAAGCAGTTTATAAACGTTCATTTGGTATTTTTATTTAATTGATGTCTATCAATTTCTTCGAATAATGGCAGGGTATGAAAAATATGATATGCTGGTATGTTTTATACAGAGTAATGAAAATTCTGAAGAAGCCTCGGAATTCTATTTTCAATGGTAAGTAAGCTATTATGGCTATGAAAATTTGTATTATCATTATAAGTTTTTGCTTGTTAGATACCCAGAAAGAAGGCAACCGTTTTTTGAGATACCGTAAACTTGGGTGACTTTGGTCCACTTTTCAACTTTGAACGCTTGTAACTAACATCGGGGTCAACATATTTTCTAGCTCTTGGTCTTATTTTACAGGTCTATAATAACACTTTTAATGCTTAGAGTAACAGTTAGTTCCAGGCTTACGATATATATTTTTTAAAAAAAAATATTGGTGGCCAAAGTCAGAAGGCTAAGTCGGGTCACTTTGGCCAGACTATATATTACCATGAAACTACAAAGACAAACAGTTATATGAATGACTTTGGCCACCAAAAAAATATTTCTTTTTAGTTTTGTATATTTTGCATAAAAAAACAACTAAAATATATTAAAAAAACTTATTTTGTTTAACAAATCAAAACATAGCGCAAATTTATTCGCAAAAAATAAACTACAGTCCTGTGTGATACAAAGAGAATAAAACAATTATGAATTAAACATGGTGTTACAGATGAACAAAATATTAAACATATTTTTCAATTTCTAGGATTTTGAAAAAGCCTCTTTTAGATGGGGTCGGTGTATTAATCACCTGCAAAATGTCATATTTTCCATACCAGAGAAAATCATTCTTTGTTGGCCATTTCCACTGAGAGATTCCACTTGAGGTGAGAGATTTTATTTTATATTCGTTTGTCTCTACATTTATTTCCAAAACTTGACCAGGATATATTCTTTTTTCATAAAAAAACAGAACGAATTTACCAATTTTAATTGCTTGGTCTTCACCATGACTATCTTTCGTTTCGAAATCACTTTCATCGGAACGGTTTGGATCGTCATTTTCCTCAGAGTGGATAGAAATGTCCAATGAAGATTCAGTCGCTGGAAATTCTCTCGTTTCTCTTCTTTTGGAAGTTTTTTTCTTGAATTCCGCTAGTGCCAACTTCTGGGCCTTCTCTCTTCTAAAAGATCAATCACGGAAGCACTGACGTTAAGTTGTATAGTGGGTTCGAGATTATTGTTGGTTGGTATTCGATCTAAAACTTTGGCCCTGTTTAGAGGAAAAATTCCTGCTTTTTCGAATCCACTTTTTAGATTGTTTTGTCCAGATTCTAATAAATGTTCTGTTAGTGACTTCAGAAGTCGAGGAAAATGGGATTTAGGTACGGTATTATTTGCTCCAGTCAGTTTATAATTGGTGATAAGTTGTCGCCATTTTATTTTTAATGGCCGAAAGTACGCAATATCTAGTGGCTGCGTAAGATGTGTCGTGTTCGGTGGTAAGCAAATAAACTTTATGTCATGCTGAGAACAAAGATCCAAAACATGCACGCTTAAATGCGATGCAAGATTATCCCCAATCATAATTTTGGTTCCTTCTAAGCGTCTCAAAGCAGGTAAAAGTAAAAATTCGAACCAGTCCTCGAATATAGCGCCCTCAAACCATCCACTTTTTGTACGGTTGTAACGAGTCCCAGCAGGTCCACCTTCCATCCAAGTATCATACAAATTTGTAGCCTTATACACTACGTATGGGGGTAAAACTTCACCACATGCATTTCCACAAAACATTACACTGGTAGATTGTTTAGACCAATTTAATATTCTTTCTGGGTATTTGCAACCCCGTTTGGTGATAACTTTTTTGTTACCGGGGTGATCTGACAAATTTGTCTCATCATAATTCCATATATTTTGTGGTGGAATTCCGTGCAATTCTTTTTCTAAGTTATCAAAATACGAATTTATTATTTCAGGAGAAATAGCAGCTCTAACGGTCTTTATATTTGCAGCAAACCTTTGTGACAGAGTTGGGTGCCTTTTTAAAAAAAGCCTCACCCATTCAGGTCCTGGAAGATTATTTTGAAATTGTCTCGTAACTACACCCTTTCGATCCAAATAACCTTTGACGATTCTTTTCAAATCTAGTGCATCAACAGGGAAACCATATGTAGATGTTAATATAATGTGTGCCTCAATTTTATTTTCTTCCTCCATGGATAAAACCGTCTGCCCACCAGCAGTTTTTTTATGTAAACCTTTGATTGTTCTGCAGTGTAGCACGTGGTATTTTGTACCTTTCGGAAGCTCTTCTTTGAGATATTGCTCCTTCGTTAATCAGTCGAACAGCCTCCTCTAAATTCGCCTTGCTATAATTCATGTAATTTCTGCTCCCTGCAACTCTTTTATATCGGCCCATTTTCGTAAACTATCCCCCAAATTAGTAAATGAAATAGGCAACGTTCACATAAGATAACAAACACTCAAAACTCACATAACAGAAGAAACTAAAAAACGTTCAGCATAAACAGCGCGAAAACAAGTAAACAATGCGTCGAAACACGACAGATATGACAGAACGTTAAAAAATAAATCGATTTTACAGATATCTGCAGTGGCATGGACCTATCTGTCAAAAAGGTATTGGGCTACTTTGGCCATCCTCTACCGTAGGTACTGATAACTAAATTATTGCAGCTGTTAGGTTACAAGATTCCTTAATGTTCGTTAATGTCATGTTTTGAGCGCGACCTCATAGGTGGCACCAGGTAACTCGATATGAATAAAGTTTTTAAGGATAGTAAAATTAGTATTTTCAAAAGTGTTTTTTTATACGCTGTAACTAAAAAGTAGAAAAGTTATTTTGCAAATATGACTAACCTTTATGTTTACTAAAGTGTACAGAATCATAAAAAAAATGAACTTGCAAATATTTTATGTTTTAATGCACATCTACATTATAATAATAAATTTTGAAAAACGGCCAAAGCCACCCAAGTTTACGGTATTTGCTCGTTTAAAAGCAAATTAAGCTGAAGACGGATCATTTGTTCACCCGCGATATAGAAGATATATCGGAGGGAGAGATAGAAGCAACACCTTCATCCTCATGTAGAAAAATTGGTGTGCCAAAAACTGACAGTCAGAGGATCTTGAAGAAATATAAGTATCATGCACTCAAATTTAATATAGTCCAACATTTGCATCCTGTTTTGCCAGTGGCATTTGCAACAAATAGATGCTAATGATATATTTGGCAGACTTGTTATCTGGTTAGACGAATGTTATTTTTCAAGTGCGGGAATCTATCATCGTCACAATACCAGGAACTGGCTTAGTGAAAATCAGCATTTAATGTTTGAAAGAGTACAACAAGGACCCTTTGGAGCAGTGGCGGCTATTCAGGTGAAGTAGGTGAAGTTCTACTTCACCAGGAAAAATAAACAAGCAAACATCTAACTATATTCATTGACTTGAACATGTCTTTTTAAAACTTTCAATCGAACTTTATTAGAACAACTATAACAGTGGCGCAAACCGCTTTGACTTTGTTGGAGGTGCTACGTTTAGTTTACGATTTTCCTACTTTGTTGCCAGGACGACGCGTACGTGATGACGTCGAGCCCAGCGCAGTACACTACACCCACGTGTCGTTCAGTTTGCGGTGGTTGTTCCTTTGCAGTTAACTTGACTGTTTTGTGTTATATTAATTTATGGTGTTGCTACCACTTCAAATTTGAAGTTAGTAAATGTGATTGTTCAAGACTGGAATAAATTAAAAGACGTCTTTGAATTTATTACAAACTGTGACAAATTTGATGAAAAATCAATCCGCCTTGCGAAAGGATTTTTAGGTGAGATGAACGATTTTGAATTCACGTTTCTGGCATTAGTGTTTAATGACATTTTCTCAATCACAGACATACTATTTGACGTTCTTCAGAAAAATCGTTTGATATTCATTTGTGCATATCCAATATAAAACGCTGTCGTGAGGCGCTGTGTAAAAAAAGAAATGAACATTTTTTTTAATACCATGTTTGATGAAGCAAATTCTATTACCGAAATAAATCGTTACAAACGTGAGCTTGCTAAGTTCTCACCTGAAGAAATTAGAGCTAAGTATAGAACCCTTTTTTATGAAATATTGGACCATATTTTAATCGAAATGACACTAAGATTTCAAGATTTTGGAAAACTTACATTTTCATGTTTGGCAGATTCTGCTAAATTTTCCAAATATAGTTTAAATCTTTCGACTTGCTAGTTTGAAAATTTGTTACAGTTATATGGGGAAATATTTTCAAAAAGCCAACGATTAAAAAATGAGCTTGGTCTTATTTTTGCCAATGACAGTAATTGGAATATATCGCTGCAAGAGCAAGTGAAAAAAATCAATGAAAATAAAGATATTTTAACCAAAGCATATAAAGTGTTTTCCCTTATTTTGACAATACCGTCGACAAGTGCTTCAGTGGAAAGCAGTGGCGGCTCGTCAGGGTAGGCCTCTGAGGCCGCGCCTCACCCCCAAAATAAAGGAAAAGAGAATTTTTTTATATAACTTTTTATCTATTACCAAAGAAATATACTTTTTAACAGTTTTACAACATAATAACATTAAAAAAAAAACAAAATATAATCCCATAATAAATATTTTAGAAAATAAATTCTGACCACATCAAAAAACCGACCGTGCAATCCGTGCAAACCCATTCCTAAAGAAAGTGCTCTCGAATGAGGCGAAATAATTTTAGCTTGGAAAGTTTCGACTTCTGACCTATTTATCAACGGCCGGTGCCGATGCCGGCGAGTCACCTGATTACGACAGAGCGGGATGGCGATTGCCGATGCACGCGTTTTCTATTGCATTCTTGAGGCGATAAATCTGTAGCTTGGATATGCTTTTATTGGTTATTTAAATCACATGAGTAGCAAAATATTCCAACGGCTTCTTTTTACGTGATGCGTGCGGCTGAGAAAGAAATAGGAAATAGATTGCGATAATCGCTGATTGAGGGCGTTCTGTCTTTTAAGGTGAATAAATACGCGTGAGTAAGTTTTTGTTTTGTTTTGATTTGGTAAGTTGGACCGTTCCATTTTTTGTATTTGCTTTTTGCTTTTGAAATGAATCCTATTCACGACATTATTACTTTTTTACTTTATTAATTGAAACGCCGAAAATTTTAGCAATATTTAACGATAAGAGGCAAGGTAAAAAATATTCAAGAACTTTTCAAATATCTTGGTACGAAACTTATAGGTGGCTATGCGGAAGTATTTATAAAGAAAGCTTATATTGTTGGCCTTGTATTTTATTAGGTTGCGTCAAAAATAATTGGAGTTCAGGGGGCGTATATTCGGATTTAAAAAATTTTTCACGAACAGTAAAATCGCATGAAAGTTCAAGAGAGCATATTAAAAATTCGGTAGCACTTACAAGACTGGAGCAAAATAGGGCGACTATTGCGGATGCACTACAAGAAAATGCAAGTCTTAATAAAATTGTTTATAATGAAAATGTTCGAAAAAAACGTTTATTATTAAATTATTTAATTGATGTTACTATTACTTTGGGTAAACAGGACTTGGCATTTCGAGGTCATAATGAAACAACAGATTCTTTTAACCGTGGCAATTTTAAGGAAATATTTGCATGCTTAATAAAAAGAAATGCCGAACTTACTGAACATTGTGCTAAATTTAGTAATATTTTTACGGGACAATCTAAGACTATACAAAATGAACTAATTGGTTGCATACATGACTATATTCAAGAATATATAAAAAAAGAAATCAATGACACCGATTGTTGTTTTTTTGGCGTAATTGCGGATGATAGTACTGATATAACAGAAAAATCACAGTGTTCGATAACAGTTAGGTATGTGACCAACGGATCTTTAAAAGAAAGATTTTTAGGATTTTTTGACGTTAGCGATAATAGAACCGCAGAGAGCCTTTTTCATTTAATACAAAACAGCTTAGAGCCTTATGACTTTAAAAATAAATTGGTCGCGCAGTGTTACGATGGGGCTAGTGTTATGGCAGGTGGAATAAATGGGCTTCAAACAAAAGTTAGATCTATTGCTCCTTTAGCTATGTTTACTCATTGTTGCGCCCACAGATTAAATCTAGTTTTACAACAGGGAACAAAACTGATTACCCAAAGTCGTATATTTTTTGCCACTTTATTAGGAATACCAAATTATTTCCACCAATCACCAAAACGATCTTTTGTGCTTAATCAGATAGTAGGTAAAAGAATTCCGCGAGCTGTAGAAACGCGATGGTATACACGGTTTAAAATTTTAAACTTAGTGGCTAATGAATGGGACAATTTAATTATAGTATTTGAAACTATTATTAATGACTTAAGTTCTGGAACAGAATCTATTAATGGTGCAAAAGGATTTCTAAAGCATTTTAATGATTTCGAATTTTGCCTTTTAACGCATATTTTTAAACAAATTTTTAGTTGCAGTGATGTACTGTTTCAAATATTACAGTTAAAGCATTTAGATATAAATTACTGCATTTCGCAAATAAACCTTGCCGAGCAACGAATTATTGAATTTAGAAACGAGGACCATTTCAAAGAACTTTTCAATATTGCTAAAAAAGCCACTATTCTGCCAACTAACACACGTCGAGGGCAATGTTCTAGCGACTTTGATATTTTTACTAAATATAAAATATTATATTTCGAAATAATAGATTGTATAATTCTTCAATTAGGGACGCGGTTTGAAAATTTAAATAATTTAAATTTCTTTGCTTTAGTCGATTGCACAAAATATTCGGAATATGTTAAATGCTTTCCAGACGACTTATTAAATAATTTATTAAAAAATTATCCAAACATTTTTGACAGAGATATATTAAAGTATGAGCTTTCTGTATTGTATAGGGATGAACAATTTTCAAATTTAGATGTCGAAAAAAGTCTAGCTTTGTTATTTAAAGATTTTAAAGCAATTTTTGCGGAAGCATATAAGCTTTTTAATTTAGTTTTAACTATTCCCGCAACAAGTGTATCGGCCGAACGAAATTTTTCATGTCTTAAACGGATCAAAACCTACCTAAGAAACACAATGACACAAGAGCGTCTTTCGGGTTTAGCAATGATGTCAATAGAGCAGGAATTACTGTCAGAACTTAGTGAAGACCAAAACTTTTACGACCAAGTTATAGATAAATTTGCAACCTTAAAAGACAGACGTATAGATTTAATGTACAAAAAGTAGTTTTTTTATCTTATTTCATACAACTATTTATTTTAAGTTTTAATAAACTAAATTATGTTTTTATTATCGCAATCACCGCTATATTTTAATGATAGATGTACATATTTTACTTGTTTTGTTTACTTTTTATTTACTTTTTTTAGAGTTTATTTTTTTAGTTTTTAATGGTTTAGTAGGGCTATTGGCGATGACCTCCATTAAAAAAAAAGGTCAACGCGTCGCAGAATAATACCTCATGGGTGACGTGGAAATTTATTCACATTTAAACAAAATTAACCTCATGTAGCCTCACCCTTCAATATACTCACGAGCCGCCACTGGTGGAAAGAAGTTTTTCTTGCCTCAAACGTGTAAAAACTTATTTAAGAAATACAATATTTCAAAAAACCTTACTTCTCTAGGCATATTTCAATTCAAAAGGAATTTCTGGAGGAGATTAGGGCAACTCATCCATTTTATGAGTATGTTATAAATAAATTTGCTGCTATGAAGGTTAGGAGAATGGATTTAGTATACAAAATTTAGGTAAGTCGTAAAAAATATTCTGCTCCCTTTACATATAAAAAAATTCTGGAAAAAAAATTATTGCGATCTTTTCTTGCTTCATTTGCACTTCACTTACTTTTTCACCCGCGAGCCGCCACTGCTTTGGAGTTGGGGTGTCATGTTTTATTTTGGGCAGACATATAGTTTATAGGATTTTTGAAGGAGGTTTTACAACACGTAGATACCTAGAAATCCTTGAGGAAGTTATTCCAGAACTGCTCGAATATATTCCATTAGCCCAATATAATGCTATTTACCTACAGCAAGATGGTGCCCCAAGTCACAACTCTAAGCTCTTAAGTGAATTTCTTGATAATAACTTTCCTCAAAGATGGATAGGTACCAACGGACGAACGACAATCTCCAGATCTTTCAATTTTAGATTTTTTTATGGGGCTATATACAAAATGATGTATATAAAACACGATATGACAGCATAGCAGGACTTCGAGAGGCAATTCATTTAGCCTTTCGAAATCCACGAAAGAGACCAATGGTCTTTTTAGCGCTATTCAAAGAATTAAGAAAAATGTGCCAATTTTGCATAAGAGAAAATGGTTGCCAATTTAAACATCACCTTAAAAATCAGTTTTTTCTTTTTTTTAATAATGTTATTTTTTGTGTTTCTTATATTGTATCTTTATGCTATAAAACTGTTGTTACAAACTTACTGTTATTTAGGTCTATAGGTATTTTTATATAAGAAGATACCTATAAGCAAGGTATCCAATTCTTCGTTAGCAATATATATCTTTCAATTGTTTATTATTGTTATTCATGGCCTACTATTAAATTATGGATTTAATTTCAGAAAATTGTCATTTATTTGCGTGTTTCTGAGAAAAAGTGCATACTATTACATATTTTTGAAAAGATAAAAAGGGGGTTTCATTTAAAAAAATAAAGTAGGGTCCGATAACTTTTTGACCTGATCCTGTATACTAATTCCGAAGGCGGAATTGAGTTCTAGCCCTCTGTATCTTAAAAACTAAAAGGGCTATGATAATTTTGATAACGGCATCTTTAGTTTTACGAAAAAGTAGCACACTGTCGCGAAAACTGCAACCCCAGCCTTAAGATGCAAGGTACAGGTTGTCCGGATTTGGTTGCAAAAGCAGGGTATCTCGCTTCTTTTTAAAGATAGAACCTTGCGGTTTTCACGAACCTGAGCTAATTTTTTGTGAAACTCATGAAGCCGTAAACAAAATTTTCATAGCCTTCTTCGTTTATGAGATATAGGGCGAGATAGAAAATTTTGCATTTTGGGACCCACCTCGTATCTCGGTTATCCTTTAACTTAACGCAAAGGGAAAAATTGCTGTTTATGCAGTTTTTTTACGGTGGATCCAGTGGTGTAGTCATATTTTTCATTTGAGTTGTTATTTTTTAGATTGACCCAAAGTTGTTTTTTTTTAAAAGGGACATCCTGTGTATTTGTCCAGAAATTGATTTGTCCTTTTAAAAGCTTCTCAAAAATATATAATAGTATGGGTCTATTTTAATAAACAACAAAAATCCTAATTTTTATAATAAAGCAAGGTGTTGCATCTAAAATTACAAAGTCGACGCTCAATATTTGATTTTCCAGTTGTTTTTTGTTTATTTTGTTGACAGATGCATCAGGCAAAATCAAATAACTTTTATATTCAACATTTTGAATACTAAACCTAGAAAGGTAGGTCTCAAAATATACGGGAAAACCCTGTACGTCTGTATAAAGGAAATATACATGATGGTACAAAAAAGTGAAACGACATGATATATAAAAAACGCATATATATTAAAATTCAAATCTTTGTACATAACAAAACTTAAATAAATAACAATTAGTACACATTATAATATACAAGGTGTCGCACGAGCCTTTGGACAGCGAATATCTCCATTAATGTAAGAGACTTAAAAAAAAGAAAAATATTTTTGGGTTCTCTTGATGCATCACAAAGTCGTAGCCAACCAAACTTATGTTTTTTTTTAAATGGGCCACTCTGAATATTTTTACGGATTTCGATAGGGATTGGGTTTATTACCAACGGTTCTCTTATAATACCTACATACTTGATAATTAGTAATTATTCACCTGCCTATTATGATAGATCATTTTTAATGAAACTTGTTACCTTTTGCCTTTGTCAAAGTGTCAAAATCATCGTGAAGGAAATCTACATTTTATTATGTGTGTTTAAGAAGCAAAAAAATACGCTTCTTCATTTTCAACAAATATGTGGACATGCTTTTGATATTCGGGGAATGTCGGACAAATAGTAGGCAGACTCAGATTTTATCCGGATCATTCATTGTCAAACAATAATACCTTTATTTATGTTACGACACTCTGCTCAAATAGAAGAAAACATCATCAACATCTTAGCCTCTCTCCAAATCTACCTACATACGTCGTTGCATTCTATTGCAAATGAGTTGTATATAACCAAAAGCACAGTACAAAGGACAGTAAAGAATCACAAGTGTTTCATGCTTTTAAAATCCACCTACCCCAAGGATTAACTCCTGAAGACTCGGAACGGATAATGAATTTTTTATATATATACAGGGTTATTCACGCAACACGTTCATTAAAAGTTTTTGATGATGCCATTTAGATAAAAATTTCAAATTTTGGGATTAAGGTAAGCTCAAGGGGTACTTCTTTTTTGAAATATTTTCAACTTCCTGTCACTTCCGGCTTAACCGGAAGTTGGTATCAACTTGCTTATTTTTAATGGAACACCCTGTATTTTATGATATTTTTGGATTCTACGGAAAATTTTAATGCTATTTTATGTAGTATGTCCTATACCTAGGTTCAAGCGTTCTTAAGATATTTGACCTTGAACCGAAAATGAGCCTTCGGGGTACCAAATGTTAAAATCTCATATTTTTGTAAGTTTTGAAGATATAATCTTCATATTTTGCAGACGATCGGTAAATAATCTTAGGTTTCTAAATTCAGCGGCAAACATTCACATTTTCAAAGCCGCTAAAGTCCGTTTTTTTAAATTATATATAACTTTATAACTTTATGCACTATCAAATGTAGAATTTCATTTTCTATCGAACTGTATTAGGGTTCCCTATACCTATTCGTAACCATTTTCGAAATAATTGGGTTTTATAAAAATATCGTATGTATTTGCTTAAATCTTTACATGTTCCAATGGTGAGCCATGGAAAAACAATTGAGATCCAATATCACAGATGAGTAGTATGCGTTATTTATCGAAAGCTGTCAGTGATAAACTAAATCTTCTAAATCGAAATGTAAGAATACTCAAACCCTGATATTCTCAATCTATTTTATATTCATGGAGAATGTTATAAAATTTTGGAGAGAACGTGTCGTGTGTTTAATGAACGCCACCCTGATTTGCCGCCAATGAACAAGTGAAAATTCAAGAGGATTGAAACGAACTTTTTGCGTTTTGGAAAGGATAAAGTTACAAAAAATGTTCCGAAACCTGTGACACATGCCGAGGATAACGTAATAAACACATTAGGTTATTTCAAATTAAACCCGATTAGTTCAATACCTTCTGCAGAAAACTATTTGGGAATTTCTTCTTCATCTGTCCAAAGAATGTTGAGCGAACATCATATGTACCCTTATTCCTTCCAAAACGTGCAAGCCTTGAGACCTGGTGATGACGTCCGACGAGTAGAATTTTGCGAATTCATGTTTTTGAAAATTCAAGAGGACCCTCAATTCCTTTCAAAAATATTTTGGACCGATGAAGCGAAATTTTCTAGAGAAGGAATAACAAATAGAAGAAACGAACATTTCTAGGCAGCAGAAAATCCGCACGCTTTACGCGAAACGCGTTCTCAAGAGAGGTTTAGCTTCAATGTTTTCGGTATAGTATTAAATGATCAGGTACGGTACTGTATTTATGAAGACAATTTAAATAGCGATAAGTATTTGGAAATTCTACGAGGGACGGTTTCTGAATTTATAGAAGAAATTCCTATTGGTGAGCTGCAAAATTATTGGTATCAATTAGATGGGGCACCAGCACATAATTCCGCTGCAGTTTATCTCCAATTATCTCGAATTTTTGAAGATCGCTGGATTGGTCCCAATGGCCCTTTGAGATGGCCCCCGCGATCGCCTGATTTAACACCCCTATACTTTTATTTATAGGGATTTATCAAAGGTAAAGTCTATGCTTCCCCAGTAAATAACCAACAAGATTTACTGGACAGGATACGAACAGCTTTTGCCGAATTAGAAAACGGACAAATTCAACGGGCCACAGCAACTGTACAAAGAAGAATTGAAATGTGTCTTCAAATGAACGGAGAGCATATAGAACATTTGTTATAATTAAATTTTATTGTTTTATTTATTTATTGTTGATTGTTAGATTGCTATAATTTTTAAGTTCACTAAAACAAGTTTAGAACAGTCTCGAACTTAGTAGATATGGTTAAAAATAATGTAAACAATTTATTACATTTTTTATAACTTTAACTTTTCCGAAACGAAAAAATTTCTTTTCAATCCTCTTCAATTTTCTCTTGTTCATTGGCGATAAATGAGGATGTTTTTCATTAAAAACATGACATGTTCTCTCTAATATTTTGTAACATTCCCCGCGAATATATAATGAATTGAGAATATCAGCTTTAGAGTGTTATTTTATTTTAATTTAAAAGTTTCAAATCAGCTGTCATGTTGAATAGAAAAGCACAACAATTGTTTTTCCATGGCTTACTACGGGAAGGTGTAAGCATTTAGCAAATACATGTGATAGTTTAATAAAAACCTGATTATTTCGAAAATGGTTACGAATAGGTATAGGGAACCTTAATACAGTTCGATAGAAAATTAAATTCTACATTTGATAGTGCATAAAGTTATAGGGTGTCCCATTTAAAAAAACGGACTTTAGCGGCTTTGAAAATGTGAATGTTTGCCGCTGAATTTAGGACATCCTGTATAAAAATAGACAAACTCAATAAAAAAATAGAAACCTAAGATTATTTACCGATCGTCTGCAAAATATGAAGATTATATCTTCAAAACTTACAAAAATATGAGATTTTAAAATTTGGTACTCCGAAGGCTCATTTTTGGTTCAAGGTCAAGTATCTTAAGAACACTTAAACCTAGGTATACGACATGCTACATAAAATAGCATTAAAACTCTCCGTAAAATCCAAAAATATCATAAAATACAGGGTGTTCCATTTAAAATAAGCAAGTTGATACCAACTTCCGGTTAAACCTGAAGTGACAGGAAGTTGAAATTATTTCAAAAAAGATGTACCCCTTGACCTTACCTTAATCCCAAAATTTGAAATTTTTATCTAAATGGCATCATCAAAAACTTTTAATGAATGGGTTGCGTGAATAACCCTGTATATATATATTTTTTTTTTTTAAGTCTCTTACATTAAAGCAGATATTCACTGTTCAAAGGCTCGTGGTACACCTTGTAGAAATAACACATTATTATGGAGTATCATAATTAATATTAAAATAAATTAATGTTTAGTTAATATTCATATATAAAGAATAGTTATTTATTATACAAGGGAAAAAAGTATTAGATTTGAGCTCGAGGTTGTATTGACGCGAATTGGAGGGAGACAAAAAATCGAGACCTAAAATTTTCCCGTGTATAATACACTTTTTTTTTCTGTGACGGGAATAGTTGAATGAAGTCGATATCGATATATCGTACAACAGTACGACAATTAGACCTGCGATTTGATTTAAACATTGCGAACTTAGTGGTTGTTTAGTAGTCATCGTGAATAATATAAAGTTCAAAAATGTCTGATTTCTCTGACTTCACCTGAGTTACTGGAAGCAGCGAAAGTAGCGTCTCAAAAATTATTTCCAGCTAAATCGCGGAAAATTTACCAAACCGCGTATATTTATGGAATGGAAGATGAAAAGACATGTAGTTCTTTCTCGGAGACGGTGTTATTGCCAGGTAATATTAGATGATATTGAAGATTCGGGAACGTTATTATATTTATGAATATTATGAAACTTAAGCAGACAAAGGAGATTTGTAGTTACTCAAGAATATTATAAATTTTACCGAATATAGAGGGTGTCTGGGGATAATTGAAATGATACCCTAGAGACTTTATTATCTGAGATAGCAAAAAACTTTAAATACGAAAGTTGTATGGTTTTATCAGAATCGTTAGAATTTATAAGAAAAACAAACAAAAGATAATCGGAAAGTTAACAAATGAGCTTCAACTTCGTTATTTTACATGGGACACCCGGTATATTTTGCGTTATCTTTAAAGATCCTTCCTTTCTGATTTTAAAAATATATATGTTACCTGTATTTAATAATAATAATAATAATAATAATAGTTTATTCATATTAAGAAATAAGTATTACAAATGTTCCAATTTGACAAATAAACTGAATTACTCACCAAAGAAGTAAATCTTGTCGGTGAAAAAATTATTACATAATATTACCTAACCAAACAGTAAACAAATATTTATACTAATAAACAAACAAACAAACAAGTGGGACAAAGAAGTGACAAAATTTAGATTTAAGAATTGTGTAATTTTCTTTTGTTTTCTTTATATTTTTGTGTCTAGATCAGGCCCTTTTGTGTTAAAAATAAGTTTATTTTTTTTCCTAGCCGGGGTTAAAGTTATGTTCGGGAAGTTGTGTCATAATTGGGTTATGTTATGTTTATTGTCACATTATTTAATAAGTTAAGATAATAGTTTTCTTCTTTACTTAGAATAGATTAAGAAAAGGGGTGTAATTATCCATACTTTTTGTTTGTAAGAGCATTTATTTTTTTCCTTCCCTAATTTTGCAGCCATATTTGTATTCTTGATCTGAATAGATTAATAGAATTTAGAGTTTTCATACTAGGTGGGAGCTCATTATGTATGTGTGGACTAATATATGTAAAATATCTTTGGGCTAATGAGGTTTTAATGTTCGGGAGAGTGCCTGTTTGGAATTTATGTCTGGTGTAATGGTCATGTTGGATGGGTTTAATGGGCTCTTTTTTCTTGTATTGCCTTAGGGCTATACTTTCAACATATAGTTGTCTTACGTCAAAAATTTTGGATTCTTCAAACAATAAATCAGTTGGCTAATAATAATATATAGTATCCATTTTTGAATATTCTCTAATACTTTAAGATGAACGTCAAGTACACCACCCCAAACTATTACGCCATATGTCAAATGTGGCTGCACAAGTGATAGATAAAGTGTTTTTAGATATGGAATTTCAAAATATTTTTTTAATTCTTTAAACTTGCGTATTAAATATCTTAGTCTATTGCTGATATAGTTGGTATGCTCATTTCACTTTCACAGATGAGAATCTAGTATGACGCCCAAGTATTTTATTTTAGGCTTGGATGTTATAGCATTTATTTCTATAGAGATTTCATTATAGTCTGGAAGAGAGTCGCGGTAACTACCATAGGGCATGAAATAAGTTTTCTTATAATTAATGGTAAGAACATCGTTATTGAACCATTGAAATATTTTTGAAAGAATAATTTCCACAATTTCTTTAAGCGCCCTCCAGCTTTTTTCCCTGTAGATTATTGCAGAATCGTCAGCAAAACATACCGGTTCCCTGAAGAGTCGATGTTGAACACATTATTCATATAAAGTATGAACAATATCGGGCCCAAAACGGTCCCCTGTGGAACCCCGTATTCAACTTTAGCCTCTGTACTTGTACTTGCACCAATTTTTACGCTTTGGGTGCGGACACCTATCAATTTTTTATGATCCACTGTGTCGAATGCCTTGGCTAGGTCAACAAAAACACCCAACACTTTTTCTCCATCATCTAATGAATCATTTATAGTTCTTGAGAGTTTGACCAAGGCATCTTCAGTTGAAAGATTATCTTGAAACCCAAATTGACTTTCAGATAGAACCCCGTATTTTCTTTAAAAATTGAAAAGCCTATTTTTTATGATTTTCTCTATAATTTTGCTGGTGGTATTAAGTAGTGAGATTGGTCTATAGTTTGAAGGTGTAGTTTTATTTCCAGTTTTGTATACAGGTGTAATAATTGCTCTTTTTTTGGGTTTTGGGAAAATTTCCTGTTTCAAAACATTTGTTAATTATGTGGGCAAGTGGTGCTGATATAAAATCTTTAAGGTCTTTGAATGTTTCATTTTTGATACCGTCAATTCCAGGGGTTTTCCATTTATTAAAGATATTATTATTTGTTTTACTTCGTTAGTATTTGTAGGCGTTAAAAATATACTGTGCTCATTTATAGGTTTGGGGTATATAAGGTCATTGTTTAAAGTTATTTCTTGTGCCATAGTTTTTTCGACGCTACTAAAATATTTATTAAAGCATTTTCAGATTCTTTATATAAAGTTTTATCTTCATTTCTAATTTCGCAAATTGAATCTTTTTTTGATTTTTGTCCATTTTAGATTTGTGACACCTAATGTAAGCCTCATCGAGAATTTTATTTAAATTATTTCTATATTCTTGATATTGGCGCGCAAAATTTGGGTTATTCGGATGCTTTTTTGATTTATTTAGTAGATTATACTTCGTGTTTATTGACTTAAGCAAGGCGGGCGTGATCCAAGGGTTTTTATTGACTTTTTCGCTGTTAAATTCTTTTATTGTTGTTGCAGATTTTATGTGTCTCTGTAATGTTTCTATAAATATATCGGTACTTGTATTTACGTTTATTTCTTCGTATAAGCATTCCCATGTTTCATGTGTTACCAGTTCTTTCAATTTATTCTTGTTTACGTATATTTTATCGAGTTCAGTCAGTTCTTTCTCACCTCCCTCATTGGTCGGGTTCTTGTATGGTATATGTATGGCTATCGGACAACGATCAGTTATTTTATTTTGGAATATAAAGAAATGTAATTGGTCACCTGGATTTTTCGATTTTATGAAGATATGATCTATGCAAGTCCTTGATTCAGGTCGTGTAATGCCATTTATTGCAGATCAACATGCAATGATTATTTTTTTCAAATCGATTTTTATTTCGCTCTAAATAATCTCCTAGATTTTTATTAAAATTATCGATGTTAGTTAAAGTCGACCTATACAATCCCAGTACATTAAAGCTTTCATTTTTTTGTTTCATTTTTAGGTTAATTATTTTAATGTTATCGAGGGAGTCAATACTAAATTCATATTTTAGATTATCTTCAACATATATGACAGTGAAGTCGTGGCTGCTAGCTTTTCCGTAGTTATAAAGTTTGTAGCCAGGGATGTTCAACAAAGAAATATCATCTAATGCAAAGGTCTGTTAATATAATAATTTCAAAGTTATTTTTTAAAGCTGTTAAATATACTTGCAATTCAGTAATATGTTTTTCAAGACTCCTTATGTTTGTGTGATGGATTGAAAATATTGATTTTTTTTTGTTTAAGAAATTAGTGTATTAATCAAAGTTTCCTATTATTGTGCTCTTTACTTTGTCACTTCTAAAGTCTCTCAAGTAATTATTCATTATAAAATAATCTATAATAAACAATAATACAGTACAGATTCCATGAAATTTCGTAAAATGTGCCTAACCAAAACCTATAAATATACATACACCTATGTTAATAATTGTATAACTATAACTATTTAAAAATTAATAATATTAGTAACACTAACAAACAATAATAAAAACCTGCAAAGTAAAACACTAAACAAAACAAATTAATTTTTTTTTTGTATTTAAAGGAGAAAAAGAAGTAGTTTTTACAATATTTAATTATAAATTGGTAAATGCACTCTACTCTGGAATTCATGCAATATGCGAATAGTGGGCTTTGATTGCAATTGCTTTTTTTATTATGGCCGATAATGTCAAATTTCGTGCAAGAAAAAGTTGGATATAATGGTGTTTTCCGATGTGGAAAACGTACTTATTATAAAAATATATTATAGGTATCATAATTTAACTGAGGTGCGTCATAGATATTTAGCAAAATTTCAAAATAATATTGCTCCATGTAAAGCAACAATATTGATTATAGTAAAAAAATTCGAAGAAAGAAAAACTATTCAGAGAAAAAAAAAGAACTGTAGTAAGAAACAAAGAAGATGAGTTTCAAGTACTATTATTTTTCTAAGGTAATATTACGGACAATATACAGTGCTGAACAAATGAAATGGGGCAAGCGAATTTTTACGTAAAATTCAAAGTCGAATGTTTCTAAAACGGATTGCGGATTAATGGTTGTAAACGTAAATCTTACCCAAAATAAAAAGGTATTTATACAAGGAGGTAATCAAATTTTTTTTGTTTGCCATTGTGTCTTTTCATTTTTGTTTACCACCCTGTATAAATACCTATTCAGCTTAGATAAGCTTTATGTTTAAAACCATTAATACGTACGTAAAAAGTTTTGCAAGCGACCGCGACGTCTAAAAACAGCATCTTATTATCTCTTCTCGTTTTAGAAATATTCCACCGCTTGTCCGGTTTCATTTGTCCAGCACTGTAGATAAACGCACATATTTATTGTGGTGATATCATACTTCTTATATTATGTTTTTGTTTCAATAATGTGGGCCACAGGCTTGCGGCAAAACGATGTTGCCATGTTGCGCCTATACGCGACTATTATTTCATTAGCATGAAACAGTTTTTTGTTACAGAAAACCCAGAAAGATCTATTCGTGATGCGTTTCGTGTCTTTAAAATGTCTAAATGGAAAATAAACAGTATATTAAAAAGACATAATTTTAAGCCATTTAAGTTCACCCCTGCCCCAAACTTGTCAGAAGAAAATAGGAGACAAAGAGTCGAGTTTTGTCGCGACATATTAGCTCGTCGGCAAAATGACCCGAAAGAAAAAACAAGTAGTTAAAATTCAGGGCCGCCAGTCTTTATAATATTTGATGGTACTTTAACGGCCAAAAATATATGGATTTGTTGTTGAATGAAATAGAGGACTACTTAAAAAACCTTCCTGTTGGGACACACAACTAGTTAATTTGGCAGCAGGACGGAGCTCCAGCCCACAACAGTGCTCCAATAACAGATTACTTTAATGGTAAATATAATTTGTGGATTGGGAGGCAAGGACATATTCTTTGGCCTGCAAACAGTCCTGACCTTTCACCTTTAGATTTCATTTCATAGGGCTTTTTAAAAAATAAAATATATTATAATAGACCACAAAATATAAATGAATTGCGTCGCAAAATTTTAGAAGAGATCATAAGTTTAAACGAAATATATCGCGACTATATCTACCACTCCGTTACGCGCAAATTAACTTATTATTATACATAAATTATTTTGTTTTAACTGCTGTTTTTATTCTTTAACACCGTTGCGTACAATTTCTTCGACGACGATTTCTTTGCACGACATGATAAGCCCTGATTCATAATTAAAATCCAATTGAAATCAAATCGTACTATTCACAAGTTGCATGAAAATAAATATTAGCGAAAATAAATATTAGCTCGAAAATGTATATCTATATATTATATGTATATAAAAAATATTTTACAAGGAGCTCATAATAAAAAAAAACAATTGAAATCAACTATTCGCATATTGAATGAATTCCAGAGTATAGTGCATTTACCAATTTATAATTAAGTATCGTAAAAGCTACTTATCAAAATATAGGCAAAGTATATATTTTTGAAATCAGAAAGAAAGGATCTTTAAAGATAACGCAAAATATACCGGGTGTCCCATTTAAAATAACGAAGCTGATGCTCATTTGTTAACTTTCCGATCGTCTTTTGTTTGTTTTTCTTATAAATTCTAACGATTCCGATAAAATAAATAAACTTTTGTATCTAAAGTTTTTTGATGTCGCATACAATAAAGTACCTAGGGTAACGTTTAAATTATAACCAGACACCCTGTACATAATCCTTCGTTCAGCAGCAGCAAACGATCGCCGCCTGTTCTGTGCATATCGCAACGGAAAATATATCAACCAGGTTGGGGGTAAAAATCAGTTTTATAAGGTACCTCAAAAAGTAGCTAATTTTCTTCAACTTGAAAATGCTAAATCATATACAGATCATTCATTTCGAAGATCGTCTGCTACACTTTTAGTTGAATCTGGGGGAGACTTGATGACACTAAAGAAACATGGCGGTTGGAAGTCATCAACGGTCGCTGAAGGGTATATTGATGAATCGGTAGCACACAGGATAGAAAAAGTTAATAAAGTGTTTAGAACTTGTGACAATGCTGAAATAACACCCGATTTGCGACCAAGTACATCAACGGCAGTTGTGTCCATAGCAGAAAAAAATTTAATTTCAACACAAGAAAATTCGACTGTTGTACCGAATAGTTCAAGAAACATGTCATTTATGCAGTGCATATTTAATAATTGTGCTTTTAATATAAAAGAAATGTAACTTTTGTATACTAAAATACTCTTAAGTTAAATATCTACCTTTACTTATGTTCATATATCCGAGAAAAAAGTTCTCATTTTTTTCCCCGGGAAAAAAGTAATTTCATGAAAAGTGATGTTTTGTTACGTGTCAACAGGCGTTAAATGTCAAACTTTTTTCCCGTCACAAAAAAAACAATTTTATTTTGCGTTATCAGCTCCTTTGCAATATGAATATTGGACAAAGTTTTTTTGTACGTATAGCACCGATGCTTTGTAAAGAAACTCTATTTGTTCCTGAAAAAAACAAGATAATTAATTTAGGGATATTACAGATAACGAAAATAAATGTATATATATATATATATATATATATATATATATATATTTTTTTTTTTTAAGTAAGATGTGTTTATGTTCTTATTCACATATTTATTAACGTTTCGGTCTATTTTGACCTTCTTCAGAATACATTGAAGTTAGAAACTAAAAAAAATTTTAACTTTTACATCATGTTTTGTATTGTACATTTTTTTACTTTCACTTACCTAGGAACAATCAATCTAGCAAAATACGTTTGATAGACAACAAGATAGATACACAAAATAGACCGAAACGTTAATAAATATGTGAATAAGAACATAAACACATCTTACCTTTACAAGGACCCTAAGAAAATCCCAAGAAAATAAAAAACCAATAAAATATATATGAAAGTTACGGTCCAAGAAAACCTACAAAAACAAAACATATATATATATAAATAAATATATAAATATATAAATATATATATATATATATATACATATATATATATATATATATATATATATATATATATATATATATATATATATATATATATATATATATAAAATATAAAGTACGCAGCTCTATAGAAAAACTATAAAACACCCCGATACCAAATTTCATAAGATATGTTAATCCGTTACCGAGATATTTCACCATTCTGGTTCTTTTGAGTGAAAATGCGATCTTCCATAGTATGATATGATGATCTTTAAAAAATTGGTGTTCTAGGATTGAAAACATTTTGGTATGGTCAACATTATAAGCGAAAAACATTCATAGTATTGCATTTAAAAAAATAAAGTTGAGAGCTCTATTGGAACAATTATAAAACTGGCAACATTGTAAATAATATTTTTTGATCCGGCACTATTGATAACCTCCCTATGGCAAATTTTACAACAATATGTTAATCCGTTATCGAGATATTTAGTAGTTCCTGTTCTTTTGAATGAAAATGCGGATTTACCATATCTTTTAAAATTTCCAGAAGAAAAATTTGTTATTCTAGGATTAAAAACACTTTGATTTGATCAACATTATAAGCGAAAAACAATCATAATATAGCATTTAAAAAAATAAAGTTAAGAGCTCTATCGGAAAAACTATAAAACCGGCAACGCTGTAAACATTATTTTTAGATCCGGCAGTATTGATAACCTCCCTATGGCAAATTTAATAACGATATGTTATTCCGTTGTCGAGATATTTGGCCATTTCTGTTCTTTTGAATGAAAATCCGGACTTACCACATCTTTTAAAATTTCCAGATGAAAAATTTAATATTTTAGGATTGAAAACACTTTAGTTGGGTGAACATTATAGGCGAAAAACAATCATAGTATTGCATATAAAAAAATAAAGTTAAGAGCTCTATTGGAAAAGCTATAAAGCCGGCAATGCCGTAAATATTAATAAATATGTCTACTATCTGCTCTTATTTATCCTCTTTGATACCCATCCAGTTTGTCCCAGATTCGCTTCTCTATATAGGGATCTCGGCTCCTATTATACCTACAGGGGTCCGGTAAACTATCCTGACAGACGATTTTTACATATTTTATTTTTTTTTCCAGAAAGTACCCATTTGCAATATTACATTTCGAAAATAAAAATTGCGGGATATGCAAGAGTTTTCCTGAAAAAATTAATTAAAAGTCACACTCGGTCACAATTTGACAGCCTTAAAATGAAAAATTTAGCAATGTTGCCAGATTTTAGATTTACCAATTTGTTAAAGGAAATGAAATGACCAATTGAAAATTATTTGGACAACAAAATTGTAATTATTTATTGTTATTATTATAGTTTTATTGAAGGTTTTATTGACGAACCTGGGCTAACCTAACGTTAACAGGACAGATTCACCTAACAATATAGTTTTTGTTACAGAAACATCCTCCTTTCAATATAGACTCGGAATTCGGTTTGCGCGCTACCGCGCGCTTTCTTTACAAAAAACCTAACCAATCCTAACCTAACCTAATCCGCATTTGTATTAATTATAAGTTTTGTTATAAAAAAAATTAGTTTTACGTGTATAGGTATTTCTTAAATTATGAATATGGCAACGTCGCACATCAAATTAAAAACAAGCATGGCGATGGGAACAGTCGGAAAGATGTCTGAAATCAAAATTACCTTTGATTTGTATAATAATCACATCTTAAAGTAAATTTTGAGTGCTGATGAGAGTTTTCCACACATTTTCTCAATTTGGACTGCTAGAATGGTGCATAAAAACAAAAAGAAACCAAAATAAACGAGATTTAAGAGTGTCAACATAGTTTACCGAAACCTACCTACAGCAAAGGTTAAATACGATAAGTTTTAGAAGAAACTTAGCGCATCCGATATCCGGCTTCAGATTTGCAATCGATCAATTGGTTTTGAAGTTCGTTTTTCGCCAGTAAATCCAAAACAATAAATTTGACAACTGTCAAAATGTGACATTATTCGGACACTTTTTTAAGACGAATCAGACGGGGTATAGTCAAAAGCAGTGTTATCGTGCGGGTCATACGATTTATCAACGACAAACTCTTTAAGTTTGTTTCTCTTTTATTACGTGTAATCGTTCCTCCGCATAAAATCCGGAAGATGAATTAGATAGACCTATGATATTTTCATATGAAAAAAGAGGATAAACATAAAACACCAGCAGTTGCAAAAATCTTTGAGCGATGTCACTTCAAAGTCAGATTGATAAGTCAGTGACAAAATGAGTAATAGAAAACAATTTTCGGGTTTTTTGTTTCCACAAGCGAAAAAAATGGTATTAAATCTAATAAAATATTACGATAATGAAAATTCACCGGCCAATATCCAGAAGACAGTAACAAAAGCTCTGGGAATCGATATAAGGGCTGTGCAGAAAATTGTGCATGAGAAAAAGCATAATTTACTACCAAAGAAGATTAAGGTATGTACACGAAAATAGCCAAAGACTTAAGTGACAATGTAAAAATGGATGTTCGTAATGAAATTTACGATTTATACACATCAAAAACTAATATAACCCTTCAAGTTTTAAAAGAAGCTTTAAAAAATCGAGGCATATTGGAAATTGGACTAAAATCGTTGTCAAAATTAATAAAACTGTTGGGTTTTCGATATAAAAAGGACTGTAATCGAAGATTTTTATGCGAGTTGCCACATGTAGCAAGTCAGCGGATCCAGTTTTTAAAGAAATACACAAAATGTTAATTCAAAATTGGGAAAAGTGGTATTTTTAGACGAGACTTGGATATTTTCTAATGGAAGTGGTTCGAAATCTTAGCAGGACGAGTCTGTAAAAAGTGTCAAGAGAAAAAAGCGATGTGGGACGGGAAAACGGTTCATCATTTTGCAGGTTCTTCAACAGGATTTCTCCCAGATGCAAGTTTACTGTTTTTTTCAACATCCAAAAGTATGGACTACCATGATAATATGAACTGTGTACTGTTTGAAAAGTTGTTAAAAGAACAACTGATTCCAAATTTAGATGCTCCATCTTTAATCATTCTGGACAATGCATCTTATCATTCAAGAATCTTAAATAAATAACCTACTTCATCCTGGAAGAAAAGTGATATTTATGACTGGCTAATAAAACAAAAACAAAATCCTTTACGCAATATGCTGAAACTAGAACTTCTTTTAATGGCAAAATCTATTAAAAAACCAACAATATACGCCGTAGATGAAATATTACGGGACATGAGGTTTTACGACTGCCGCCATACCATTGCCAGTTTAACTCAATAGAATTATTATGGGCTGGGGCAAAATCATATTACGAAAAACACGTGAACGATGGCCTTACATCAGATGAAGTGCAAATTGTTTGGCAAGATTCATTAAATTATATTACGTCGAAGTACTGGAAGAAATCTGTGGAACATATGGAGAAATTAATATGGGATTGGTGGAATCGAGAACGAGTTCTAGATGTCGAAATAGCACCAATGATCATCGCGCCATTTGAGGACGACTCAGAAGATGAGGACTTTTTAAGTGATGATATTTTTTAGTATATAATATTAAAAAGTTTCTGAAGGATTATATTAGTCTTTGACGTCTATAAGTCATAAATTGCATTATGAAAATATCCATTTTTGCATTGTAACTTAAGTCTTTTGCCTTTGAATTTTTTCGTGTACATTTCTTAATCTTCTTCGAAAGTAAATTATGTTTTTTTTTTCATGCACAAGTTTCTGTACATTTCTTATACCGATTTTCAGAGCTTTTGCCACTGGCTCCTGGATATTAGCCAGTGAATTTTAATTTAAACATTTTTTTAATAGATTTGACACCATTTTCTTGCTTACTTTTTTAGTACATTTGTAATTTTGTAGGCAATAAATAAATAATTATAGAATACTTGTTCCAATTTTAAAGCGTGTTTAAAATAAGTAAATTTTTTTAGTAATTATAAGACAAATTTTGATATATAAAAATCGGTAAAATCCCTTTAACAGAAACTCGGGGTTAACGAAAAATACAGGCTATATATATAACAGACAAACTAATGGACAGACATATCTACCGACAGATGGAATTGAGAAATAGTATATTGTGTAACAAGTGCGTGAAGTTAACTTTTATACACGAGTGTGATGTTTGTGGCCCGAGCCGAAGGCGAGGGTCACAATATCACACAAGGGTATAAAAGTCTTCACGCACGTATTGCACACTATACTTTTTCTACAACCGTAAATAATACAAGTACGAAATAAAATTAAACTATTTAATTTTCTCCTTTATATAATACAAATTAAACTAATGAACTATTTATTTAATTTTCTGTTTTATAATAATTGTAACTTTTTAATAGAACTTATAGTTAAATTATTTAATTTTCTACTTTATAATAATTGTAACTTTTTAATAGAAATTATAGTTAAATTATTTAATTTTCTTCTTTATAATTATTGTAATTATTAATAGTAATGTTGCAATTTGTTGGATTACTAAATTTAACTTCTGTAGCCTCCTTTGATGATGATTTGTTAATAATATTGCTGCTTGTGATCGAGGTCATATTTGGATTTTGAACTGACAAAAGTCTATTTGAAATATCATTTTTCTTGTTAAGGGAATTTTCTACGTAACCCTCAGCTACCGTTGAAGATTTCTAACCGCCGTGTTGTTTTAACATTAGTAAATCTGCACCGGTTTCAACTAGCAAGGAAGCAGATGATCGTCTGAAACAATGGCCTGTATATTTTTCTGGATGTGGTAGTTTTAAAAATTTTGCTATTTCATTAGGCAATTTTCCAAATTTGTTTATCCCGACGACTTGGCGAGTACATTTTCCTCCTTGATACTTGATGAAGAATTTGTTTTCTTGATAATTTTGGGGACGAAGGGCGGCATATTTTCTGTATAATTCTAAATGCTCGGTAATGGTAAATTTTCTTGTTATTTTGGTTTCAGTATCAGGGACGGATACAACAAGAACACTTCCTAAATCTTGAATATCGCACATTTTTAGCTTATAAATTTCGCTTCTTCTTAGAGCACCAGCAATCCCAAATATTAATATCACTTTGGTTAATAAAAAAACTTCGTCAGGAGCCTTATTTATGAACTTGAAAATTTGTTCTTTCTCCAATATTCGAGATTTTTGTGGAATATATCCTTCATTCTTCCGTTTTAAAAATGCATGAACTTTTGGATATTTACCCATGTCAATGTTATTTTTAATGCTAATAGTACTTTTTAGCATTGAATAATGACTCCATAGTGTTGATGATTTCACATTTTTTGACAATTCTGATAAATATGCGAGTAAAACATTTTCAGAAAAGGTTTTAATATTGTTCTTACTGCGCCAGGTCATAAATTTATTGTACGTGTTTTCATAAATTTCCTTTGACTTCTGAGGTAACAGAGAATTACTAGCTGTTTTCGCTGCTTCCGTAATATCTGGTGGAGTACACATTTCTATATCAGAGTCCATAATTATTGCTTATTATAACTTAAAATAATAAACTGTTCAAATTACTATTCGAACTTAAAGTGTCTATTTTAAACTGTTTGCATTGGCAATTTGACAACTCGTTACCATGACAACGATACAAATTGCGAGGCACGGCCGCCTAATAAAATTATTACCAGTGCGGGCCCGGTGCCTAAAATTAATGGCGGCCCATGCATTTCTTATTGAGCCGGTGCGTGAAGTAAATCCTTTAGGGAAAGCATTGTATTTCACGCATCGGTGCTTGAAAACAAGCTTTAGCTACTGCAATCAGTGTGTAAAATAGGATTTTAAGGACGGTTGTAGAAAAACATGTTTTTCTACGACTGCTATGAAAACTGTCTAAAAACGCACGCCAAACAAGATCCGAAAATTACTAATTTCACATGATGTGTGAAAACTGCTGTGTGAAATTTTTGCACACCATTGCTTGCTTATGGGAAATATTTGCTGCCATAGCCTTCTAAGATTTGTGAATAGAATTTCGGTTCAAGTGTTTGAAAAAATTTCTCACAGTCTTGTCAAAGTTGAAAGAATAAAAATAATCAAAATTGTATTTTTATTTTTATTTTCTGCAGTCGTAGAAAAAGTATCGTGTGCAACACGTTTGAAAATAACTTCAGTCAGTTTCTAAACTTGTTGCACAATATACTATTTTCGACATCTAGGGACCCTTAAACGTAAAGATCTAAAAAAATCTCACGAAGGAAGTAATAACTAATTATCTTGTGTTTTTAACAAAAGTGTATAATATTTTTGCAAAATAAAAGTTTTTTGTCATCACAATACAAAAAAACAAGTTGCACAGGGGTGGCCTGCATTTAAATAAATGACACTGTATAAGTGGTTAGATTTTTAGGTTAGGTTAGGTTAGGTGAAGCGGGGCTCATAATTTTTGGTGATTGATAAAAAAATCTCACTTTCATTAAGTGGCTGTATAAACAGAACATATCCTGATTGTTCCACTGATTCGAACCGCCTTCCGACTTTATTAAGGCGCTTGCCATTTCGTGTATTTTTGTTTTTGCCAACCAAAAAATTTTAACCAAATACATATTTAGCGAATTTTCTTATTTAGTCCATCGGCATTTAATATATAAAATAATATTAAGTGGCTATTTTAATAATATTGCGTTATATAATAAAAAAAAACTATTTTCTTTCTCCCTTTATATTTGTAACATTTTAGTATTCACTGTGTTTTTTAATTTGATTCATAATGTTGGTGACCTTTGGATCCGCACGATAAGAGCGCATTCGACTGTATACGACATGTCTTCATTGTTTTTTGTTAATCCGCATCAACTTTCATTTTTCTTATAGTGGATTTTTCGATTTTTGGAAAGAGCGTAAAATTTCCAGTCTGGCGATGTTTCACAAATGCATAAAAGATTTGACAATCATAGGAAATATCACACATTACCCGCTCAGCTTCTTGAGCATCGGTTATGGTGGCAGGGCCCCGAATGGCTTTTAAAACCCTTTTCTGATTTTCCTATCCACTCGGATATAATCTCTGAAAATTCGATAGTAGATTCTGAGCAGCATGTTACAACATTGGTATCATTAAATCAGCCAACTTCCATTGATATATTGTTAAAAAAATATTCCTCTCTCTTAAAAATACAGCGAATTATATATAATATTATTAATCTATTACGATTCGTACATCGTAAAGTGAATGTTGAACCTGAAATTCCCAAAACGTGTATCTCAATTCAAGAGCTTCAGGCATCATTGATGTGTTTAGTTAAATATGTTCAAAATAAGGTGTTTGCCAACGATATTAAGCAAATATTGTCAAAACGTCTACCCTCAAAACCTCTACAGAAACTTTGTCCCTTTTTAGATCACTCGGGTGTTCTCAGGGTGGGCGGACGTTTATTACATGCAAATATACCATTCGAACAAAAACATCCAGCACTACTTCCAAGTCACCACCGTCTTACTGAATTAATTATCACACATTTTCATGATACTTATCTGCATCCAGGTCATCTAACTTTACATTACTTACTCCTGCAACATTTTTGGATTATATATTAGCTTTTCAGTGCGTAGGAGTAGATTTCGGAGGACCCTACCTTATAAAATTAAGTAAGCATCGTGGTGCTAAAACGCAGAAGGCGTATATCTGTCTTTTCGTTTGTTGTGTAACCAAAGCTTTTGATTTGACCACAGAGGCCTTTCTAGCTTCTCTGCGGCGATTTATAGCTGGAAGAGGTAAACTAACCGAGATCCACAGTGATTGCGGCACTAATTTTATTGGTGCTGCTAAATATCTTAAAGAAATTTTCTCCAAAGCACTTTTAGAGGAGAACATCAAATGGCGGTTTAACCCCCCTTCAGCTCCACATTTTGGAGGTTTATGGGAGGCGGGGATCAAAAGTGTTAAAACTCATCTTTCTCGCGTGATTGGAAAACAGATCCTCACCTATGAGGAGCTTAACACAGTCCTCATACAAATTGAGGCGCTTCTAAACTCACGTCCCTCTATGACTTAAGTTCCGACCCTAACGACTTAACAGTTTTAAGTCCCGGTCATTTCCTGACTCTGGCTCCATTATCTACAATCCCTGATTCCGACCATGCACCAGGACTTTTGGAGGCGGTGGAGCCGAGAATATTTGCATACAGTTGTTAAATTGTGCCCACTGCCTTTGCAGCAACAAAATTAGTATCTTGTAATTTTAGTTCTTGCTACATATATGTGTATTGTATGTGGCACCGGGAATTTGGGAAATAGTATTTAATAATATAATTTTATTTTCTGTCACATATATCGTTGTAATTAATAAAATACATTACTGTATTTTGGTGGGCGGTATGTTTAGGAATGACCATATCTAATTTAATTTATAAACTTGTAATTTAATTCTAAATTAAAACATCGACTTTTAATTTTCATTTGTAAATTTGCGCGTATCATTGCCTCTAAATTCGGTGTTCAAACCCAACCGCGCGACTCTGGTAAGGTACCGAGTCGTTAGTCGTTCTCCAGAGAGAAAGAAGAGAGAACAAATCAAGACGTCGGCCGACGAAGTGTGTGTGCTCATCATCCCGTCAGTAAGGTAAGACATTGAATTTTGGGGACCGTTCTGGTTATCATTTCTACTCTCGATATTCCTTGTCTTTAAATACCGCTTTCCTGTACTTCGCGTACAGAGGCCATGATTTATTTGTAACAAAAGCGGGCTTTGACTTTGACGTTAAATAAATCAAAGTATCAAAGTTGTGTGTTAATAAGTAGCACGCTTTTCTCTTAATAAAATCATAAATCTGACACACAACTTGTCGAGACCTGTTGAAAATCGCCGGTATCCCCCATTCAAATGAAGAAAAGTTTGGCATGTTAGCGCTGTACTTGCAGTCACACAGAAATGCCGACATTACCTCAGCAAGGTATTTGGATCCTAACACTGGAACCTGTGGTGGAAATAGATCAAAATACAAGAGTTCTAACCATACTACACCACAACTTGGTTAGCGAAACGCGCGTCCAGAACGCGTGCTTTAAGTGGGGGCGGAAGCTATCATTGGAGTAGGTTCTTTGTTTGAACGGCTATCCGTGTGTTGTGTGATACGTACGTCGCGTCGTGCATGCTGCGATATGAAAGACAATAATACGGACGTGGATATGCAAATACCGTCAACTTCGGCTGTCGGTAATAACGTTGAAAATGTTGGAGAATTTAATAAGAAGAGTGTGTGTGAATGTGTGGTGTGTGTCTTAATAATAAAGTGATTTTCAACATTAAACTTTGCTGATAAGCTTCAAATAATTTCCAAAGGAAGGTCAAAAACGCCTATGAAAAATTTAACCACAAAAATATATTAGACATTTCTATCCGGAAAAACAATACGAACAATTTAAATGGCTAACAGGGTGTGAAAATATAAGTAAATTATTTTGTTGGCCATGTTTACTTTTTGAAAATGAAAAACGTCTCTGGAATAAAACCAATTTCCATAAAACTGTAAAAAGACACATTATGTCCAAAGCGCATTTGCAGGCCGTCATAAAAGAAAAAGCCTTCGGCAAAACCAGAATTGAACACGCCCTTAATAAACAGCTGCAAATTTGTCACCGCCAACACAATGAACTAGTCGATAAAAATAGGCAAATATTAAGAAGACTTATCGATGTTGTTTGTTTTCGCGGACAGGACGATTGGGATTTAGAGGTCATGACGAAACAAGGGTTTCTTCAAATAGAGGAAATTTTCAAGATTTACTTAGTTTAATGGCTAAATATGATGATTGCTTAAAAAATCATTTAGAGCAGTCTAGCGTTTTTTGCGGAACGTCGAATCGAATCCAAAATTATTCTAAAAACAATTAAGCAGGATATTGGCGAGGCGCGGTTCATTGCTATTGTTCTAGACGAAACGACGAAACAACTGATATCACTAATTTTAGGCAATTATCTATAGTAATACGCTACGTTAAAACAGACAGAAGTATTCAAGAGCGATTTTTAGGTTTTAAGAATGTGTCCGAAAATCGTACAGCAGATGCATTATATACTGTAGTTTATAACATTACTAAAGAAATTAATGGAGAAAAAAAATTAGTTGCTCAAAGCTATGATGGAACTGCAGTGGTGGCAGGACAATTAGGGGGTCTACAAGCTAAAGTTCGAGAAACTTTCTGTTTTATCCCAGTCCATCAATCGCATTAAAGAGTGTAAAGTATTTTTCGTTACTTTAAGTGGCATGGCCGCTTTTTTTTCCAAGTCAACAAAACGTACACAAGCTTTGGACTCCATTGTCTACAAACGATTGCCCAAAGTAGCTCCTACTAGGTGGAACTATAATGGAAGACTTGTGTTAACAGTATCTGAAAATCGTGAATCACTGATTGAACTATTTGAGAATATAATTAATAATTAATAAGTTATGATGACGTCATTGACGAATTTGCAAAAAATGATCGAGGAATCGAATTACATTACAAATAGATAAGTTTCTAAAAATTGCTCCCCTTTCTTAAAATTTCACCGCACGCCCCTAAGTAATACATACCTGTGTATAGCTTAGTCCTATTTGCCTTCAAGAGTACAAAACTGCAGATTCCCCGGGGTAGAATATTTTAAACAAAATCGCAACACTACTCCCCAAGAAAGTTTTTTTTAAAACCTGCAGTCTATAAACCAAACCACCTTTTATGTATGTTGCCAGTATGATAATCTGTTATTTCTGTTGAATTATATTTCCGAATGTCGCCACCAATCAGGGCCTGGATACGTGGGGTTAGATAAAATATAAACATAATTGTTCAGAAAAAATAAATAATTTTATTCTGAAGATTTTAACGCGTCATGCTATTGGTATTTTTACACAAGTTTTATTCGTAAAATCTGAGTAATGTTGTAGTTGAGTAATGCACAGCGAATATTAGCCTTTTTAGCATTGCTTTGTGGATGACTATGTCAGGGGCGTGCGGTGAAATTTTAAGAAAGGGAAGCAATTTTTAGAATCCTCCCTATTTGTAATGTAATTCGATTCTACGATCATTTTTTCTGCAAATTCGTCAATGACGTCACCATAAAAACGTCGATGCTCCGGAGGAGAAGTTTATTTTCAATGGACAACAGCGATGTATGCGAAAGTCCTGCCCCGTTGAATTTCTCACGAAATTTTTTATACGTTTAAGTGTTGAAAAATTGCGTTCTACTGATGAACTTGTGGCAGGTATTGTCAATACTAATTTACACAATTTGGACACTTCGGTGTAGGCATCTTCCAGCAGCTTGTCTTTTAAATATTGGATCACTTCCTTAGCGTTATTTTTTGCGCTAATATCATCAGTTTCGTAAATCACTTTTACACAAACTGTCAAAAGTCTTGGACCCCCAGTATTTTTTGGGCTATTTCATATTTAGGTTTTTTTTTCGTTGCTAAAAGTAAAGTTATTTTGTTGATAAACAAAATCATAAACATGTACAGATAAAATGAATTAGTGTGGTTTCCGACGTTAAAACGTAAAAGTGTGTATTTTATTTTTGATTCAAATAAGAGAATTTGCCTTCTGTCTGCTTTAAAATGCCCGGTCATGAAATTTCTGGGTTTGATAGGGCAAGAATTGTTGCTTTACATGAAGCTGGGCATTCTAATCACCATATACACAGGCTGTTGCAGATTCCACGGTCATCAATCATAAGAATTATTCAAAGATTTGAAGAAGCTGGCACTATCGAAAGAAGACAGCGTAGTGGACGGCCAAGGATTCTAAACGAAAGGGAGGATCGGTATGTCGTCAATTATGCCCGTAGACATCGACACGATCCAGCTCCAGCTCTTAGAAATCACTTCCAACGTGCATTTCGCCGTGGTTTATCGACATCAACAATAAGAAGAAGACTCTATAGAGCAAATATTTATTCAAGAAGGTATCTAAGAGTCTCTACTCTACTTCCACGACACAGAGTTGCGCGTTTACAATGGGCAAGGCACCATAGCGCATGGCTTTTGCAGCAATGGCGTTGGGACTTGTTTACGGATGAGACCAGAATTGCACTGCAGAGTGATGACCGTAGGCACAGGGTTTGGAGGGAACCAGGACGTCAACAAAGACTCAATTTTCCCCGAGAAGTTGCTCCCTATCAAGGAGGATCAGTAATGTTTTGGGGGGAATTATGTACAACCGCCGAACCCCATTAATCCCTATCCGCCAGAATATGACAAGTCAGGTATACATTGATAATGTTATCAGACCCATAATCAACCCTCTGCGCAACGAACTAGGCGAGAATTTTATCTTTATGGACGATAACGCCCGGCCACATCGGGCAAGAATCGTTGAAAGAGTACTTGAAGAAGGGCAAATTACCAGACTGCCTTGGCCAGCGAACTCACCAGATCAAAATCCTATAGAAAACATGTGGGATTTTGTCTCTAGAGCAGTTCATCGTCGCCTCAATGCACCACAAAATGCAGATGAGTTAATTGTAGCGGCAGTAGAAGAATGGAACAATATTCCTCAGGAGACAATCAATAACTTGATTGTTTCAATGCACCGCCGTGTCAATATGTTAGTGGATAGAAGAGGAAGTCATACTGATTATTAAATTATGTTTAGTTCAAAAATAAAGTAAAATATTTTTAGTTTTTGATTAATTAAATTTATGAAAATATTGCAATACTTTTTTATTATTGGTTTTAATTAATTTCAATTTTGAAAAAACTTTGTTGTTATGGAAAAATGTAATCAAAAATAAATATATTTTAATGAACATTATTTATTTTTTCCCCCCATGAAATAATTTGTTAAATATCAGGGGGGTCCAAGACTTGTGACAGTGCGAGTAGTTCAGATGGCAGTAACACTCGGTCGAAAAACTGGCCATAATGAAGTTTTTCCTTTAAATGTATCAAAATTGCAGAGCTCGAGGAATTTAAAATCATTTAAACCGTTAAATCTATAGTTTATTTGTTGTTGAATTTGATCGATTATTTCATAAAAGAGACGTTTGTATGATGTTTCAACATCTCCCACCTTGACTGTTCGAAGACGCTTGGCTTGTGGCTCTCTACATTTAACGTCATCGTTTTCTCCCAAAATAGGTCAAAGTAATCTCTTGTTTGGCTTAACATGGACTTAAAATCATCCACTTTTTTTAGGCAAAAAGCAATATCATTTGTTTTAGTTTGTAATATATTAAAAACATTGTCAGAGAACGGAAATATTTCTGAAAATATGTTCAACAAACAATTAAAATTAAAATCTCGTTTCAAACAGTCCAAAAACCCCCTCGAACTATTTATTGCTTCTGAGTCCCACGTTTCATTATTTTCTATTATATTCTCAAATAGTTCAATCAGTGATTCACGATTTTTAGATACTGTTAACACAAGTCTTCCATTATAGTTCCACCTAGTAGGAGCTACTTTGGGCAATCGTTTGTGGACAATGGAGTCCAAAGCTTGTGTACGTTTTGTTGACTTGGAAAAAAGCAGCCATGCCACTTAAAGTAACGAAAAATTATAATGTCTTTAATGTGATTGATAGACTGAGATAAAACTAAATTTAATTTATGAGCAAAACAACGGACAAACACAGCACTTGGGAAAGTGTCTCGAACTTTAGCTTGCACACCCCCTAATTGTCCTGCCATCACTGCAGCTCCATTATAGCTTTGAGCAACTAATTTTTGCTCTCCATTAATTTCTTTAGTAACGTTATAAACTAGTATATAATGCATCTGCTGTACAATTTTCGGACACATTCTTAAAACCTAAAAATCGCTCTTGAATACTTCCGTCTATTTTAACGTAGTGTATTACTATAGATAATTGGCTAAAATTAGTGATATCAGTTGTTTCGTCCAGAACAATAGCAATGAACCGCGCCTCGGCAATCTCCTGCTTAATTCTTTTTAGAATAATGGTTGCAACAGCGGAAATTAAATCATTCTGGATTCGATTCGACGTTCCGCGAAAAACGCTAGACTGCTCTAAATTATTTTTTAAGCAATCATCATATTTAGCAATTAAACTAAGTAAATCTTGAAAATTTCCTCCATTTGAAGAAACCCTTGTTTCGTCATGACCTCTAAATCCCAATTCGTGCTGTCCGAGAAAACAAACAACATCGATAAGGCTTCTTAATATTTGCCTATTTTTATCGACTAGTTTATTGTGTTGGCGGTGACTAATTTCCAACTGTTTATTAAAGACGTGTTTAATTCTGGTTTTGCCGAAGACTTTTTCTTTTATGACGGCCTGCAAATGCGCTTTGGACATAATGTGTCTTTTTACAGCTTTATGAGAATTATTTAAATCGGAAAAACCAGTTTTATTCCAGAGACCTTTTTCATTTTCGAAAAGTAAACATGGCCAACAAAATAATTTACTTATATTTTCACACCCTGTTAGCCATTTAAATTGTTCGTATTGTTTTTCCGGAAAAAAATGTCTAATACAGTTTTTAATTTTTGTGGTTAAATTTTTCATAGGCGGTTTTGCTCTTCCTTTGGAATTATTATCAGCGAAGTTTAATGTTGAAAATCCCTTTATTATTAAGACACTCACCACACATTCACACATTGACTCTTCTTACTAAATTCTCCAACATTTTCAGCGTTATTACCGACAGCCGAAGTTGACGGTATTTGCATATCCACGTCCGTATTATTGTCTTCCATATCGCACGATGCACGATGCACGACGCGACGTACGTAACACACGGATAGCCGTTTGAACAAAGAGTCTACTCCAACGATAGCTTCCGACCCCACTTAAAGCACGCGACTGAAATGCAAAAATTGCAAACAGCCGGTGGAAAGTTCAATAACCTCTGGCTCGATTCACAGGAAAGCAAGCATAGGTCGGTTGCAGAGAAGCTAGCGGCCCGCGTAGGCTCTATTCGATTTTCTATTGTGGCCTTGAAAGGTCGCATTTATTATAGGCTTGATAATTAAGATAATATTTTAGCATTTTTAATATAAACTAAATTAATGGTTTTCTATTTAAAAAATTACATTTTAGAAGATGATTTGTAATTTTTTTTGGGCAAGCACTGCTTCCCTTGCTTCCATGGACTGCACGCCCCTGAAATATGTACAATTTTGGTTAAAAAACGCTACACAAATGAAGGCATCTATTTTGAATACTCCTGTATGTATTTTCTGCACAATTGCATAACATTAATGCACAATTTTTTATGAATACAATATTAAGAATCAATGAATAGCGATTTTTTACCGTGTGGTTTCAACAGGATGCATGTCCGGCTCACAACACCATTCAAGTCAGGGACTTCTTAAGAGAGCAGTTTGAGAAAAGGATAGTTATATCTTTAAGTGGTCCAATTCTTGGCCTCCTAGATCCCCTGATCTCTCGCCTTTGGATTTCCACATCTGAAGTCACACGAATAATGAGGTCTATGCATGAATTCGATACCCTTGCGACCATAGAAATCCTGAGACAAAGGGTTTTGGACACATTTGGAAATATTAACGACAATACACTTGCCAGGGTTGTACGAAATACACTCATCAATTGTCAAAAGTGTCTCGATGCAAATGGACGTCATTTTCTAAATCTGTAAATTAATGTCACCCAGGTAGGAACTAATTAAGTACTTATTTGGATTTGTTTTAGTCGTTATTTAAGTTCATGTTGTATTGAAGATTCAATGCGTTTAATGGAGACCTAACTTTACGAAGTGTGATATTTCGATGATACTCAAATCTTTTATGCACTTGTGAGACATCACTAGACTGGAAATTTTACGCTCTTTCCAAAAATCGAAAAATTCAATATGGTAGTCGTAAGGAAATGAAAGTTGAGGGGGGTTGCGAAATAACAAAAGACGATGGAGACATGTACACGCCATCTTTTTCCTCTTAAAAAATGTTCGAATAATGTCACATTTTGACAGCTGTCAAATTTACCGTTTTAAATTTACAGGCGAAAAACGAAATACACAATTTTCAGTTTTTCGCCGATATTTCCAAAACCAGTTGACCGATTGTAAATCTGAAGCCGGATATCGAATGCGCTAAGTTTCCTCTAAAACTTTTCCTTTCCCATTTAAACTTTGCTGTAGGTATAATAGGAGCCGACATCCCTATGCTATTTAGTTCATTCGATAACTAGACATTACTTTAAGTAACTTACATTGTTATTGATGAATTGCTTCCTGCTGGTTCTAACACTGCGGACCGCCTGGCATACGTCAAACTCTAGTTTCAGCTTCATTTTTTCCACCAAAAAAGACAAAGTTACGAAAATCCCGCTGGCAGTTGCTCCATCACTAAATAGAAATAATAGATTTTGTGCCTAAAGACCAGGAAAATAGTACGAATGGTATATTTTCTAATAAATGTGGAAAGTAGTACTTTCGCAAGAGTTAAGGTTTTTTTACGAGCGAGCATGTAACCAACTTAACTTAAGTAAAAAAATAGGTCTTTCTCGGAATTTAAACCTATTATATATATATATATATATATATATATATATATATATATATATATATATATATATATATATATATATATATATATATATATATATATATATATATATATATATATATATATATATATATATATATATATATATATATATATATATATATATATATATATATATATATATATATATATATATATATATATATATATATATATATATATATATATATATATATATATATATATATATATATATATATATATATATATATATATATATATATATATATATAATATTTTAATTTCGTCACTACATTTTAATGCATAAAAATCCGTAAATTCGGTACTGTAAGTCTCCTATAGATCCTTAGGTGCTTGCGGTCTCTGCTTAGCGAAATCTTCCGCTTCATATTGAGGTAATTCACTAGTCTTCGTGTAGATGGCGCCTTAGTTTTGTTCAATTAGTAATTTTACTTCTCTTTTTTCTTTCCTGTGATCCAGCTCAGGGATTGGCTGATCTATTGTCCCGATTTGGTCAGTTTGATTTTAGTAAAGTGGCACACTGACCTGGTGGTGAGGTAGGTTGAGCTTCTTGTCTCTCTGGAAGGTGAAGGTTAAGTGTGAAAGTTTGTCGGCGACTTGATCCTGTTTTAATCCAGGTCATCTTTTGGGATTTACGTCGGCAACTTAGTTAAAAAGGCTCCTATGTGTATTTAATTACGTTGTACCTTAATATTTTTGGTTGAGAAACCTTTTATTACTTACTCTCTTGTGAGGATTTAACTGCATTTGACCACTTACCATATCTTTTTGATGGGACAAACTTTACGAAATGACTAATAAGAAACCCTTTACCAATCAAATAAGGTAAGATAACTCAATTTTATATTCACTAAAATGTGATATATTTTCCCTGTACATATTTTCTCGTATTTTGCCATATTATTTTTTATAGGTTATGTTCTAACCTCTAGCTTAGATATAGTTTCTCGGCTATCACTAAGGTCTTTTTGTTTATTTATAAAAAAAGGGTTATTTTTTTTTGTTACTTTGTTACTCTTATTAAAAACAAGGCCGCAGAGTTATTTTACTTATTGAAATTAAGAGCTATGGGAACACTCTTGATTGCCCTTTGATTTGTGTAGCAAACAATGTATTTAATAGTACTTTTTATTTTCTTAAGATATGTGCTGGATGTATATATATACCTTATGTTTGTTATAATTATTAAGTTTATTTCTGCAATACAAAAAGGTCTATTTGTAACCTCCATAAGCCAATTGTTATTTAAGTTTGCATAAAGTAAAGAATAGTAAATACATTGGGGAGAATTTGTTTTCTTTAATAAGTGTGTTTCAATACAACTATTACAGGTGTATGTTATAATTAGGAAAGAGGCCTATATATCTATAAAAATCACTTTAATTTTCATATTTCTTTGAAGACCGAAACAACCGTATAAGATATAAATACATGCCAACTGCTTTAACCAATTTGGCAAAATTGAACAATAGTGTATCAGTGATTTACATTTTCTGTCTGTAACATCTTATATTAGCTTACTTATACTGGATTAATGACATTTTGTATTGATATCTACAAGATTTTAAGGGTGGATTCTTGTTACTATTCACTATAAGGGCTGTAATGTACCCATATTAGTATTAATTAATTATTATAATGTTGCTTATATTTTGTATATAATGTTAAGGGGTTGTAGATAATAATATTATGTATCGTAATAGACATGTACGAGCCTAATATTTTGAATTTCTATAATAGAATGACTTAAGATTTTTTGTAAATTGGTTTTAATGGAGTCAAGCTGGAAAATATTGATACATTTTTGTTTGGAATTATTTTCTTTTTTTGATATACTGGGTGTTGAGTTGTTAAACAAACCTATATACTTTTATTTGGGGTGTAAATCTTAGACGTTTCTACTATTCTAGGGTTACTTTTTTCTTCTTCTCCCTCCTCTTCTACTTCTTGTTCCTGTTCTAACCAGGGTTTGAACCTGGATGTGTCATTGTAGGTGGAGCAGAAGTCTGTTACCTAGTACTTAAGTGTGTACGTACCCAGTTTTCCTGCTAGAAACGTCTTCGATGATACTTACATCATAGACTGCTGATCTAGACACTTAGATAAGTATCTTAATTTTAACATCCCTTGTGCTGAATTGACTTTATTGTTTTTTGCTGATCAACTTTATCACTTTTTCTATTTCTTTTGAGTGTAGAGTATACTTTTTGATATAAAGTTCTAACTACTGCTGGTGTGCATAAACCATGATTATTGGTGTTGTCAATAAGATTATTTTTACTTTATAACTCATGCTGATACTCATATATCACATTATAAGTTTAGGACACAATAATCTATAGGTTTTTGTCAACATTATGACCATATAGTAGGCTTCCGTTTGGAAGCCAGCTCTCTTAGCACTGAGCCAACGAGGTGTTATTTTTTTTGGTGGTTATGGGGATTAAAGTATACCGGGTGAGTCAACGATTGAAAAAAGTAAATTTACGTCGAACAGGTACAATTTGGAAACAAACTGCTTATGCTATGGGATACATATATAAATCGCGCTCATTCTAAAAATATTTTGAATTATACGGGGTGCGTCAAAAAAGTAGGGCTACTAAAAGTTGTATTTTTTTAAATGAGACACCCTATATTTGACTTGATTTTTAAATTCTACATAAAATTCTAACACTTTTTAGTATAACATGTTATATAACTAAAATTGATACTTTCTTAAATATTGGGCTTTAAACGAAAAAAAAATATAAATTTGATGCACATCTATGATTAGCAATATAACGCCTAGTTGTGCCACTAAAAATAAAATATTTTGCTTGTGCACAAAATAGGCATGGAATAAAGGACTGCTTTCGTAATATTGAAGATATTACATACAAGGTGTCCAAAGTTAAATGCCCAACTTTAACGTATTTAAACCGATTTATTTCAGTTTTTTTAAATGGAACCATCTGTATATTTTTATTTATTCTTTTTAAGCATAAAAAAATCCACAGCTTTTATTACATACATTATATATCTATCTTTCTTTAATTAATTTTTGTTTTCACGGTTTCAACATTTTTATAGTTTTCCAACATTTGTTTAACGCTGTTCGGTGACGGTTTCTGTTTATCTGGCATGTTCTTGTTAAAACTCTGTTAGATTCGCCATAGATAATAAACAAATTCAAATAATCCTCGTGTTTGTAATTTAATCGCCCCGGCATGATTATTAGTTTAATAGTTATTATAATTACTATAATAAATAAATAATATTTTAGTAGGTAATTGTCAAACGACAATAAATATTACGTTTCCATAGTAACCAATTGGTTTTGTCCTCGCCAGGACTCCCTATCATGGCCAACTAACCAAGAAAACTTAGAAGCCGTCTGGCATTATTAGAATAAAAAATGTTAAATCGTCAATAACTCAAAAGCTACAAATTTTTGAAATAGATAGCTTTATACAAAGTCACCCTTATTTTAAGTGTTAAATAAGATAAAATTATAAATTTGGGGGTTTCCATTAGAAAAAAGTAACTTTTAACGATTTTTTAAAGTATATTTATAATGTCAGTTTTTGATCACCCTATATTTATTTATAATAAAAATATCAGCACACCCCACTAAACTGGATCCTTTTGGACAAGGAAGCCACCCGCAAATAAATAATAGATACTTCGATAAGCAGATATTTATAGTTATGTCTAGACCTACAAACGTCATTTTTTACATAAAATTCAAAATATCTCAAAAACAGTTCAACTTAGGTATAGGATATTATACATGAAATATACTTAGACTTTTTCGAGGAATCCAAAAATTCGATAATATACAGGGTGTTCTATTTAAAAATACTTAAGTTCAGTTGGTTAAATTTTCATTGATCGAAATTTTAGGTTAGAAACAATATATCCAGATGAGGTTTACGCGTGCTTAATTAGGCTTTATTTTGCTACTTTTTCATGTAAAAAAAAAACATATCGATACATTTAATTTTTTTAGAAAATTTGTAGTTTCTCTTATATTATCAAAAAAACGCCCTCTAGTGGCAAGTTCCCAAATCAAAAACACAATTAGTTAAATAAAGTAGGATCCCAAGGAATGCTTTTTTCAGCGATACCAGATTTACTAAAATCCGTTGAGCCGTTATCGTCTTATAGAGATTTATTTGAAAAAATATTTAAACAACCTCACCACTTTATATTCAGAGATAGAAGAAAAAGTTAATAACAAAAAACACTTGGTTTTATCTCAGTTTTAAAATGCATACATTTTTGTGTTATCTTAATAGGGCGAAATTTCGAGAAACACTGTTTTTTTAATTAAGTGTAGTAATTACGCACCCTAGCGGTCATCTTAGAAACTTAAAAATTATTTCCAGAATTTTCTCGTGGCCACTTTGGTTATACAATTTTTTACCGCAAGTTTTTTGCAATGAGTGGTTTCCGAGAATATACTCACTAACAGGTTACGATGATTTGCTTCGAATCTTCGGCAATACCTCTGACATCTTCAAAAAATATTACAAAACTTTCGTAATCGGGGACCAACTCTGAGGACAACCATCCGTGAAACTTCACGATTTCAACTTTTCTGATGTGATTCTAAATAAAAAACAATATATTAAATTAAAGTCTTTCGATAATCATAAGTTTTCTGCATTAAATGCTTATGAATCAGCGGCGGCTCATCAGATGAGGCAACTGAGGCACCGCCTCATTCGCTTTCTCTATATATATATATATATATATATATATATATATATATATATATATATATATATATATATATATATACATTTTACTTTCACAATTAATTCTTTCCAAGTTGATACATTATTCTCTGAAAATTGTCTCAAACACTATGAAAAATTCATCAAATATGCGTAAATCATAAATAAATACGTTACTTTACTAACCAACAGTACAATGTCCAATAACTGCAATATCATTTCTTTTTTATTCGACTTTACCTATACGCGGCGATGCGAATTGCACCTCGGACACTTGAATGGTATTTGGATTTTTAATAAGTCTGAGAAAGAGGGAAAAAGGTCGTGTTGCATATATAGATTCATTCCATCTCTTTTTATTGCATTTGATGAAAACTTCGCCTAATGATTGAGACGTTACCATTTAATGTTAGCACAGATTGAATATAAATGGAATAATTATTATTTATCGGTAAATGACAATCGCGCATCCGGCTGCCAAATGCAAGCCGTTTTTGTTTTTGTTGATATTTGCCTGGACGTGTGGGGTATTCGTATTTGACTGTTACCGGTAACGGTTTGAGATTGAGCGGGAAGTGGGTGGATATTGAGATTATTCGGCAATAATTTGGTGTTACTCTATCTAAAGTATTTTTGACGTTGCGTTAGTTTAATTATTGAGTAGATAGAGTAGTTTATATGAATTAGTGATTAAAATTTAAAATAAACGAAACGTATGAACTATGAATCCAGTCCACGATATCGTTATGTCACTATTGACAACGGCATTTTCCAGGCGTCCCGAGGATGAGAAAAAAGAAATTCTTCGCGGAGATAGACCCATGCCGAAGATAAGTACCTTAAGTAGTGATAAAAAAGACGGTCGACAATATAAACGATCATTTCAAACGATAGGTATCAAACACACACTTGGATTTGTGGAAGTGTTTTTAAGCAGCGTTTATATTGTTGGCCTTGCTTAATACTGGGAAAAACAAAAACAGTATGGACTTCTGATGGATACGTTGATTTTAAAAATTTTTCTAGAGCGGTTAAAATGCATGAAGGGTCTAAAGACCATATTCAAAATACCTTAGGTTTTGTACGTTTGTCTCAAAATATGACTACAATTAAAGATGCACTAACCGAAAATGCTCGTTTATCTAAATTATTGTACAATGAAGATGTTAGGAAAAACCGCTTGCTTTTGACATAGATAGATACGACTATATTACTGGGAAAACAAGAACTGGCTTTTAGGGAGCATGACGAATCCGAATCTTCTTTTAACAGAGGGAATTTTAAGAAAGTTTTTAATTGTTTAATTAAACGTAACACCGAACTTGTAAAGCATTTAGAAGAGAAAAGTGTATTTACGGGACAATCGAAAACTATTCAAAATGAATTAATATTTTGTATTGACGAACATAATATGAGAGACTTTATTAAACAAGAAATATCGGAGGCTACATTTTTCTCATTAATTGTAGAAGATACGACGGATATAGTTGCAAAAGCCCAATGTTGTGTAACTGTTAGGTATGTAAATAAATTAGCCGAAATAAAAGAACGTTTTTTTAAGCTTTTTTGATATAAGTGAAGATTCTAGAGCTAATGCACTCTATAACTTAATTGTAAGAATCTTGGAACCTTTAAATTTTAAACGGAAGTTAGTAGCACAATGTTATGATCGAGCTGCGGTTATGGTTATGGAATTGAGCGGTCTACAAACACGAATAAGAGCAGATGCCCCACAAGCAATGTACACTCATTGTGCTGCTCATCGTTTCAATTTAATTTTACAACATGGTTCAAATTATATTAAGGAAAGCAGAATCTTTTTCGCAACTTTGAAAAGTTTGTCTGCTTTTTTCCATAAATCGTACAAACGCACATCTATATTGGATAAAATAATAAAAAAACGAGTTCCGCAAGCAAGTGATACAAGGTGGTATTCTCGATCAAAAATTCTAATTTTTGTTGCAAATAATTGGGAAGGACTAACCTTAGTTTTTCAGGACGTGATTGAAAATCCAGGATTAGACTCAGATACTATACACATGGCCAAGGGGTATCTAAAAGACCTTTCCGATTTTGAATTTGCTTTTTTAGCTTTTGCATTTAAAAAAAATTTTTTTTGTAACTGATATCCTGTTTCAAGTTTTTCAGTTAAGTAACCTAGAAATTGATTTCTGCATTTCACAATTGAACATTGCCGTCAAACGATTAGATGAGCTGAGCGCTGAAAATTTCCTTAAATCCATTTTTGTAAAAGCAAAATCACTTACCGGATTGCCATGTAGTAGACAAACCCGTAGCATGAGCGAATCAGATTTAATGGAAAAATATAAAAATCTGTTTATGAAATTTTAGACTGTATAATTTTTCAAATTAACATCAGGTTTGAAGATTTACATAAATTGGAATTTGTGAAACTTCTTAATACATCAAAATACAAAGACTTTGCCACAGAATTCCCTATTAGTCTATTAAATTCGTTAGAAAAAACGTATCCAAAAACGTTTGACAAAGACCGCCTCAAAAATGAGCTAAGCATAATTTACCGGGATGAACAATTTTATAAAGTCAATATTCAAGAACTCCTTAAACAAATTAATAGTTTAGAATTAATTTCAGTATTTTGTAAAGTATATCGACTTGCGACATTCATTTTGACAATCCCCTTAACAAGTGTACAGGCCGAAAGAGATTTTTCTTGCTTAAAACGAATAAAGACCTACTTACGAAATAATATATCTCAAGATAGGCTCTCAGCCCTGTCGATCATGGCAATAGAAAAAGAGTTACTAGTTAAACTTTCTGAATGTAATGGTGACTTTATGACAAAATCATTGAAAAATTTGCTTCTTTAAAAGACAGGCGCATTAATTTAATTTACAAAAAGTGACTTAACTGCACCATCCACATACCTATTTGCCCAAACAGTTTTGGTTTTTTATAAAAAAATTACTGTCCACACCATATTAGATTATTACAGGTTTATTACACTTTAAACTCGATTCTGACTATTTTGATTAAGTATTTTAAATATTTTTTATAAAAAAATCCAATGATGAAAAATGTGTATATTATATATGTACCGGGTGGCGAACTAAGAATGGACGCCGGCCATAACTCGCTAACCGTTAATCATATAACTTGGGGGAAAAAAATTATTAGCTAAATCGACTAAGAGAAATCGCTGGAAAATATTTTGAAGTTCCGCATATGGCCGCTAGGGGGCGCAACTGTTATGGTCAATCAGAAAAAGGGCTGTTTCTTAAAAAATATTCATGTAAAGGTATATTATAAATACTGCCATCGTAAAGAGTAGAAAAATTGTGATTTTTTTGTTAAGGATATTTTGCTCTATCTCGTAAAATGTAGTGGTGGGGGAAGGTCAAACATGTTTTTATTTAAATGTCAATAACTCCGTTATAAGTCAACGGAATTGAACAAACTAGGTCTCGTTTAAAAGAGCCCATCTTAACTAATAATCTGATGTAAAAAAAAAATCCGATTTGATTTCGCCGTGGTAACTAGAGGGCGCTGATTGACAGCACAACAATTATTACGCATTATTTTGAAAATTTTAAATAGCACGCTATATCTCTTTTAACACAATTTAATAGAGGAGGAAATTCTCAATAAGTCAGTGCAAATTTCAGCTTCCTAACTTTTTTCAAACCGGAAATATAAATAAAACAAATATTAGGGCGCTGGGTACGCAACATCTCCCTAATCTGTATGGACATAGCCTACATCACAATAATTCAGTAATAATACCACAGATAATATTCAACGCAAATCGCTAAAAATTATACTAATGTTCTGAAATAACCACCAGGTGGCGCAGTAGGAGTCAATAAGTGCAATATTAAATTTTCATTATAATGGGAAATGAAAGCCATTTAAATGGAACGTGTGAAAGAAACGATAATAAAAATATAATTCAATTAATGCCGCCCTAAATGTTCAAATTGTCGGCCATCGTTTTCGATGCACTTATGCATCCTATCTCGCGTGGATAAAACTGCAGCCTCCAGTTCACCAACTGAAATAGTATTTATACAGTCTCTTATTCGCTGAATCATATTTTCCCGTGTAGTGGGTCTGGTGGTAAAAACTAAATCTTTCACTCGACTGGCCATGGAAGGGTGCCGCCTCGCCCTATCCATCGGCCAGGATAGTGGGCATCTAAAAATTCCCGAACGTTGACGGCGAAGTGCGCTGGACAACCATCGTGCTGGTATACCAATCGTTGTCGGACGTTCAGAGGTACGTCCTCCAACAAAATCGGCAATTCCTCCCTTAAAAATCTTAGATATCTCTCACCATTCAATGGATTATCGAAAAAAAATGGTCCGATAATTCGTCCGCCTAAAATCCCTGCACAACAATTTACAGACCAACGGCCTTGGTGCTGGACTTCGCGCATCCAATGTGGATTTGTTCTGGACCAATAATGTGTATTGTGAAGATTGACACGTCCATCGCTCTGGAAGGTAGCCTCATCGGTCCACAATATTCGCCTCAGAAATTCCCGATCTTCCCTCATTACACCCAAAAGCCAGTGACAATGGTTTAGTCTGTGATCAAAATCTGCAGCAGTCAATTCCTGATGCAGCACTAAGTGATATGGATGTAACCTAAAACAAGATGAAGATATTTAATTGATGTTCCAGGAAATTATTGGTTTTCTAGGCTTAAAGACCTATGTGACATCAGAATCACGTGACTTTTGTTAAAAAATATGTCCAGTTTATATTTGCAATGTCGTTGCTTACCTGTGCTCTTTGAGTATATTTTGAACAGTGGTTCGCGTTACTCCTAGGTCTAGCGCAATAATTCGAGTACTTAGTTGAGGATTAAACTCGATATACGCTAGCACATTAATTACATTCTCTTCGGTGCGTCCTCTGCGTTGTCTGCGGTATACAGGAATATGCACGTTTCCAGTGGTTCGCAAACGTTGGATCACTCGAAGAAAAACCTTTTTACTTGGGTGGCGTCTCTGCGGATATTCCTGCGCATATACTCTTGCAGCAACCGTAGCATTTCTCAAACATTCAAAATAAACACCTATCATGTCGAATAGTTCTTGATTTGTATAAATCATTTTGTTCTTAACACAACGCAACACGAACAATAACAAATCTTGAACAAGAAAAATACGAACTACAACAATAACATGAACAACAGCAACTAGAAAAACTCAAAAAACACGAAAATCTCGGACAAAAACGCGAAATGATAGCAATACTATTAGGAAATTCAAGAACGATAAATAGCAACTAAAAGGCACTGACAAGAAACTATTGCTTATTTTTTGACGTATTACTTTCAATTTTGTTTTCACAGCCTACTATTTTTTTTGCTTGATGTAGCAGAAAATTGCTAAGGAATTATTATTTATCTATGTTTTTAGTTTATTGTTATTCTTGTGCATAAATTGTCGATTTTAAGAAAGACGGAGATTTGCAACGGTCGAATATATTAGGATTTTTCTTATTTATTACCTTATAATATCTAACTTACTGAAAATAGAGTAAACTACAAAAAAATATAGAGAAAAGTAAAATTGCGAGTAAAACTATGCTTATTAACGTCTACTGCGCCACCTGGTGGTTATTTCAGAACATTAGTATAATTTTTAGCGATTTGCGTTGAATATTATCTGTGGTATTATTACTGAATTATTGTGATGTAGGCTATGTCCATACAGATTAGGGAGATGTTGCGTACCCAGCGCCCTAATATTTGTTTTATTTATATTTCCGGTTTGAAAAAAGTTAGGAAGCTGAAATTTGCACTGACTTATTGAGAACTTCCTCCTCTATTAAATTGTGTTAAAAGAGATATAGCGTGCTATTTAAAATTTTCAAAATAATGCGTAATAATTGTTGTGCTGTCAATCAGCGCCCTCTAGTTACCACGGCGAAATCAAATCGGATTTTTTTTTTTACATCAGATTATTAGTTAAGATGGGCTCTTTTAAACGAGACCTAGTTTGTTCAATTCCGTTGACTTATAACGGAGTTATTGACATTTAAATAAAAACATGTTTGACCTTCCCCCACCACTACATTTTACGAGATAGAGCAAAATATCCTTAACAAAAAAAATCACAATTTTTCTACTCTTTACGATGGCAGTATTTATAATATACCTTTACATGAATATTTTTTAAGAAACAGCCCTTTTTCTGATTGACCATAACAGTTGCGCCCCCTAGCGGCCATATGCGGAACTTCAAAATATTTTCCAGCGATTTCTCTTAGTCGATTTAGCTAATAATTTTTTTCCCCCAAGTTATATGATTAACGGTTAGCGAGTTATGGCCGGCGTCCATTCTTAGTTGGCCACCCCGTACATATATCTGAGGATAAAACGAACTACATGAAAATTGAGTGAATATCTTAAAGATTATTATTTTATTTTTATATCTATGTAATAATTTTTATTTTAAAAATTACTTAATGAAAAATTGGGCATATATCTTGGTATTGCTATGTAAAAGACAAAAAGAAATTATAAAAATGAGTCAATTTGGGCGTGGCAGCTCAAAAATTTTTCGCCTGCGGCGCCATCTACCTATTATAAGTAACAAACCTTTTCTCGCCTCACCAGATTTAAACACCACGAGCGGCCACTGTTATGAATGTCAATAACAAAGGCAAATCGGTGTTTTTAAATAAAAATTCTAACGTCAAAAATTCAATAATTAGCTGCCAATTCGTCATTTACATTTCTATGCTTAAAGTTTTTTTACTTCTCTAGTAAATAGGAAGTTTTGTAATAGTGAAAAAATCACCCTCCGAGATTTTTTTCAGATCTTTACGTTTCATGTTTTCTCAATTCGCGGCATAGCTAAAAACCACTTACCCGATTGACTTTTAATTTTGGACAAAAATTAAGGGTCATATGAAGACAATCTGGTAACATTTTAGTAAAAATTCAAAATGGCGGCCTAGTGAAATGTTAAAATTATTACTAAAAAACTGCTTATCCAATTTATATCAAAATTTGCACAAAAATAAAGTATTATATAAATTCGACTGATAAAATTTTGGTTCGAATCCAAGATGGCGAAACAAAATGGCGGCTTAATAAAATATTTACAAATTTAGCCTGAAAACTACATAATGGACAAATTTCAAATTGTATGCCATAATTAATTGTAGTATAGAGATGAACTAGTAAAACTATGGTACTAATTCAAAATGGCCGTCAAATAAAATATTTATAATAATGTCGGTTTGTCTGTCTGTCTGTCTGACTTCAAATGTTAGTCAAAAAGTAAGGGTCATATGGAGATAACCTGATAACACTTTGATAAAAATCCAATATGGCAAATCAAAATGGCGGCATGGTGAAATGTTAAAAAAATTATTATTAAAAAACCACTTATCCAATTTATTTCAAATTTTGTACAAAAATCAAGTATTATGTAGGAATCAACTGGTAAAATTTTGGTACGAATTCAAAATGGCGGAAGAACATGGCGGATTAATAAAATATTTAAAAATTCAGCCTGAAAAACTGCTTAATGGACCGATTTCAATTTGTGTCCCATAACTAATTGTGGTATAGAAATAAGCTAGTAAAACTATGGTTCTAATTCAATATGGCTGAACAAAATGGCAAATAAATCTCTTAGGTTTTACATATTTTCAAATTTTAGCGTCCTTAGATGCCAAAAAATATGTTAAATTATGCCCAAAAATCTGGTGTGGCATAGATATAATCTGGTACAATATTGGTAGGAATTCAATATGATGGAGTAAAATGGCGCCCAATAAAAATATTTGATTCGAGTGGCCACGAAATTACTAACAAGGCTGTGACTTTTTTAAGTACTATTAACATGAAATTTTACAGTGATATATGGTTACTTACGAGGAAGATTTTCGCTGTATAAACAATCGACTGTCGTTTCCGGTCTAGCCGGAAATGCTATCGACTTTATTATTTTAAATGGAACACCCTCTATTTTATGATATTTTTGAATTCTACACGAAATCCTGTAATATGTATAGTTGGCGCATTACCTTTCTGGAATGACGTCATTTTTGGTTATTTTTGTTTGATTTATGTTAACTGACAGTGACAAAAACATTTTGAAAAAACTCATTGTCGTTTCTTTACAACAGTCAATGCCGGTTTTGGTTATGTGTCTTTCAGAATATATTCGTCAAAATTGACATTGATTTGTTGTGATTCTTTTTAAACTTTTGCAAGATGCCGCGAAGATATAATCAGCAATCACAGCTAATAGTTTTGAATATCTTGGCTTTTTTTCAATTGGAAAAAGAGCAAGCTAAAAATGGAATCCTTCCGCAAACTGATAATATAATTGAACGAGCTTCAAATGCAACAAAACTTAGCCATACAACAATCATAAATATTAAGAAAAGAGGAATAACGAGCGATGAATCCTTTACCTCCAGAATGTCTCAAAAGCAAAAAGAGGTAAAAACAAAAATTACAGATTACTTAAAGAACAAAATAAGAGATACGATCTACTGCATGTATGCGAAAAATGAATATGTTACAATGCAGACTTTGCTTAAAAAACTAAAAGAGATAAATGAATATTTTAATTTTTCCATCAACTCGCTAAGAAAATACGTAAAAAGTATTGGTTTTAAGTGGAAGAAATCAAATAATAGAAAATACCTGATGGATTTGCCCCACATCGTCCACAAGAGAATCAATTTCTTGAGGGAATATGTCAAAAATCAAAATCTAGGACAAGATGCTTATACCACCGTATTTATTGATGAGACTTGGATTTTTAGTAAAGGTTCGTTTAGAATCAGCTGGCAGGATAACACTATGTCTACAAGTTCTAGAAAAGCTAGTGAAGGTCATCGATATATTGTAGTTCACGCTGGATCAAAGGAAGGATTTATTAAGGGGGCCAGTTTAATATTTAAAAGTGGACTAAAAAGCGGAGATTATCATGACAATATGAACAAGCAAAATTTTGAAAATTGGTTTAAAAATCAGCTGGTACCAAATCTTCCTCCAAAAAGTTTGATAGTGATGGACAACGCAAGCTATCATTCCGGCCTTTTAGAGGATATTCCAAGAAAATCATGGACAAAGCAGAGATTGATTGGATGGTTAAAAGAAAAGAACATTGACTTCCCAGAGAGGGCCATGAAGGATGAAATATGGAGCATTGTAGAAAAAAATTGTAACATTGAAAAAACATTCTACCTTGACGAATATGTGAAACCTTTGGGCCACAAAATACTAAGACTTCCTCCATACCATTATCAATTTAATGCTATTGAAATGGTATGGTCTGAGTGTAAGAGGAAATACGACCAATACATTGCTAGTCTGAAGGGGACACCATCGGAAGTTTTGACCATGTGGGAAAAAGCGATAAATGAAGTATCTTCAGAGCATTGGAAAAATTATGTCAGCCACACAGAAAGGGTAATCCAAGAAGCTTGGAAGACAATACAGATATGTGATGCTTCAGACATTGCGCCACTTGTAATTAGTACCGACGAAGACAGCAGTGACGATGAAGAATTTAGTTCTGATTCTGAAGACAGTGAAGGGGAGTAGTTTTTATTTTTAAAGTTAGTTAGTTATACATTAATTTCTCTCTTTTAGTTTTTAAAGCAAAGTCTGCATTGTAACATATTCATTTTTAGCATACACGCAATAGATCATATCTCTTATTTTGTTCTTTAAGTAATCTGTGATTTTTGTTTTTACCTCTTTTTGTTTTTGAAACATTCTGGAGGTAAAGGATTTATCGTTCGTTATTCCCCTTTTCTTAATATTTTTTCAGTATTGTCTGTAATTGAGAATTAAAATAATTTTGATGAAAATGGGTAACTGGCGTCAATTTATTACATTGCAAACAAAGAATAAGACTAAGATGAAAGAATTTATATTAGTAAAGTCTTATTTGCAAAATAATTTTAGTTTTTGAAGTTATAATAGTTATTTTTGTATTAAGTGTGCAAAATGAGGGTTTTTTTTATGGCAATGAGAGTGTTAATTTTTTGCCAGCCATTTTCGACAAGTTGCAGCGCTTTCTGTACAGAAAATGCCAATTTTAAATTCGCTTTAGCCAGTGCTGAACGCACCCCTCCTATCTACATCACTGCATACGTTTAGGTTAGGAATCATCGCTGAAATATGTAATGCGCCAACTATATCATACCCTATATCAATTCCTGATAGTTTTCGAGAAAATGGCGAATGAAACTTTAAAGATTTTAATGAATAATTCCGTTTTTTGGAAAAACAAATGAAAATAGTGTAGCATTATATTTTTCATGAGCTAAATTGTTTCATTTGGTGAACAGTTTAATTCACGCCGATATATATTAGAAGTAATCTGGGTTGTCTATAAGTGGGATTTATAACGTAATATTTAATTTTAGGGTGGAAATGTCGTTTTTTTATAATTTGTACATAAATCAAAACAAGTAATTTACTTCATATTTATTTTTACGTTGCCATCCAGATAAAATCACAATATTTGCCAATCATTTTAATATTCAAAGCAGGTAAAGGAATTTTATATTTAATATGAACATATCCTTTTGGTACGTCGACGTCGACTTGCGTTTCTACTTTCGGTTTTCAGTTGCAGTGTTGCGAATCGAGTTAATGATTTTTCTTAAGTTTCATGGTGAATTTGAATTTGCCGCTTCCTTTCACGAGTCACTTTACTGACTATTTCCGTGCCCGACCTTCTTCGTTGGCCAACGGTCTTGGTATCGTCATTCCGGTTGGTAGTCGAGGTACTTACAACACCTCCATGTGTTGATCCGAAGAAAAATCGGGAATCATCCTGAATATACCCAGTAGTGGTGATTTGAATTTTAGTTTCTTCGCATGGATTAACTATCTGCTTTATCTGAAAGCCAAAATAAACTTTGTGTTTTGGAGAAAACCTGGATTTTTATCCAGCAATATTTGGCCATGCCGGAATCAAACGTTTTGGAGTTTCTTTTGTATAGTAACTTTGGAATTTAGTTAAGGTAAGCCGCTTATAATAATTTCACATACCTTTTTCTTCGTTTTGAAAAATGTTATGTATTTCCCAGTTTTCATTTTTTTTTTGGAGTACTCATCCATGGTTTTCCCTCTCCTTTTAGAATCCGCATGGGAGTCGACTCCTAAGTTTTGGCATACCGTACCGAACCATTAGTTATGAATTATGCTCTTAAAAGAAACGTAATCTGTTGTCCCACCTAGACTTCTTTATTTGCTCCAGTTCTGTTCGAATGCTGTTAGTTCCAGACACTGTAACTGTTCCTGTGATTTTGAAGTGATCCTCTTTTGATCTGGAAGGATTTATAAAGGCCAGATAATATTTTTTTTATTAATTATCCATTTTTATTCATTTTTTTACTATAAGCATTATTTAATATTATACATTTTTACATTTGATTTACAGTTTAAACGATTTATGCTATTTAAAACTGAACCAGTTAATTAAATATTTCTTTCTAACTTTCATTTATGTAACAATAATTAAAGGTGTTAAAATTATTAGTGAGTTATGTGAACTATAGTCGACTATGGGGTTTATTTAATTTTCTTTATGAAAATATTGGCATATTAAATTCCTTTTTTTTACCTATTTAGAATTATCTTATTTAAATTGTACATTTGCTATATAATATATGGTGTCGTAAGTATAGAAAATTTACCTCATATTTTCATTTATCCTGCCTACACTCACCTAATTTTTATTTCAGTTTTTTTTGCTATAGGAACTAGCTTAGGCTAAAGTTATTTATTTTGGTTTCGCAGTTTTCCTTTATTAAATATATAAAATAAACAGCGTGGCGCTCTTTTAGTAGTCTATTTGAATTATAGAATGTATTTTTTTTAAGATTTATTTTTGATTTTAAAGAACACACAAAAATTTAATAATTAAATTCTAATATCTAACATAAAAGTTAATTTAATAAAATTATTTTTCATTTACCCCCGAACCCATAGTGCTCTCCAGATGAAAAGCTGCCGTTAGCTGAGCATAAAAAAAAAACAAGGGGTATGATACGCTACAATAGTTCCAACTGAATACTCTCTGTTATGCAAGTCATTGCATGTAATGTGACAATTAGGATACTTCCGGTTTACCCGGAAACGTGAAAAATCACTTTCAAACGATATTTTCTCGTTTTATTATTTATTACTCAACATCTAAATCTTCAAACAATTTTAAATACTTTTGTGCATCATACTCTATAGCCATATCAAGTACTTTTCAAGATATTTTCAATTGAACTGTGCAATTACCTTTTTAACGTTTAGGCTGATAAATGACAAATATTTAATTTCTGTTCTAAGGCGGCTTTGAAACAATACATAAGAATATGGCCATCGTTCTTATAATATGCAGATGGCTCGCTTTGAGATTTAAATGGTAATTATAAGTACTAAATTTTAATTATTTAAAATGTATTTTATTCGTGAAAAACAAATTGATATGATAACAATATACGGAGAAACTAGAAAAAATCGCAAGGAAGCCAGAGCATTATACGTACAGCGATATCCGAATCGCCGATATCCATCAGAGTCATACTTTCCTTGGTTGGAAAAGTGTTTAAAATCGGAAGGGAATTCGCCAGGTGAGAATTTCATAGTTAGATGCTGAATTTAATACACTGGCTTGAATAGCAATCGATCCTACTATATCAATACGACAAATAAATCATTCAAATACCAAATCCATCACCACTTATATGAAGCGGATTATCAGAGAATGGAATTTTGCAACCGGTATTTTGATATGCAACAAAAACAGTCCAATTTCCGGACAGTAATTTTTTTTTCAGATGAATCCCGATTTACCAACATGGCAATTTTTAAGCACAATAACACTAGGTACTAAGCTATCCAAAATCCGCACTTGGTAAGGGAGGGGGCATTCCAAGAAAGACTTGGTGTTAACGTTTGGTTTGGAGTGTTAGGAAGTCGAAAAATAGGTCCCATTATTTATGAGCCCCTGGCCCCTGGATGCAGAACATTATTTTCAATTCCTCCAAAATACAATAGAGGATTTTATGGACAATTTACCCATTGTTTATTACAATCAAATATGATTACTAATGCCGTTCGCAGGGAAAAAAAAAGTATATTTTGATCAGCAGGCAATGAAAGCCCAAAAAGATACCTGATGAACTAATTGATGTCAATCGAATAAATGATTACTTTCTTAATTGTATTCAAAATTTTCCTGATGACCAGGAATTACTTTTATATTATAAAAATAACAAAAAAGAATCAGTAAAAAGCATCTTCAGCTTTTCTGAGGTCTCTGAAATTGAAGTTTTAAAGATTATATCTAATATTAAAACTACAGCTACGGGAGTAGATGGTATAAACATATTAACAATAAATTTATGTCTACCATATTTGTTGCTACATATAACGTATATTATCAACTTTTGTTTAAGACACTCGGTTTTCCCATCGGAGTGGAAAAAAGACTGCGTCATTCCCCTGCCCAAGACTCCTAATCCCTCAACATATAATAATCTCAGGTCAATCAGCATTTTACCGACGTTTTCGAAATTACTGGAAAAAGTAATGGAAAAGCAATTGCAAAAGCATTTGAATATTAAAAATATTCTTCTAACTACTCAGTCTGGTTTTAGGTCGGGGCATGGCTGGGTTACAGCATTGTCAGAAATCACAGATAATATTTTTAGCGCTATAGATAAAAGCAAGCTGACAGTTTTGATATTGCTGGACTACACCAAAGCCTTTGACACTCTGAGCCATGAAATTCTTAACTCCATTCTAAATTTCATTGGATTGTCACCGACAGCCCGCTGTCTGGTTGCTGACTACCTCCAAAATAGAGTACAGGCTGTGAAATGCGCTGGGCTTACATCTAATTTTTTAGAAATTTCGACAGGAGTTCCACAAGGCTCTATCCTGGGCCCTCTTCTCTTTTCTGGGCATGTTTCCAATTTTCCTTCAGTGTTTCTCTCTTGTGCCCAGCATTATTATACCGACGACACTCAAATATATATGTCATTTAATTTTCAAGGAAGTCAGCAGGCGGTGTCTGCAATAAACTATGATTTGGAAAACTTATATGCGTTCTCCAACAAACATTGTTTGCAGTTAAATTCGGCAAAATCGGCCGTGATGGTGTTCGGTAGGGAAATGGATAGGAGACATTTTGTGGCATCCTTTAAAGACAAAATTGTAATTACAGACAAACCTATCACATTTTATGAACATTATAAAAATCTTGGCCTCATTATGGACCAAGACCTGCAATTTTCTCAGCACATTAGTAAATGCTTACAAAAAAGTTACATTAAGTCAAAATTAATATATCAATACAGAGCTGTATTGAATAGAAAAACTAAATATATGCTTTGTGAATTGTTGGTCCTATCCCATCTTAATTTTTTGACACCGTATATGATTCCTGTCTAAAAAGCACAGATATAAGAAGAATACAAAGACTTCAAAATAGTTGTTTGCGCCTGATTTACGGCATAAGAAAGTACGACCATATTAGCCACACTTTTAACCTCAACAATTGGCTGAATATGAAAAAAAGGAGGCAACTTCATTCTGCAACGCTTTTCTATTCCATTTTAACAAGTAAAATACCTTCTTACTTATATAATAAAATTTGATATCGAACGGATATTCATAACTTGAATATTCGATTTAAAGGTACACTAACCCCTCCTCTCCACTCAAGAGAAATGTATAAGAGATCATTTTCGTATCAAATTGCAAATGTAATGAATAAGCTCACTAATAATTTTAAAAATATAAAGTCCAAAGCTGTATTTAAACAATATGTGTTTAAAAAGCTATTTTCTGAACAATAATACTTATATAATTACGAATTGATGTTAACCTCTATATTTCACAATTTGTACAGGGTCTTTCCTCATACATTGACCCCCCCCCCTAGAAGAGTTATTTTAAGAGATACAAAAAAATATCAAATACAAAAGTTTTAGGGATTTCCTTGAAATTTTTGAATCTGATGTCAAAAAATTTTTTTTTCATCCGTAAATGTCAAATTTTGACAGATGGTCATTTTTTTCTTATGGAACACCCTGTATACGAATTGACCGTTAAAAAGAGCGAAATTTTCTGATTTCAAATATATATATATGTTTAATATGTTTAAATAAGGCGTTATTGAAATATCGGGCTCTAAACATCAAAATAATAACACATTCAAAATATCATGGTAGGCGCTGCATTGTGAATATTTGACATTTATTAAAAAACAATCGAATCAGACGCCATTATTATTTACTGTTAGTGGGTCTTACTTGTCAAAAAATGCCGTACAGCGAGGAAGAAATTATATATTTTATAACAAATTAATATAAACAACAAACAAATACAATAACAATAACAACAAAAAAATTTCCTGTTAATTAACTTCAAATTTAATAATTATATTTTATAGGTTCTCAACATGACCTCCATTATTATTAATGCAATTTGTATAGTCTTGTTCAATTTTTTGTATAGTATTAACTATAAACTGTATATTATTAAAATTGAGATCATTTATAGCGGCGATGATTTTTCTGCGGAGCATCTCGACGTTTTCATTTCCTCGCTCATAAATCTTGTTTGAAAGGTAACCCCACAGAAACGAATCCAGAGGCGTCAGGGCTGGGCTGTTCGGTGGCCACCGAATTGGCCCAGTACGTCCAATCCATAAATTATATTTTTGATTTAAAAATCTTATAACTGGCAATACATCATGTGGTGGGGCGCCATCTTGATGCCACACTATTTGATTATACTGCCTTAGGGGTAGATCGTCCAGCCTCTCTTCAATTTCGTTGGTGAGCATCTCCAAATATTTTTGCCCGGACAGGTTTTCATCGTAAAAAATAGGGCCAATAATTTGGTCACTTAAAATACCACACCATACATGAAGGGACTGCCGTCCTTGAAATTTAATTTCCCTGTTTATTCGGGGGTTAGTTGTAGCCCAATACCTAACATTTTTGCGGTTATATACCCCTGCCGTTGTAAAAGTGCACTCATCGGACCACAGAACTTTCTTAAAAAAATTTCTATCTTCACCCTTCAACACTGGCATCTCTTGACAAAATGCCACTCTTTTATTTTTTTGCTCTTCACTTAAATATTGAACAGGCAATGTTCTATAAGCATAATACTTATACTTTTTTAAAGTTGAGTAAATTTTTTTGGCAGACCGACCGAAGAAATTTTTGGCATGTTCTATTGAATTATTAGGGTTTTCTAGAAAGAAATACATTTTTTTTATATGAAATTTGAGAAAGAAAAAGATCTAACCTTCGAAATATAATAAAATGTTTAGTTCTTCGCCTTGATTGGCCACAACTGTCCGACGTTTTCTTACTAAAGTCTTTCTTGTGCGCAATGCTTGTTCCACGTTTTTAAAAGTATTCTTTGCTGGAGTGGGGCGTAAAGGAAACGTGCGATGATATTCCGCCCTTGCGGCATTGGCATTATTATTATTTTTATAATATAAACGAATTATATCGCACTTTTCTTCCTCGCTGTACGGTATTTTTTGACAATTAAAAGCCAACTAACAGTAAATAATAATGGCGTCTGATTCAATTGTTTTTTAATAAATGTCAAATATTCACAATGCAGCGCCTACCATGATATTTTGAATGTGTTATTATTTTGATGTTTAGAGCCCGATGTTTCAATAACGCCTTATTTAAACATATTAAACATATATATATATATATATATATATATATATATATATATATATATTTATATATATATATATTTGAAATCAGAAAATTTCGCTCTTTTTAACTGTCAATTCGTATACAGGGTGTTCCATAAGAAAAAAATGACCATCTGTCAAAATTTGACATTTACGGATGAAAAAAAAAATTTTTGACATCAGAATCAAAAATTTCATCCCTAAAACTTTTGTATTTGATATTTTTTTGTATCTCTTAAAATAACTCTTCTAGGGGGGGGGTCAATATATGAGGAAAGACCCGGTACCATGTTTATGACTGACATATTCTGTGTGAATAACCAATGCTTTAGTGTAACTTGAATTGCATTTAATTTTCTCTTTTGTGTTACTATGTAATGTTTGTTGCCGTTTTCTCTTGTTTATTATACATTTTTTGGGATGCGTTTATCTACTAGACTAGGGTTAGGTGTAAGAACAGGCATTTATTCTTTCCAGAATAAATGAACTGAATCTCCCCTTTCTGTACTTTATTTGTATTATTTATGTATATTTTAAAATAAAAGTCCTTTATTATTATTATAAGTATATTATCAGAAAGATGGGGCACCTGCACACAATTCCAGAGTAATGACTAACTATCTGAGAAAAAATTCGGCGACAATTGCATAGGTACAAATGGGCCAGTCAGATGGCCGGCGAGATCGCCTGACCTCACCCCGTTAGATTTTTCTACATTAAACAAAAAGTCTACAAAACACCATTAAAAAATCGTGCGGACCTTATTAATCGAATTACAAGGGCGATAGAAGAAATAACTCCAAGGCAGATGGAAAACATTTTACAAGAGTTTCATAACAGAATTCGTATGTGCCATGAAGTTAATGGACAACATTTTGAAGACCTTGTGTATGGATGAGCTTTTTTCTTGGTTTTTTGTATTGTTTATGTAGTTTTAGTTCTATTTCGTGTTTTTCCTTGAGTTAAGAGGATTTTTTATGTTTGAATATTATTTAAATTAGTGTTTTGTGGCGTAATGACAGTTGAAGCTAGACTGGCAATATTTCTTATAGTAAATAATAAACAATGATTAGTTATATAGCGTGTGAATACATCAAAAAACATTTTTGTAGGCAAATTTATTTATATTTATAAGGTTAACTAATTTTTCGTTTTTACGCAATTTACATTGCTGCCAAGTACAAAATACGCTTAGCCTTACAGATAACGTATCATAAGCATTTTATCCCTCTTAAATTCAAAAACCCAGTTCTTCCTTACTACCTATATTTGATGACCGCAAAACGTTAAATACACCATTTGCAAAAGCAGTTTTGACCAGTACGTTTGCAAATTTAATAGCTTGTTTTTTTATTTGTACCGGGTGGCCAACTAAGAATGGACGCTGGCCATAACTCGCTAACCGTTAATCATATAACTTGGGGGAAAAAAAATTATTAGCTAAATCGACTAAGAGAAATCGCTGGAAAATATTTTGAAGTTCCGCATATGGCCGCTAGGGGGCGCAACTGTTATGGTCAATCAGAAAAAGGGTTGTTTCTTAAAAAATATTCATGTAAAGGTATATTATAAATACTGCCATCGTAAAGAGTAGAAAAATTGTGATTTTTTTGTTAAGGATATTTTGCTCTATCTCGTAATATGTAGTGGTGGGGGAAGGTCAAACATGTTTTTATTTAAATGTCAATAACTCCGTTATAAGTCAACGGAATTGAACAAACTAGGTCTCGTTTAAAAGAGCCCATCTTAACTAATAATCTGATGTAAAAAAAAATCCGATTTGATTTCGCCGTGGTAACTAGAGGGCGCTGATTGACATCACAACAATTATTACGCATTATTTTGAAAATTTTAAATAGCACGCTATATCTCTTTTAACACAATTTAATAGAGGAGGAAATTCTCAATAAGTCAGTGCAAATTTCAGCTTCCTAACTTTTTTCAAACCGGAAATATAAATAAAACAAATATTAGGACGCTGGGTACGCAACATCTCCTTAATCTGTATGGACATAGCCTACATCACAATAATTCAGTAATAATACCACAGGTAATATTCAACGCAAATCGCTAAAAATTATACTAATGTTCTGAAATAACCACCAGGTGGCGCAGTAGACGTTAATAAGCATAGTTTTACTCGCAATTTTACTTTTCTCTATATTTTTTTGTAGTTTACTCTATTTTCAGTAAGTTAGATATTATAAGGTAATAAATAAGAAAAATCCTAATATATTCGACCGTTGCAAATCTCCGTCTTTCTTAAAATCGACAATTTATGCACAAGAATAACAATAAACTAAAAACATAAATAAGATAAATATATAAATATAAATAATAATTCCTTAGCAATTTTCTGCTACATCAAGCAAAAAAAATAGTAGGCTGTGAAAACAAAATTGAAAGTAATACGTCAAAAAATAAACAATAGTTTCTTGTCAGTGCCTTTTAGTTGCTATTTATCGTTCTTGAATTTCCTAATAGTATTGCTATCATTTCGCGTTTTTGTCCGAGATTTTCGTGTTTTTTGAGTTTTTCTAGTTGCTGTTGTTCATGTTATTGTTGTAGTTCGTATTTTTCTTGTTCAAGATTTGTTATTGTTCGTGTTGCGTTGTGTTAAGAACAAAATGATTTATACAAATCAAGAACTATTCGACATGATAGGTGTTTATTTTGAATGTTTGAGAAATGCTACGGTTGCTGCAAGAGTATATGCGCAGGAATATCCGCAGAGACGCCACCCAAGTAAAAAGGTTTTTCTTCGAGTGATCCAACGTTTGCGAACCACTGGAAACGTGCATATTCCCGTATACCGCAGACAACGCAGAGGACGCACCGAAGAGAATGTAATTAATGTGCTAGCGTATATCGAGTTTAATCCTCAACTAAGTACTCGAATTATTGCGCTAGACCTAGGAGTAACGCGAACCACTGTTCAAAATATACTCAAAGAGCACAGGTAAGCAACTATAAACTGGACATATTTTTTAACAAAAGTCACGTGATTCTGATGTCACATAGGTCTTTAAGCCTAGAAAACCAATAATTTCCTGGAACATCAATTAAATATCTTCATCTTGTTTTAGGTTACATCCATATCACTTAGTGCTGCATCAGGAATTGACTGCTGCAGATTTTGATCACAGACTAAACCATTGTCACTGGCTTTTGGGTGTAATGAGGGAAGATCGGCAATTTCTGAGGCGAATATTGTGGACCGATGAGGCTACCTTCCAGAGCGATGGACGTGTCAATCTTCACAATACACATTATTGGTCCAGAACAAATCCACATTGGATGCGCGAAGTCCAGCACCAAGGCCGTTGGTCTGTAAATTGTTGGGCAGGGATTTTAGGTGGACGAATTATCGGAGCATTTTTTTTCGATAATCCATTGAATGGTGAGAGATATCTAAGATTTTTAAGGGAGGAATTGCCGATTTTGTTGGAGGACGTACCTCTGAACGTCCGACATCGATTGGTATACCAGCACGATGGTTGTCCAGCGCACTTCGCCGTCAACGTTCGGGAATTTTTAGATGCCCACTATCCTGGCCGATGGATAGGGCGAGGCGGCACCCTTCCATGGCCAGCTAGGTCACCCGACCTAACGTGTTTAGATTTTTATTTATGGGGTCGAGTGAAAGATTTAGTTTTTGCCACCAGACCCACTACACGGGAAAATATGATTCAGCGAATAAGAGACTGTATAAATACTATTTCAGTTGCTGAACTGGAGGCTGCAGTTTTATCCACGCGAGATAGGATGCATAAGTGCATCGAAAACGATGGCCGACAATTTGAACATTTAGGGCGGCATTAATTGAATTATATTTTTATTATCGTTTCTTTCACACGTTCCATTTAAATGGCTTTCATTTCCCATTATAATGAAAATTTAATATTGCACTTATTGACTCCTCCTGCGCCACCTGGTGGTTATTTCAGAACATTAGTATAATTTTTAGCGATTTGCGTTGAATATTATCTGTGGTATTATTACTGAATTATTGTGATGTAGGCTATGTCCATACAGATTAGGGAGATGTTGCGTACCCAGCGCCCTAATATTTGTTTTATTTATATTTCCGGTTTGAAAAAAGTTAGGAAGCTGAAATTTGCACTGACTTATTGAGAATTTCCTCCTCTATTAAATTGTGTTAAAAGAGATATAGCGTGCTATTTAAAATTTTCAAAATAATGCGTAATAATTGTTGTGATGTCAATCAGCTCCCTCTAGTTACCACGGCGAAATCAAATCGGATTTTTTTTTTACATCAGATTATTAGTTAAGATGGGCTCTTTTAAACGAGACCTAGTTTGTTCAATTCCGTTGACTTATAACGGAGTTATTGACATTTAAATAAAAACATGTTTGACCTTCCCCCACCACTACATTTTACGAGATAGAGCAAAATATCCTTAACAAAAAAATCACAATTTTTCTACTCTTTACGATGGCAGTATTTATAATATACCTTTACATGAATATTTTTTAAGAAACAGCCCTTTTTCTGATTGACCATAACAGTTGCGCCCCCTAGCGGCCATATGCGGAACTTCAAAATATTTTCCAGCGATTTCTCTTAGTCGATTTAGCTAATAATTTTTTTTCCCCCAAGTTATATGATTAACGGTTAGCGAGTTATGGCCGGCGTCCATTCTTAGTTGGCCACCCCGTACATTGATCAAAAATAATTCTGAACTAAAAACTTTAAAAATTAGAAGGCAAATAAAAGAATGACAGCTGTGGCGTTTCTTTATTTCACAGCCACCTTGGATCAGAAATTTAATATTTTTCATTTATCAGCATAAGCGTTAAAAAAGTAATTGCACAGTGCAAATGGAAAGATCTCGAAAAGTACTTGATATAGGTATAGGGTATTACACACAAAAGTATTTAAAATTGTTCGACGATTTAGATGCTGAGCAGGTCTATAGGTCGTCCCATTAAAATAAAACGAGAAAATATCGTTTGAAAGTTAATTTTCACTACGTTTCCGGGTAAGCCGGAAGTATCCTAATTGCCACATTAGATGCAATGAATTGCATAATAAATACTATTTACAGTATTAAATTGGAACTATCTTCATTTGTTTTTCCAAAAAAACGGAATTATTGGTTGAAATTTTTAAAGTTTCATTCGCCATTTTCTCGAAAACTATCAGGAATTCACATAGGGTATGGTATATGTTTTATGTTCAGAATTCCGTGTAGAATTCAAAAATAAATCAATATACAGGGTGTTCCATTTAAAATAATTAAGTTGATAGCATTTCCTGTTAAACCGGAAACGGCAGTCGATTGATTATACAGTGAAAATCTTCCTCATAAGTAGGTTTAGGATAATTATGCATTTAAAAATCTAAAAATATGCATGCGAATATAATCCGAAACAAGGGAAAATATGCACTTAAAAATGCATTTATTATCGGATCATAAAACAGAAACAAAGCAAAAGTATAGCAATTAAAATATTATATTATTTACACTTCAGGGTATCCGTAAAATGCTATTTTTACCAATAATTATTACATTAATACAACTATATAATAAAAGTATTTTTTTGAATAAAATTTTAATATATAGCTAACTAAACAATTTAGCTAAAGAATAAACCTGTTTAAAATTTATTGTTTATGCTATTCAACAAGTTGCGATTACATTTTATAACTATATGATGTAACAAATTATCAAATTCAAATTTTCTTCTATTGTCTGACAATCGTACTTTATACTCAGAAAATACTCGTTCAACATCACAAGATACAATTGGAACATTTTCAGTGTTAGTTATAGTTTCACTCACTTTTTCTATCATTTTAACGCTTTTTGACAAAGAAAGTCCTTTCATCTCCAATTTTCTTATAGTATCAGACAAGCAAGGAAAATTTTTTTAATATAAATTAAATCCTCACGTACATCTTCTTTGCGCAAAACATTTTGTGCTTCTTGTATACAATGTGAGTAGGGGTTCGCGAGGCCGAGACCGAGACCGAGACTGAACCAGTCTCGGTCTCGGAAAATGTTTACCGCGAGAAATGTTTACCGAGACCTACTTAGTCTCGGTATCGGCCTCGAAAGTCTCGGTGGTCTCGAAAACAAAATTTTAAAAATAATAATTGTTCGCCGAGATGTTATTTAGACAAAAGTACATGGAAGCCTACGTTCGAAACCCAGAGTTTTTCCAATCTTAAATATTTAATGTAAAAAAACCCAATGTTTGAACATTTCAGTAAAGTAGAAAACATGTAAGTATATTTATATAAAAAATTATTCCAAAAATCTATAATTCGAAATGATGTTGCCAACAGGTGGAATCAGTAAATTAAGATATACGGAAAATAGTAGGTGTATTTGACATGGACATCAACAGAAAGGCCACACGTCACTAGAGTTACTTAAACAACCATCCACAAAACAATAATTATTTGATATTTCGAAAGATATACAAATGGAATAAGATATATTAAACACAAAATAAGGACACACTGTATAATGCTGCCGAACTCATGCAAGCAACGTGTTGGGCATTCTGGGGACAGACGTTATGATTCAATAGGTAGAAAACGATCGATGGCCGAGTAAAGCACCCTTAGGTATTCTGTAAACTTTGCTATTTTGAACCAAACTTGTATTACTTTGATGCGTATTTACTTTCTTAACCAGGACCTTAGGGGTCTGCACGTTGTTCTTGCACAAAGGCGGCTATGGTTCATAATACTACTTGTCAGTCAACTATTTTTGTTGTTTGGTAAATTAACTATACATTTTAAAAGTGGAGTAGATTTTAAAATTAAATTTATTTATTAAACAAATATCTACTTGTTCAATTTTTCGCCTGAAAGATCAATCTATAACCTTTTTTGAGAAAATGTACAGGGATAAATAGTATATTGTGCCTGCTGAATCACCAATAATATCAAGTTCCTCAAGCGATGATAACTATGACATCGATTGTACATCACTATTTGAAGAAAAAAAGTGATTCCGAAAATTGGAGAAAATAAATAATAGAATATTTGCAATTAAAGCGCGCTCCAAAGGGTACAGATATTTTAGAATGGTGGAAAGCACACCATAAACAATTTCCAAATTTAGCCAAAATGGCAAAAGATCTTTTGTCTATACAGGCGACCTCTGTAGCAGTAGAGCGTTTATTTTTACAAGCAGGGTTAATTAATACAAAACTAAGAAGCATGTTAAATGAAACTTCAAACAAATGCTTATTATGTATTCATTCATGGTATAAAAGTAACTTGAAAAATGAAATTATAAAATATTAGTTTAAATTTTCTGAAATATTTTTAGGTTTATTATATAAGTTGAAATAAAATCTAAAAATATGCTTATAATGTATGTTTAGAAATTTAAATGTTTTACTTTGTTATTAGAACAGTTCGTTATTTTTTAAACGTAATAGTTGAATTAGCTTTATCGATCATCTATTTAAAATCCTAAGCCAAATTCTACTTTGTGTTTTGTTTGTTGAAAGTCTTGTCCGTATGTATATGTATTATTTTTATTATACACATATAGAGTTAAAAATTTTATATCGTCCATTATTTTCAAATACAAACAAAATCAATACAAAAAAATTGTTCTATAAAACAGGTACCTTCTTTAATTAGCAAGCCATCGAAGCGATTAAAGAAGAAAATGTTAAGAAAAATTTTCACTGATTTTTTTTAACAATGTTTTGATTGTTTTAAGTCGGAAAATTTTTAAACAAAAATCACCACAATTACTTCGTCCGTTGGAGACTTTACCGTATCTATACTATATAGGAATATGACATTGCGATGTTTTTAGTTGTTACAGTTTATTAGTTATCAATTATTTAACCAAAAAACTAAAAATTTTTGGATTTTAGTTACTTTCAATAATTAAACATAAAAACCGATTATACATTTATAAAGATCACAATATCAAAATCCTATATAGTATAGTTGTGATAAAGTGTTTCTCTTTGAGAACAAGGTAGCAATTTACGGTTTTCGACATGTGAAGTGAAATTTCGCTACTAGAATTTCTAAATTTGGAAAATTCTCTTTTTATCGTTATTTATATCGTTTTTTAAATGACTATTTCACTAGTATCATTGTTATAAGAACATATACAATGCTAGTATAATATAATCGATTAATGAAAAATTATATTTTGCATCAATTAATTTGCTTCCAATAAATAATTTACGAACATTAGTTATTTTGCTACTTCACTTTGAGATCGAGATCGAGAGGCTAGATAGGTAAGTCTCGGTATCGGTCTCGGTCTCGAACACCAAGTCTCGGTCTCGGTCTCGAAATACTTTTGTAAGTCTCGGTCTCGGTCTCGTTTCGAGTGTATGTGAGTATTACGCACTAAATTGGTTGACTATGTTTTTTTATTGCCTCGAAATGTTCTGCATAATAAATGGCAGCGTTTATCCAACTTCCCCATCTAGTTACTTACTAGTTAAGTGTTTATGGGAACAGGGAGAGATGTTTCCTGCAGGTAAATTTTTCTACCCGAGTCGTAGCTTTTAAAAATACTTTCTTCACCAAGGAAATCAAATCGTTCACTTGTGGATAAAAAGCACGAATTTGTTCTGCAACTCGATGAAGTCCATGGGCAAGACATGTGGCAAGTATCATTTTAGGGTACAATATTTGTAGACGACTCATTGCTTTACACATGTATGGAGCAGCATCTGTAATTGACACTAACACTCTGTCATATTTAATACCACCGGGCCATAAAAGCGTGAGAGGGTCGTTGAAAAATCCTACAACAGTTGAATGATTTACTTTGTCTAGGGTCGTCATTGTAAGTAAATATGATTTATCCCTTTCTGCTTCTACACCCAACACACCAAAAACAAAATTAGCAACACATCTCTGTTCCACATAGTTGTTTCATCTAGTGACACCCATATACTTTTATCTTCTACTTTTTCCCGCAATTCGGTAACTGTCTTATTGTACAAATCTGGAACATAGTTTTCCCTTAACGTGGATTCATGTGGAATTGATGTCTTTGTGCACTGCTCTAAAAATGACTTCAGGGCAGGATTACTTAATTTATTTGCACCAATCCTCATTGAACTTTGATTGTTTAGGTCCCGGTCCTGGTGAAAATGCTGTGGTGATTAAAACTTGTTTCTGAGGACACTTTTTACTTTTTTGGATCTGATGCTTTATAGTTCCTATGTGTTGTGTCACTTGGAATTTCTTATTTGCAGTAACAGGAACATTACAATATTTACAAAACCCTTAGTCGTAAAATCAGGAAAATTTTTCGCGAATTGATTTAATACCACACTTAATGAACGCTTTTCTTTCGGCATATTGGACAATATTCATGCCACAATGTCTAAACTAAACTGAATTGAAAAATTATTTCCAACAATCTTAAAACGTGCGTATTTATGATTGTAAATCCGTGGTAAATCCATAGTTTTCAAAGCACAGATGTTTGATTGGGTACCTATAACAATTTTAAGAAAGGATGGGTAAAACCCTTGGCCTGCCAGCAACAAGACATTTTTTATTATTTTAGTATTACGGATTATATTTGAAATGCATCAAATTTGTCTTGGGAAATAAAAATATATTCAGAAATATTAGAATATATGCATTTTTCCTGTAATAACTGTAAAATATGCATTTAAATACAAAAATTGCCAAAATATGCCTTTGCATATGCTTTCATGCAAATGCATTTATATCCTAAGCCTACTCATAAGTAACCATATATCACTGTAAAATTTCATGTTAACAAATAAAATAAAATAAAACTTAAATCGGTATAATCGATGTGGACTTAACGTTTCATTTGTGATGATTTTTTAAAAGTTTACAGTTCTATGGCTTTCTGACTATGATTTTATCGGATATTTTTACCGAAAGCACCGTGTCTCGTTTAAAAAAATATCAATTTAAAAATAAGTTTTTGTTACTTGGAATGTGTTTAAAGTAATAAAAATAATTTTTATCAGAATAAAATCAGTTTCGAGTTGTACCGGGTGTCCAATCAAATGGCCGCTAGGGGGTGTAACAGCAACTCCAAAATGGAAATGCCGAGTTTCTTTTGAATTTTCCTTATTAGGATTTGTCGAAAATATCACGTAGAGCTATAATAATAATAATTCTATTATTGGTCACCAGACGGCGTTTTTTTTCGTAATTCTTCAAGTAATACGAGTTTTCTCAAAAAAATCGAGATATCGAACAGTGAAATAAAGAAAAAAAGTTGATGATGCTCGCCCGAATTCGAAACGTCCGATTCAAAGACTAACCTCACCAATTTAAACAGGAAAAAAAGTGACAATGATGAAGTGAAAATTATTTTCATCTGTCATTTCAATTAAGCGTAAAATGATAAAAAAACATAAAATTTAATTATAGTTTTTTTAAAATTGTAGGCTTGGTTGAAATGGCGGATGAAAATAATTTTCACTTCATCATTGCCACTTTTTCTCCTCTACAAATTTGGGCGACCATCATTAACTTTTTCAGTTTAAATACGGACTTAGATTTAAATTTTAGGATTAATTTTGACAAACATTGTATATTACACGGTGGGGTTAATTATTACAACAAATCTACCAAAATGATTAAAAAATATTAACAAATTTGATACTTCTAAAAAACATTTTTTGCAGAATTAATATCTTCACATTTGATTAATTTATTTGTAATGTATAAAATGTTTATATGCTTATATGTTTTTATATTAATTGTTAATTAGTTCCCTACTATAAACAATATTGCTTCTCGGGAATAAATGATCGATTAATAAAAACAATTAAATGGTCCATTATTAATATTAACTTCTTTAACATTATAGCGGCAAAACGAAATCGACAAAACAGCTTGTAAGTTTTTTATCGCTGTAATCGCGATTTGATTGGCTGAAATGCTAGAAAAGCCAATTTTTAATTGATTGGCTTATAATGAGTGAAATAATTTTACCTCTTTATGCCCAAAGGCTGTGACCACTTCAAACGTAATGACGCTCAGCACTCCTAGCTGTGCCGAACTGATACGTTTCACGTATACCTCCTCCGCTGGTCGAAAATCCTCCTCTGGCCAAAACTGCCTGCAGGTCTAAAAACAATAATAATTTTCAGCTTAACATGAAAAACATGATAAACTAAACCAGGCACGTAGCCAGAAATTCAGTTCGAAGGAGTAACGGTTAAATCTCAGGAAAATTAGTAAGAAGCATATAATAATAATAATAATAATAATAATAAGGTCTTTATTTTCACATGTAGATTACATAAGATACAATTTTGGATCTTACAATTATTTATTATATTTTAATGCGAAAAAAGGCGAAGTCCAGATATGAACTGCCGATAAAGGCTCATTCATCCTGCTCTACTTAACCATTAGCCAAAATATATAAAAAAAAAATATTATATGAAAAACACCTTTCGAATTGAGAAGTCTTATGGAAAGGTGGAGTTATTAAACCTTTGAACCGAATATTTATGTTATGAACATGACAACGAAAAATTATTTTATTATGTAAATACGCAGGACTCTTATAATAAAGAATTCTATGATAAAAATTAGCTGAGTGCATCTGTCTCCTGCTGTCCATATTCAGCCAGTTTGTTTTGGATTTTATTAAACAGTTTCCGTAAACCACGTCACCATGGCCAAATATAGACAGCACAAGAAAGTCACACAGCAACTTCTTAATATTTATTGACAAATCATGGCGATGGGCGTAGAGAAATTTAAGTTTCACATAAGCACGTTGAATGCAGTTAGATACATGCTGTTCAAATCTCATCGAATTGTCAAAGATCATTCCAAGATTCCGGGCGCTATCCTTAATTTCCAATGAAATATCATTTATTTTTATATTGATTTCACTTTTTACAACATTAACATCATTTTTGGGACCGAAGAACAATAAACAACATTTTTGTGGGTTTAAAAATAGGGAATGTTTTAAAGAAATCGACCTATACCAACATATTTTTAAAGTTTCTGGGGGGAAGGGCAGACCCCCCCCCTGGCTACGTGACTGAATTAAACAAAAACTATTTTTGTATATTTAGTAAATTAGAAAGTTTTACTTTTTTTTCTTTAAGTTTAATTAATTAATCTAGTAAAACCAACAAAATGTTGCATCGTAGTTATTAGAAATACGATAAATTAGAATTTGATATTTATAGAAAATTTACTAATCCTGATCGGTATATAACATCCGCCTCATTTCATTGCCGTCAACACAAAATGGCAGTATTTCATTTCTTAACTCACAGATTAGTCAATTTTCCATTAAGTAAAGAACGTTTCAACAATGAAATGAATCGGATTAAAAATATAGCTAAAAGTAATGGATATAATGATCATTTTGTACATAAATAAGCATAAGAAAATGTTAAAAGTACTACTCTTCAAGCACCTGAGGCTCCCAATAAATTCATAGTGATGCCATATGATCCCAGATATACGAAAGGTCTAGAAAAAGTATTTAAAAACGTAGGTTTTAGAGTAGCCTACAAAACGAAAAACAGTTTGAAAAGTCTCCTTGGAAACCTTAAAGATAAAGTCGACTCGAAGGAGAGGAGTGGCATCTATGAAATTAGTTGTAATAACTACGATCTAAAATATGCTGGGCAAACTAAACGCTCCATAAACATTCGTTTTAAAGAACACATGGCACATTTAAGATACGGAAGAACAGAAAAGTCAAGCGTTGCCCAACATGCTTTGGAAAACAATCACCGAATAGGAATAAATAATCTTAAGTTGATTAAAAATGTATCTAATAATAGATTATTGGATGCATTTGAGAGTATAGAAATAGTTAAATGTGGTAAGAAAGCACTAAATAAAGACAGAGTGCCTATTCCCTCTCTATTGTTTACTTGACAACGGTGCAGTCGGATGCAACCAAGTGTGACCACATTTACCTATAAATAGTATCGGTTAGGATAAGTTACATAAGTTACTTTAGTTTATATCATCTACTGATGATGCTAACATGGTTAGCGAAACGCGCGTCCAGAACATAACAAGTTGTGGTGTAGTGTGGTTAGAACTCTTGTATTTTAATCTATCTTCCACCACAGGTTCCAGTGTTTGAACTTAACATGACTTCACGGTCAACGGAACAAAACATTTATTGTAAGTACTGTACTAAGATTAGGCTAATAGCAGTATATATTTGGTTTTTAAAATCATGCAAGTCTTTTTCAGTTTTCTGTAAATTCATTTCAGTCAAGATCCCTAAACCTCATTTATAAGCTTAGTAATTTAGAATTTAAACTCAAGTATTTCCCAAGGTTGTGGTATAGATACGTATATATATTTGCTATTTTTGGCACTAAAACAGAAAATTTGGACACTTTCTTAGAAACATTAAACAATAAATATCTTGCCATTAATTTTACGTACGAAAAGGAGAACAATGGGCAATTACCTCTCCTCGACACATTAGTTATTAGAAATAACAATAAATTAGAATTTGATATTTATAAGAAATGTACTAATACTGTTAGGTATATAACATCCGACTCATTTCATTGCCGTCAACACAAATGGCAGCATTTCATTTCTGAACTCACAGGTTAGTCAATTTTCCATTAAGTAAAGAACGTTTTAACAATGAAATGAATCGGATTAAAAATATAATTAAAAATTATGGATGTAATGATAATTTTGTACATAAATTAGTCAATAGACATAAGCATAAAAAAATGTTAAAAGATGCTACTATGCTTCAAGCACCTGAGGCTCCCAATAAGTTGATAGTGATCCCATATGATCCCAGATATACGAGAGGTCTAAAAAAGTATTTTAAAACGTAGGTTTTAGAGTAGCGGAAAACAGTTTGAAAAATATCCTTCGAAATCCTAAAAACAAAGTAGACTTAAAGGAGAGGAGTGGCATCTATGAAATTAGTTGTAATAACTGCGATCTAAAATATGCTGGGCAAACTAAACGCTCCATAAACATTCGTTTTAAAGAACGCATGACACATTTAAGCTACGGAAGAACAGAAAAGTCGAGCGTTGCCCAACATGCTTTGGAAAATAATCACACCAAATAGGAATAAATAATCTTAAGTTGATTAAAAAGATATCTAATAATAGATTATTGGATGCATTTGAGAGTATAGAAATAGTTAAATGTAAGAAAGCACTAAATAAAGACAGAGGGCCTATTCCCTATAGTCCTCTCTATTATTTACTTGACAACGGTGCAGACGGATGCAAGGATAAGTTACTTTAGTTTGTATCATCTGTTGATGATGCTAACTTGGTTAGCGAAACCCGCGTCCAGAACGTAACAATTCGTGGTGTAATGTGGTTAGAACTCTTGTATTTTGATCTATCTTCCACTACAGGTTCCAGTGTTGGGACCCATTCTTATATTTTATTAGTAATATTTATGTATTATAAAGGATCTAAATATGTGAAGGAACATTCACTAAAAATAGGAAAAATATAAATATTAACAGGAATGTACTCCAAAATATACCTAACCAATTGTTTTTAAATACTTGGAAGTCAGTTGTCGGCCGGCGGCCATTTTGATTATATTTTAAATATTTTTGTTATTTCTGTTTTCTTCAATTGTATTCATAAGGTGACGTCTTTTGCGACTCCTTACAGTGCCTGACTATATAGTCAAAAGCAGTGTTATCGTGCGGGTCATACGATTTATCAACGACAAACTTTTTAAGTTTGTTTTTCTTTTATTACGTGTAATCATATCCTCCGCATAAAATCCGGAAGACGAATTAGATAAACCTATGATATTTTCATATGAAAAAAGAGGATAAACATATAAATACCAGCAGTTGCATAAATCTTTGAGCGATGTCACTTCAAAGTCAGATTGACAAGTCAGTGACAAAATGAGTAATAGAAAACAATTTTCGGGTTTTTTGCATCCACAAGCGAAAAAAATGGTATTAAATCTAATAAAATATTACGAAAATGAAAATTCACCGGCCAATGTCCACAGTAGCAAAAGCTCTGGGAATCGGTATAAGGACTGTGCAGAAAATTGTGCATGAAAAAAGCATAATTTACTACCGAAGAATATTAAGAAATGTACACGAAAAACTACACATCAAAAACTAATATAACCCTTCAAGTTTTAAAAGAAGCTTTAAAAAATCGAGGCATATTGGAAATTGGACTAAAATCGTTGTCAAAATTAATAAAAATGTTGGGTTTTCGATATAAAAAGGACTGTAATAGAAGATTTTTATGCGAGTTGCCACATATAGCAAGTCAACGTATCCAGTTTTTAAAGAAATACACGGGAGATGTTAATTCAAAATTTAGGAAAGTGGTATTTTTAGACGAGACTTGGATATTTTCTAATGGAAGTGGTTCGAAATCTTGGCAGGACGAGTCTGTAAAAAGTGTCAAGAGAAAAAAGGAATGTGGGACGGGAAAACGGTTCATCATTTTGCATGCAGGTTCTTCAACAGGATTTCTCCCAGGTGCAAGTTTACTGTTTTCTTCAACATCCAGAAGTATGGACTACCATTATAATATGAACTGTGAACTGTTTGAAAAGTGGTTTAAAGAACAACTGATTCCAAATTTAGATGATCCATCTTTAATCATTCTGGACAATGCATCTTATCATTCAAGAATCTTAAATAAACAACCTACTTCATCCTGGAAGAAAAGTGATTTTTATGACTGGCTAATAAAACAAAAACAAAATCCTTTACCCAATATGCTGAAACTAGAACTTCTTTTAATGGCAAAATCTATTAAAAAACCAACAATATATGCCGTAGATGAAATATTACGGGAAAATGGACATGAAGTTTAACGACTAGAGCCACACCATTGCCAGTTTAACGCAATAGAATTAATATGGACTGGGGCAAAATCATATTACGAAAAACACGTGAACCATGGTCTTACATCAGATGAAGTGCAAATTTTATTTGCCGTACAATCGAAAAAACGTTCAGTAACATTCAAATATTTGTCTGTGGGACTTCTAAAAGCATCAGTGGGCATAGAAGCTGCCATTAAGAGGACAGTGGAGTTAACCGGCATTCCAAGGTCGGCCTTGCGTCGACTCCGTGAGCAAGACAATTCACTGGAGAGGAAGAACAGATCTGTCAAAGGCACACTGAAAGTGTTTGGGAATGGTGATGCAGAATTAATTCGCAGGGAAGTGTATGAGATGTGTGAGCTGAAGCAGATTCCGTCACTTGATTCTTTGCAAGAAAAGTTATTAGCAAATGGTCAATTCACTGCAAGTCCCGAAACGTTGCGCAGATTCCTGCATAAAATTGAATTTCGATTTAAAAAAATTGATAAGCGCATTTGTATTAGAGAGACTCAACGGATTGTGGAATAGAGACAAAAATATTTAATCCAAATTCGTCAGTTCCGCGCAGGAAATCGAAATATTTACTATTTAGATGAGGCTTGGTTCGACACCCATGACACTACAATTAAAGGTTGGTAAGATTCTTCACCAAAGGGCATTTTATATGTACCTGCTTCTCGAGGAAAGAGAATATCTGTCCTACACTGTCGCTCGAGGAATGGGTACCGAACGCTTTGCTACTTTCAGCAAGAAACATTAAGGACTGCTCGTTAGACTACCATCAGGACATGACAAGTGAGCTTTTTGAAAATTGGATGAAAAATTCTCTTCTTCCGAATATGCTGCCAAACAGTGTAGTCGTTTATGATAATGCTAGTTATCACAGCACCTTAGCTGAAAAAGTACCAACCATAAGCAGCAAAAAAGAGATGCTGCAAGAGTTCCTTTACCAACAAGACCTTTATTTTGAAGAATATTCAACTTATGTACAAATTTTCCCGTAAAACTGGTGGTGTTTTCGAAAAATTATAGCGGAAATACCACGTCGTCTAGGAAACATGGTGTTTCCACTTACCTGGTTAGGTATGGTTACATACGCATACGAGTCCCTAGAAACTGATTTTTTTTAAGTATCTTTCAAACATTTTTGAAAAGTTGTCAATATGAATAATCGCTTTGGGCTAGTTCAAGAAGAGGAAATTGATGAAAATATAATTGGAAGCGAACCAAGAAACACCGTTAAATCCAAGAAGAGCATCTGGAGACAGTTTATGTCATTCTGCGATGAAAAAAACTATAATTTTGACCAAGATACTACAGTATCCCAACTAGCCATGCTTTTGAAAAGCTGGGCCTACAATATGCGAAAAATGAACGGGGAGGAATATAAAGAAGGCACGGTAAAAATTATTTGGAATGTGACGGCGAAATTATTGATGGAAAGGTATTTCAATGAATACAAAATTAAAATAAATCCCTTCGAGCAGATCGAATTCAAATCGGCCCGAGACGCAAAAAATGCCAGAAGAAGACATTTGCAAGCTATTGCAGACAAACGCAGAGAATTGGCCGTTTTTTTAACATGCTTAACAAGCTTGTGATGAATCAACTCCAGAGGGTTTACAAAAGAAATGTTTTTTTCTGTTGTTCTATGAATTAGCCTGGAGAGGAGGAGAAAGTGCAAGAGCCGAAACAACTTTTTTCAAAGAAGTAACTGACAACTTTGGAGGAAAAACAGGTAGAATTCAATACAACCCTGTTTTTTCTAAAACATGTCAAGGTGGTGGCCGAAAACTCGCCGATTCGAAGTGGTTGGCGAGAAACGAGAGAAGTCCCAACTTTTGCCCAGTAAGAATTTAAAATGAATTACAAGATAAAAGGAAAAGTATCTCCAACACTCGACTATTTTTGACGCCAAACCTTGGACAAAAAAAACAAGCACAGAAAAAAATTTACCAACCATTCCCTCAGAGCTACTGCTGTGTCCAAGCTGGCCAAAAGCGGAGTGTCGGAGCAAAACTTGATAAAAATTACATGTCATTCGAATGCGAAATCCCTATCAAGTTATTTGCAAATGGATCCAGATCACCACAAAAAATTATTGAAAAAATGAGGGAACCTGGAAAAGAACCACCTCAACAGCATGTGCATCCAGCCCCTGTAGCAGCATCACCCAGCACAAGTACAAGTAGTGGTCTGACGGCATCTTCTACGTCGTCGCAAAACAACAATGTGGTTAATAATTATCAGAACTGTACCTTTTATTATACAATCAATAATTAAAATTGAATATTTAGATTTATATTAAGTACTTTTCAATATTTAGACAAATAATTTTATTAGTATATTATTATTCAATTTGTGTTCAATTTGTTACAAAATTCAAATTTCTGAACTTGAAATAGGTATGTATTTAATATTCAGTTAATAAAGCTTAGTTTCCCTGTATCTGATTCGTGGAATATTCCTCCTAAATACCATTCGTGCTTAAAAATTAACCAGATAATTTTCCACTCATGCGTGTTTTCACTACAAATTTCCATCGTCCTTCGGACTCGGGAAATTATAAGAAAACAAGTTAGCTCTGTATCTTAAAAATTAAGAGGACTATGATCTATAAAAATAACGGAGATACCCCGCAAAAGTACCCAAAATGGGACACCCTGTACATGGATAGTGAGTTTGATAGCGAGAGTGACTGACTGATAAAACAATCAAATCCAGTAAACTTTGGTTAACATCTGTGATGCGCGTCGGCTCCCCAATGACTCGGTGCAGTCCATATTTTAACAAAAATCTTTCAAGAAGAGCGTAACCACCTGCATTTTTATTGGAATAGTCAATATTAAAGTCATATTCCGAAACCAAACCAGTAAATATACCGGGTGTCAACGATATCGTTTTACACGATGCCATTCAATTGCTTTTTAGGTTAGGATTTTTTTATTTCGGTTAACGAAATATGGTATTAAGACACATATTTTTCATGAAAAAACAATTGAATATTACTGCCAGTTTTTCCGATATCAGAACCAAGTTAAGAATTTCAAATAGAACCCTGTATATTATTTTACATAGTTTGATAAAGCTTAGAATTACCTTTTCAATGACATATCACACGTTATATTTTTTTTCAAAATGGCGGACCAGGAAGCGCTTTTTCAAAATTCAATATGGCGGTCGTTTCCCGATACCGATGAAATTTTTGTTTAACAAATTATTAAAATATTAAACAAAATCGGGTTTTCAATGGATTTTAATCAAATTTAAAATCAAATTTTTAATTTATCACAAAATGGGATAAGTTTAATTTTTTCTCTAAAATGTGAACTTTTTCTTAAATTTTCTCAAAGATTTTAAATAGAAAATTGTATTTATTAAATATTAGTATTAAAGTATATCTTATTAGCTACACGAAACCGCATAATAAGCCGTATTTTTGCTTTTTGTTTCAGAAAAAATTGACAAAACCTTGCCGATATACATTTTTCCTAATACATAACATGAAACAAACACACACATATTATTAATCAGAAAATCCTGGAATATTTTTTATTGTTTATTGATAAGTAATTTTGTATTATTTTGACATTTTATGACTGTTGTCTTATTTTAGGAAAGCGAGAAAAAATCACAAGTAGTATTAATTTTATTTTACCGGTAGATACGGTGCAGTAACATGAAAGATGACTTAACTAAGATAAGTAGGCCTTGGAAACAATTGCATAGGGATGCCATTATAATTTTCATTAGATTTAACCAGAAACGTCAAAAGTACTGTTTTGTATCGACATTTCTGATAACTTTCGTTACATTTTTACACTGAGAAGTGGTTCTAGTTAGTTTTTAAAAATAAATATTATATATCAAATTGACATGCTCCTTATTTATGGGGAATGTCGGAAAAATTCAAGGGACACAGAGAGATTATACCAGGAACGCTTTCCGAATCGTGACGCTCCTTCACATGCATATTATCCTTGGCTAGTACAACATTTAAAAAATGAAAATAATGGTGGTGTCCATGCTAATGGCAATGATGGTTTCGTAGTAAGCGAAGAAGTGGAAACAAACGTTTTAGCGTACATCGAGTATGACCGTACAGCTTCCCTTCGTGAATTAGGCAAACAGTGCAATACGTCCCATGAAAGCGCCAGAAAAATTTTAAAGAAACACGGGTTTAAATCGTTTAAGTATCAAAGTCACCACCACCTATTTGAAAATGACTTCCAAAGACGACTTATTTATTGCAATTGGTTTTTAGATAATTATAGAATAAGTCCTGTGTTTCATCATAAGATTATTTTTTCGGACGAATCAAGGTTTACTAATCTAGGGATGTTTAATAGAAATAATTTTCGTTATTGGGCAAAGGAAAATCAAAGATTAGTAAGAGAAGGTACCTTCTAGGAACGTTTTGGAGTTAATGTTTGGTTAGGCGTTGTAAGACTAAGCGTTATTGGTCCAATATTATTCCATCAGCCTTTAACTGGCGAGATGTATTTGGACTTTCTCGAAAATGAAATTGAACATTTTATAAATAATTTGCAGCAAAATGATGATTTAGTTTACCAACAAGATGGCGCCGATGAACGATTTGGTGAGAACTGGTTGGGAACCAATGGACCAATTCGATGGCCAGCGAGGTCGCCTGACCTAACCCCGCTTGATTTTTCTATATCGGGTCATCTGAAAGAAAAAGTGTATGCAACTCCTGTAATATCGTTGGAAATGTTAGAAAATAGAATAAGACGAGCCGTTGAGAGTATCTCAGAACAGCATTTACGAAACCTGTTCGCGGAAAATGTTGAGAGAGTTACACTATGCCAAGAACGAGGCGGACAGCGCATAGAACATTTAATTGAGAGACTTTTGTATTAATTGTGAAAGTTTGATTTTAAATTAGCATTATACCCAATAAAAATCCCCATATTTGTTTATTATTTCTACCTATAATTCAAAAATATCTTCGGTGTTAGAAAATGGCCGCCATATTGAATTTGAAAGCTTCCTGGTTCTCCATTTCGAAAAAAAATCAACTTGTGATATGTCAATGTAAAGGGAATTCTAAGTTCTATCAAACTGTGTGAAAAAATATACAGGGTTCTTTTTAAACTTCTTGACTTAGGTCTAGGTATTTCCGGAAAAACCGAAAGCCTACCGGTAAAATAAAATTAATACTACTTGTGAATTTTTCTCGATTTCCTAAAATAAGACAGCAAAAATCATAAAATGTCAAAATAATACAAAATTGCTTATCAATAAAAAATATTCCGAAATTTACTGATTAATAATATGTGTGTGTGGGTGTGTGTGTTTCATGTTATGTATTACGAAAAATGTATATCGGCAGAGTTTCGTCAATTTTTTCTCAAACAAAAAGCAAAAATACGGCTTGTTATGCGGTTTCGTGTAGCTAATAAGATATACTTTAATACTAATATTTAATAAATACAACTTTCTATTTAAAATCTTTGAGAAAATTTAAGAAAAAGTTCTCATTTTAGAGAAAAAATTAAACTTATCCCATTTTGTGATAAATTAAAAATTTGATTTTAAATTTGATTAAAATCCATTGAAAACCAGATTTTGTTTAATATTTTAATAATTTGTTAAACAAAAATTTCATCGGTATCGGGAAACGACCGCCATATTGAATTTTGAAAAAGCGCTTCCTGGTCCGCCATTTTGAAAAAAAATATAACGTGTGATATGTCATTGAAAAGGTAATTCTAAGCTCTATCAAACTATGTAAAATAATATACAGGGTTCCATTTGAAATTCTTAACTTGGTTCTGATATCGGAAAAACTGGCAGTAATATTCAATTGTTTTTTCATGAAAAATATGTGTCTTAATACCATATTTCGTTAACCCAAATAAAAAAATCCTAACCTAAAAAGCAATTGAATGGCATCGTGTAAAACGATATCGTTGACACCCGGTATGCTCCAAACCGTTTAAGGCAAGATTTATATTGACTGTAGGAGGTCTATACAAAGAGCCGAAGCACACCCTTCTGCCACCCAGCCTACCCTCAACCCATATCTGTTCTAAGCCGCTAGCTTCCTCGGGGATGTCGACAATACTAAGGTTTAGCGAATTTTTGACGTATATGGCAACACCGCCACCCCTTCCGTCACGATCATTTCTAAAAAGATTGTATCACGACAAATACACATCGCCGCTGTCACACCCGAATGTAGCCATGTCTCCGATAGCCCTATCACATCAAGGTCACAGTCAGCAACAAAATCAGTAAACAGAGGAAAGGATGATCTTAAAGACCGTATATTGAAGTGACAAAAAGAAATCGACTTAAGTGTATTGTTCCTTCTATTTAACTTTAGTAGGGGCTCCGCCCTGTAATTAAAAAAAAGCAAACAAAAAAGAACGAAGAAAAAGATGTATCAATCTTTAGATGCAGGTTGCAATATCGCCTCAAGCTAAAACAACAAAATGATGCAGGCGACGACCCGATCCGTGTAGTAGTTATGAAAAAATAAGGTAACATTAAAAATAAAATCATGTTTAACTTTAATAAGTGCTTGTCAATGTTTAGTATTTTAAACGTAGCAAAAAAAAAATCAGATACCTAAACAACAAAACGTTTGGAATTACAAGCGATTCACCGAACAGCGTAAATAATAATAAGTAGGTATACCATGTAGATAAATTCGCAGGCTGTATACACGAATATTAACATATATTTAATTTCTTTTAATAAACGTTTTCCTTGTAAACATTTTTATTTCCCGTTTCATCCACATAATACACATTACCATTAAATATCCAGACCTTGTTTTTACCATATCGTTTCTTAGCTTCGGTCAAACGTTGATATCTTGCAGAAGTTAAGTCTTCATGCAGCACGTAGCTAGTACCCTTAAGATTTTTCTTGGCAAAAAATACTTTATTTCGTTTAAAATTATTGACAAAGTTAACTAGAATAATGCGAGGACCATCCTTGGATTCCTTGCCAATACGAACAGCAAGGTACTGAACGTTTCGATGAGAAGAGACCACTCACTGATGATATGAGGTCCTCATCCTCTTTCTCCTCCACACCACCTAGTCTTATAGAATTTTTTTTAGAGCGCTGGTCAAGTATGTAGTATTGCTTAAAAAGATGTGTAATATTATCGCTATTTCTAGCAACTGAAGTTTTTAAATCAATGACAAAATAGTTATATTTTTTATTAATTTAATTTAGGTACCTAAAATACTACAATATATTTGTTATTTATTTGTTAAATAGTATGTTTATTTAACTACAGTTAAATTAATTCTTGCAGTTCTTAATAAAATTTATTTAAATTAAATAATTACTTTCTAAGTTACTTCAGAAGATTCGTCCTAAATAAAACTGTCTGTAATTGGTTAATTTGCTTTCTAGTTTTTATTCAGTTCTGATATACAGTGTGTATCAGCCAAAAGGAATAAATTCGATAACAAATAAATAGGGGCGTGTTCAGAAAAACGCTTGGACCCGTCGATTGGTATTTTTAGTTGCTCATTTTATCCAATAAAAACTTTTTATACAGGGTGTGTCCTGTAACAGTGGTCAATGCCAACTTTCTTATTTCAAATTCAACACCCCGGATATTATTTAATTTTTGGATTCTTTAGGAGATTTTAAACATATTTTATGTTCAATGTCCTATACCTATCTTCAACTATTTCGGCAATATTAAGTGTTTTCAAATTTATTTTTATTTTATTTATTTCGAATTTATTATTATTCATGAAAGTGGCTCTGGTTACTGAACTATTTATTTGATTACAAAAATTCGCTACAACACACTCAATACTTATTTACCATTTAGGTCTTCATATTAAGAATGTAAGCAAAAACCATTTTAGCGTTCCTTTTTATTGATATGGAACAAAAAGAGCCAGTTTTGTTTACTTTTAAGTTTTGTTTACTTTTGTGTAAAATGCCTGGCCTTTCTCTTTGCAAGACAGTAGTTGTCAGTGTCAGTGTCATAGTCTTTTGAATTTCGTTAACTGCATAATATCTAATATCAGAAAAATAGTTCATTTAACAGAAATGCATAAAATAACAATTCTACAAATGATTAGTTATGGAGATAACACACGAACACAAGTGGAAGTTGCTCGCTTATTTCATGAAAAATTTCCAAATTTGCCGCATATATCCCAAGGGACAATTAGTAAAATAGAAAAGCAGTTTCGCGAGCTTGGACATGTGAGGCAGATAAAAAAAGCAGCTGCCAATTCAATAAATGATGATACTAAATTGGATATTATGCTTGAGTTTGAGGAAAACTTACATATTTCTAGTCGACAAGCCGCCGCAATGTTCGATATTAGCCATTCGTCGATTATTCGAACATTAAAAGAAAATAAAATGCATCCCTATAAAGTGATACCAAGTCAGGAGCTCATGGAAGACGATTATGATAGGAGAACTTATTTTTGTAAACAAATGATGGCTATGTTAGATAACAATGTTATTCAATTAGAACATGTTTTGTTTTCGGATGAGTGCACCTTTACACTTCACGGTCATGTAAATCGTCAAAATTGCCGCTATTGGTCTAGGCAAAATCCTCACTGGATCAGCGAAGAACATACTCAATATCCTGAAAAGGTTAATGTTTGGGCAGGAATTGTTAGGGATCATATCATAGGCTCCTTTTTCATTGACGGCAATTTGAATGGCGATAATTATTATATGGTTTCAGCATGATGGAGCACCGCCCCATTACCAAATTAATGTCCGGCAGTACCTCAACGGAATATTTCCAAATCGGTGGATAGGGAGACGAGGATCGATAGAATGGCCAGCGCGATCCCCTGATCTGACGCCATTAGACTTTTTCTTATGGGGACATATTAAAAATGTTGTATACAAAACTAAACCCCTCGACTTAGCTGACTTAAGAAGACGAATAACGCTTGCGATTAGATCGGTCACGCCTGAGATGCTAAATAACGTTAGAAGAAATTTCTATTTAAGATTAGGAATTTGCCAAGACGTTCGCGGCGAGCATATTCAACAGTTCCTAAATTAACTTTTTACTTTTGTTTATACATTATGAAGAAATAAATAATTTTATTTTTTTAATCTTAATTTTTGCAATAAATTTGAAAACACTTAATATTGCCGAAATAGTTGAAGATAGGTATAGGACATTGAACATAAAATATGTTTAGAATCTCCTAAAGAATCCAAAAATTAAATAATATCCGGGGTGTTGCATTTGAAATAAGAAAGTTGGCATTGACCACTGTTACAGGACACACCCTGTATAAAAAGTTTTTATTGGAGAAAATGAGCAACTAAAAATACCAATCGAAGGGTCCAAGCGTTTTTCTGAACACGCCCCCATTTATTTATTATCGAATTTATTCCATTTGGCTGATACACACTGTATATATTTTAAATTAATTTCGAAAAATACTAAAGTTGCAACGCAACGCTGGGAAATTTAAGAACAAATTATATAACTAATTTTCAGCCCTGTTTCATTTAGTAGAGGTTTGATTTAATAGAAATAAATTTGAATTAATCCAACCAAGTTTGGGCAATGGGTTTACAGTGAATTAGGGAAATAACAGCTTACCGGGTCTCCGACCGGAATCTCGTTCAAACAGACTATTACTGTAATCTCTTTTTCGACTACCAGTCTCCAGAAATCACCCACTGTCTCCGGCAATGGAAACTGCGCCACAATGAACCGACTGGGTTGTTGAAATCCATCTACTTGAACAGCGTTTAGGAAGACCGACGAACTGGTTAGAGTGTCTGGATGGTAGGGACGCAGAAAAACACGTGCAGATGAATCTAAAAACATAATATACTCTGAAACACAAAAATAAGTTAACATTTTAGAATGCTGTCTATCAGAGCTTTTACATTGACAAGCAGGCTAGCAAGATGATAATTTTTTAAAAAAATCTGTAATTAATAATTCACTTTTTACCCTAAACAAAAAGCTAATCATTCTTCGGGAGAATTTTCTTTTTGTTATGATTTGGTTCATGGAAAGAATCTAATTTATCTTAGCTCAGTTGAAAACATACAGGGTGTCCATCTATAAAGTATCACATTTTAACAGGCTATAACTCAAAAACGAGTAGAGATACTAAGATGCGGTTTTCACTGAATTTCTAAGAATTGGTTCAAGTTCTTGCCTATGTTGTTGCCAAGTGTCAATAATTTTTTGAAAATAGTGAAAAAAAAAGTTTTTTCCGATGCAGATTAAGGGCCTATTGGAAACGGAACACCCTGTATCTCTAACACTCATTTAGAGGCCTGAGCCTTCACCTTTCTAAAAACGCATATTTTGTTAAAACCTTTTAGAACAAAAAACAACAGAAACAAGAACAATAACTAATCTACATTAATTTTATTAGATACAGCAGAACAAACGCAATAAATAAATTAATAAACTAATACAATAACTGCTCAATATGAAAACAAAATTGGCAAAAGCATTTTGGGGCATTTCTGCGGTAATTGTATTAAAACTGTTAACTACGTTATTTCTGAGTTCATTTAAATTTGCACCTTTCCTTAATACACCCCTCTTATAAAAAAATCGGGTATTGTTAAACCAGGAGAATAGGGAGCCCATTCGATGTGGCCAGCTCGACCTATCCAGTTAACTCCAAAAGTTGTGTTTAATGAATTCCTTGCAAGAACGTGCAGTTCAAGGAAGCAAGGGAAGCAGGGCTTCCCCAAAAAAAAATACAAAACATCTTCTAAAATCTAATTTTTGAAATAGGAAACCATTAATTTAGTTTATATTAAAAATGCTAAAATATTATCTTAATTATCAAGCCCATAATAAATGCGGCCTTGACTCCGACCCAGCCACAATAGAATATCGAATAGAACCTATGCGGGCCGCTAGCTTCTCTACAGCCAAGTCCAGTATGCTTGATTTCCTGTGAATCAAGCCAGAGGTTATTGAACTTTCCACCGGCTGTTGGCAATTTTTGCATTTCAGTCGCGTGCTTTAAGTGGTGCGGAAGCTATCGTTGAAGTAGGAACACTATACGTGTGTTGTGTGATACGTACGTCGCGTCGTGCATGGTGCGATATGGAAGACAATAATACGGACGTGGATATGCAAATACCGTCAACTTCGGCTGTCGGTAATAACGTTGAAAATGTTGGAGATTTTAGTAAGAAGAGTGTATGTGAATGTGTGGTGTGTGTCTTAATAATAAAGGGATTTTCAACATTAAACTTGGCTGATAAGCTTCAAATAATTTCCAAAGGAAGAGCCAAATCGCCTATGAAAAATTTAACCACAAAAATGAAAAACTGTATTATACATTTTTATCCGGAAAAACAATATGAACAATTTAAATGGCTAACAGGGTATGAAAATATAAGTAAATTATTTTGTTGGCCATGTTTACTTTTTGAAAATGAGAAAGGTCTCTGGAATAAAACTGGTTTTTCCGATTTAAACAATTTCCATAAAGCTGTAAAAAGACACATTATGTCTAAAGCTCATTTGCAGGTCCTCATAAAAGAAAAAGTCTTCGGCAAAATAGTCACTGCCAACACAATGAACTAGTCGATAAAAATAGGCAAATATTAAGAAGACTTATCGATGTTGTTTGTTTTCTCGGACAGCACGAATTGGGATTTAAAGGTCATGACGAAACAAGGGTTTCTTCAAATAGAGGAAATTTTCAAGATTTACTTAGTTTAATGGCTAAATATGATGATTGCTTAAAAAATCGTTTAGAGCATAGTTTTTCGCGGAATGTCAAATCGAATCCAGAATGATTTAATTTCCGCTGTTGCAACCATTATTCTAAAAAGAATTAAGGAGGAGATTGGCGAGGCGCGGTTCACTGCTATTGTTCTGGACGAAACAACTGATATCACTAATTTTAGCCAATTATCTATAGTAATACGCTACGTTAAAACAGACGGAAGTATTCAAGAGCGATTTTTAGGTTTTAAGAATGTGTCCGAAAATCGTACAGCAGATGCATTATATACCGTAGTTTATAACGTTACTAGAGAAATTATTGGAGAGAAAAAATTAGTTGCTCAAAGCTATGATGGAGCTGCAGTGATGGCAGGACAATTAGGGGGTCTGAAGGCTAAAGTTCGAGAAACTTTCCCAAGTGCTGTGTTTGTCCATTGTTTTGCTCATAAATTAAATTTAGTTTTATCCCAGTCCATCAATCACATTAAAGAGTGTAAAGTATTTTTCGTTACTTTAAGTAGCATGGCTGCTTTTTTTCCAAGTCAACAAAATGTACACAAGCTTTGGACTCCATTGTCCACAAACGATTGCCCAAAGTAGCTCCTACTAGGTGGAACTATAATGGAAGACTTGTGTTAACAGTATCTGAAAATCGTGAATCACTTATTGAACTATTTGAGAATATAATAAAAAATAATGAAACGTGGGACTCAGAAGCAATAAATAGTTCGAGGGGGTTTTTGGACTGTTTGAAACGAGATTTTAATTTTTTAATTATTTTTGTTATTAATATTATTTTGTTGAACATATTTTCAGAAATATTTCCGTTCTCAGACAATGTTTTTAATATATTACAAACTAAAACAAACGATATTGCTTTTCTCCTAAAAAAAAGTGGATGATTTTAAGTCCATGTTAAGCCAAAAAAGAGATGACTTTGACCTATTTTGGGAGAAAACAATGACGTTAAATGTAGAGCCACAAGCCAAGTGTCTTCGAACAGACAAGGTGGGAGATGTTCAAACATCATACAGACGTCTCTTTTATGAAATAATCGATCAAATTCAGCAACAAATAAACTATAGATTTTTTTTCCAGAAGATGCGTTTAAATCTCTTCTTCTTCTTCATTATGGCCAGTTCTTCGACCGAGTGTTACTACGATCTGAACTAAAAGTGACTTACGAAACTGATGACATTAGCGCAAAAAATAACGCTAAGGAACTAATGCAATTTTTAAAAGACAAAAAGCAGGAAGATGTCTACACCGAAGTGTCGAAATTGTGTGAATTAGTATTGACGATACCTGCCACAAGTTCATCAGTAACGCAATTTTTCAACACTTAAACGTATAAAACATTTCGTGAGAAATTCAACGGAGCTGGAGAGACTTTCGCATACATCTGTGTTGTCCATTGAAAATAAACTTCTCCAAAATATGTCGGAACATCGACGTTTTTATGATGACGTCATTGACGAATTTGCAAAAAAAGATCGAAGAATCGAATTACATTACAAATAAGTAAGTTTCTAAAAATTGCTTCCCTTTCTTAAAATTTCACCGTACGCTCCTGATTCCTTGCTATTACAAAAAAGTGAGGTGGGGCACCATCTTGTTGGAAATATGCATTATGCAGTATTCCTTTTTGTTCCAGCTGAGGGTACAAAAAAAGTCGAACCGAACATATCTTTATAATTATTGTTCCCAGTTACAGTTTTCTCTTGGAAAAAGAGTCCATAAATTTTTGTTTTTGACGCACCACACCATACATTTAACTTAGGGGCATCTCTTTTAAACTCGTTATAAGCTCTAGGATTTTCGTCACCCCAAATCCTGCAGTTATGTTTGTTTACTCTTCCACTTAGGTGAAACGTTGCTTCATCTGACATTATTAGAATTGCATCCGGTTGATTTCTAAACAGTTCTAATAATGTCCCACACATCATATATATCTCTTTTCAATAGCATGATTTTCAATTTTTTTTTGTAATAGTTTGTATCTTATACGGTTTAAACTTAATTACTTTTAAAAGATTATGTACTTTACTCTTTGACATGTTTAAGACTTGGGCGATTTTTCTAACAGATATTTTATTATTCTTTATTGTTAAAATTTCTTTGACCCATAAAATGTCATTTAAAAGATTGTTTTCAGAGTCTCTGTTTTGTCTTTTTTTTTCCTTTCCGATGTTCCAGTTTCTGAAAATGTTCTTACCCAGCTTAGGATTGAATTTCGAGTAGACGGATTTCTATCAAAAAATGTTCGGAAACTTCTTGTTATTGTAATTGAATTAGTATTAGTGTACAGGGTGGCCATTTTATGGTGATACAGTACCTTATCTAGAAAACGGTAATAGTTACGACAAAAAGTTAAATACAAAAGTTGTTTGGATTCAATTAAATTTTTATTTTATTTTACTTTTGCTTATACAGGGTATTTCGTTTTGACTTGACACATGTCAACTTTCTTAATTTAAATGGGATACCCTATATATTATTACAAATTTCGATTCTACTGTTAATTTGCGAAAGTTTTTATTATAACATCTATATTTGAATTCTTTATAGTTTTTGAGTAAATTGAGTTTTTAGAATTTAATAAAAAAACATATTTTTTAAAATAAAATTTTTTACCTATAAAACTTTAATGGAACTGACTAATATCCTAATCATAACGTATGTCCCGTAAGTTTTGGCACAAAATTTAAAACAAAATATTCTTTTAATATGTAGCTTTGGTTAAACTTTTATTATTTACTATAATTAACGGCTTAGTAACTAACAAAATTAATAATTTAAATTAAATTGAAGGGGCCGTGCTGCTCAATTAGACGCAATTTTCTGCGAACATCTCGCATTAGGTTCTGGACAACTTCAACATCAATTTCGCCTATCTTTCTAAAAATTCTACGCCGTAATTATTCCTCATTTTCGGCTTGCCACCCTCCATCATACACTTTGCGGGATAACAATGCCCAAAAATCTTCAATCGGGCGGGCCTGAGGTAAATTAGGGGGGTTATCTTGTCTTGGTACGAAAGGTATGTTATTTTGACGAAGGTAATTTTGAGTTGCTCTTGCATAATGACAGCTTGCTAAGTCGGGCCAAAACATTATATCATCTCCCACGTGATGTTGGTGTACAAAATGAACTAATTTATTAAGACAGTTGTCAATATACCTTTCCGCATCCAAAGCTTCCCCCTAACTCGACCCACATAAGGTCTGGATATCCCTCTAATCGAAATCGCACACCACACCAAAACTTTATCAGCAAATTTTGCTTTTTCCTTATATTTAACATTGTTTGGGCACTCTTCTATATTGTCCGTATAAAAACCATCGTTTCCTTTGATTTCCGAGTTGGAAAGGGTGAAGTATTTTTTATCGTCCAAAATAATGCCTTTCTCATTTGAAAAATGTATCCGCCTAAGATTTCGACAGCATCTTGGTATCCGTGTTAATTGATTTTCGGTATATTTAGGACACTTTCGTCTTTTTCGATATTTTTGACCATTTCTTGTCAATTCCCGCCATACTGTACTCTTTGAAGATCGGAATTGACGCGCTAATTTTCTTGTAGAAACTCCGACTCTGTCTTTTGCTCTTCTTACCAATCTTTCCGTCCTTTCTCGCGTGAAACTTCTTGGTCTTCCACTTTTTGGAAGATTTAAACAGGGAATTCCTTCTTCACATTCGGCTATAGTACGGTAAATACTTCTGCGTGAAATATTTTGGTTTTGAAAAATGCGAACTATTTCAGCCTTAGGAATTTGCCCAACCAAATTATAAATACTTTTTCGTATTTCTAATTTATAAGACATTTTAATGCAACTGACTTTAAAAAATGACTTGTCAAACTAATGTCAAGCAAATAAACATTTTTTTGTTTCCAAAGCCATCTCGATATATTATCTTCATCAACCTATTTTCAAGCCCCTCAATTTTGTGCCAAAACTTACGGGACATACGTTACATTACTAAGGGTTCAATTCAACGAGTTTCCATGCTGGTCTTACCAATTAATATACGGGGTGTTAAAAATGGAGAGCAAAACAAACAGAACTCTAAATGTAAAAATCTCCTGTTTTTCAAATGGAACATCCTGTATATTATTATTTCATCTGATTCAGCATTCAATTATCTATCATTACTCATATGTATGTCCTATACCTAAAATGAACAGTTTCGATTTTATTAGCCGTTTTCTGATTTATCCCGGAATTTTGCCAGTAAATGAGATCAGAAACTAAAAAAATCAAGATGAGAGAAAATGGTGTCCTTAAAAACTCTAAGAAAAATCGTCCCAATTTTGTCCTCACTGAGGAAAAACAACTGGAGATTTTACTTTATTTCGAGGAAGACGATGAAAGATCTCAAAGAGATGCTGACACAGACGTTGCAGGGGTCAGTAGAGGAAGTATTCAAAAAACACTGCAGGTGAATGGTTATCATCCTTATAAATTTTTTCCAACTCAATTATTATCACAATTAGACTTTAATGAAAGATTGACTTTTTGTTGTGATATTATGGACCGGCAGTTCGAAAATGTGTTTTTTTCAAAAGTGCTTTGGACTGATGAGTCCTCATTTAATACGGCGGGTATTTTTAATCGGAAAAACACTCATTACTGGTCTCAAACTAATAAATATCTAAAAAAAGCAATTAAAAAAAAACAAGGCCGTCAAACCGTAAATGTGTGGTGCGGAATTATTTGCCACCGTATTATGGGACCAATATTTTTTGACAGGTCGTTAAATGGAGAAAGATACTTGGAGCTGCTTAGGAATGAAATCATACCCCTTATCAACGACTTGCCAGCAAATATTCGGGAAAATATCGTTTTTTAGCAGGATAGCGCCCCTTACCATACGGTTGCACCGGTAGTAAATTTCCTTAATCAACATTTTCCATTGTGGATAGGAAGACATGGTTTAATATCCTGGCCACCACGAAGGCCTGATTTAAGCCCTTTAGACTTCTTTTTAGGGGGTGCACTAAAAAATAAAGTTTATAAACATAGATCTAATAATAGAAATGAGTTAAAAATAAAAATCAGGGAAGAGATCAATAATTTTAATGCATCTAATTCGGTAAGGAACCCTATTCAAAAAATGGAGGCTATTTACACTTCATGTATCGCAATGGACGATGGCCATATTGAAAATTTTTTATAATCTGTTTTAATCATGTTTAATACTTAGTTATTAGTTATACCGTGTGGCACAAGATATTTTTTTGTCTCTCCCTTATTTTTGTAAACATTAAATAATAAGAACATAAATTACATAATATTTCACTTTTATTTGTATTTTCTAACATTATTTATAGTCGCTAACTGTGTTAAGGAAATGAGGATAAGGCTTAGTTTACGACATTTTTATTTTAGCCCACTTCATCTGTTTACTTATATTAAAAAAAATAGTCAAATCAGAAAACGGCTAATAAAATCGAAACTGTTCATTTTAGGTATAGGACATATATATATGAGTAATGATAGATAATTGAACGCTGAATCAGATAAAATAAAAATTTACAGGGTGTTCCGTTTGAAAAACAGGAGATTTTTACATTTAAAGTTCTGTTTGTTTCGCTCTCCATTTTTAACACCCTGTATATTAATTGGTAAGACCAGCATGGAAACTCGTTGAATTGAACCCTTAGTAATGTATGTTTAGGATATTGGTCAGTTCCATTAAAATTTTATATGTAAAATTTTTTTTTAAAAAATATGTTTTTTTAAAAAAAATCTAAAAACTCAATTTACTCAAAAACGATAAAGAATTCAAATATAGATGTTATAAAAACTTTCGCAAATTAACAGTAGAAACAAAATATGTAATAAGATATAGGGTATCCCATTTAAATTAAGAAAGTTGACATGTGTCATGTCAAAACGAAACACCCTGTATAAGCAAAAGTGAAATAAAATAAAAATTTAATTGAATCCAAACAACTTTGGTATTTAACTTTTTGTATCACCATAAAATGGCCACCCTGTATAGCAAAACGGACTGAGTCTTTTCTCTTTGAGTGGACATTTTTGAATCACGTAAATAATTAATAATAATCTGACACTTTTATCAAAAATTGTCAGATGATGCAATGTTACACCTGAAAGTTTTGGGTGACTAAAAATCTAGAGCTTACAACGAGTTTGAAAGAGATGCCCCTAAGTTAAATGTATGGTGTGGTGCGTCAAAAAAAATCTATGAACCATTTTTCTTCCAAGAGAAAACTAATTACTAATAAAATTAATGTAGATTAGTTGTTGTTGTTGTTTCTGTTGTTTCTTCTGAAAGAACACATTATACGTTTTTAGAAAGGGCTTTTAAATGAGTGTTAGAGATACGGGGTGTTCGATTTGAAATAAGCCCTTGATCTACATTGGAAAAACTTTGTTTTTGGCTATTTTCAATAAATTATTTAGACTTGGCAATAACGTAGGCAAAAACTTGTGAAAATCGAATCGTAATATGTTTACTCGATTTTGAGTTATAACCTGTTAAAATGTGATACTTAATAGATGGACACCCTGTATATAAACCGGTTCTAGATATTAGCCCAATTATTTTCTTGTTTTTATCTCGTTAGCCCACGCACTTTTTTTATTCTCTTCATTCAGCCTGACAAAACAACAACAGCTTCTATTTCATTTTATCAATCTGAAGAACTTCGAACATTGAAACTTAATACAAACCTGCTCGAATAATTAGATAAAATCAAATCAGTTTATTCATGTTAACATAAATACAGTGAATCCTCCCTTAACGGACACCTCCTAACAATTAACACCCCGGCTGAACGGACAATTTTGAAGTCACCGACTGTCAGTATATGTATTCCTGTGTATTAAACCCTTTTGACAACGGACACGGACAGTGAAATATGGAACATTTTTAATAAAAACAGTAAAATTTACCTCCTCAGAACGGGCAGATGTTCAGATAATTTTTGAAAAACCTACATTTAATGCCAGTATTTTTATTGCACATTATTTAGATCTATGTTAATAAGCGGCGCGGCGCCTACCTGTTGTTAATAGCACTAGTTTAACCATAGGCTGGCTTATGCTGTGTGGCTTGTAGGTAAATTGCGGTGAATTGCATAATAAATAGATCACCTTATTTTTATAAAATGTAGTCTTCATCAATAGAATATCTCAGTTTTGATGTTACTCTGGTGCGATCAATATGCCTTCAAAACAATCCAGTACGCGGAAAAAAATAAACTTAGTGTTAGAGTATTAGCCGAAAAATTCTGTGTTGGAAAATTTCAAATTAGTGATATTTTGAAAAACAATCGCTCTTGTTTTTAACAAGCGATTCTCCGAGACCATGAACATGAAAGAAAAAAAAATTGCGAAAACTGAGGGTGCTGCCATAGACCAAGTTGTCTATGACTGGTTTTGTAAAGTAAGCTCCAAAAATATTCCAATATCCAGTACAATAATAAAGGAAAAAGCACAAGAAATTGCGAAGAATCTAGAGGTTGATGGTTTTAAAGGATCAAATGGATGGTTGGAGAAGTTCTGTCAACGTCATAATATCTCTTTCAAATCCATCTGTGGCGAAGCAGCGGCTGTAGACTTGATTCAGGTAACTGATTGGCGGACGAAATTATGTGCTATTATCAAAAACTACGGGATTCTTTTTCCGCGCCAAATAAAACGTTTTATTTAAAAGGTGAAACATGTGCTGGCGGGAAAGCTTCCAAGGAAAGACTCACTACTTTCATTTGCTGCTCTATGAATGGAGAAAAAGAAAACACACTGGTGATTGGAAAAAGTAAAAAATCCCGTTATATAACAAGAAAGCATGGATGACAAGGGATATGATTGGTTAAGGAACATTAATTATATAAATAGTTAAGGGATATTGAAAACTTTTGTTATTTGGAGATTCTGTTTTAGGTTTAAAAATCTCAGAAGTTGCGTCTAAAAGGGAATCTGAAATTATTAAAAATAAATTAAGACAAACAACACTTGACAATTTTTTTAAATAGAAACTTTTTATAAAGTAGAACTCTATATGTAGGTAGTATAATATTTTATATTAGGTAGTACATTTTTATTGTATGCATATATGTATGTAAAAGATGTTGGTGTATAGTAGTAACAATTGTATGAATAATTTGTACTAAACATATTATTTTTTTACTTAAAAATAAAATATTTTTTTAAATAAAGTTACATTGGTATTTAATTTGTTCACTCCCCATAACGGACACCTCTATACAACGGACAGTTTCTATGGCCCAGCTACTGTCCGTTGTTGAGAGGTTTCACTGTATATGTTCATACACGTTAAAATTAAAGTATGCACAAACATATTCAAACTAAGAATTAAAACCAAAAGTTAAAAAGTCTTGTAGAGAATAAAAACAACAAAACTTTTAATCCTTGCCTTAAAACTGCTAAACTCCAAATGCCTAATATTTGGAGGCAATACCAGCTTCTTTAGCTAGTGCCTACACGGCGTAGGAATTTTTTTTGTCATTTTTAGGAAACGCCTTAGCCGATGTTCAAAAAATAAAAAGAATCTGAAAGGCCATTATTTGTTTAATCAATAGCCTAGAGTGTTCTTTGACACAATTTATTTTGTGTTATACAGGGTGTGGAAAAATATAATGTAGAAATGAAAAATTCTAACTCTCTGCACCTCTTGCAGTAATTATTCTAGAACTTTCATAGTATTCACGTTTAGAAGCTTTGTTCGATATCTTGGGCCGTATTTGACGCCTTTTTATTTTTTTGTTTAGAAAAAAAGTTACAGGGTATTTTCAAAAAGTATTTTTTAAATTAAAAAATTTAAACTTTCTATGGGTTTTTTTATTTATAAAGAAGTATAACGGTTCTTCACTTTTTTGTTAAGAAAAAGAGTTACCGGGTATTCTCAAATGTGTGTGTTTTTGAAATTACAAAAATTACAAATTTCTATGTGCTCCTTTTATTAATGTGAAACTTTCGGAACTTTATTATCCCAGTTTCTCTCAGTAGAATCGAAATATCAAGTCAAATATGAAATGTTCTGTTTAAAAAAAATGCAACTTTTGTCTGTCAGCCTCTTTTGAGACACAATATATACGTTAAAAACTACTTATTGAAACCTACCACTTTTCTATTTAAATTTTTTTCCTAAAATGTAAAGTTTTGTGTAAAGCAAAAAAGTTAAATGGGGTAGACATTTATAGTGGATGACCCTGTATTTAACTTTTTTCCTAAACCAAAAAATACGAAATCACCATACTTTTGCGTACAGAGTAATTGGGATAATAAAGTGCCTAAAGTTCTACATTAATAAAAAGAGCACATAGAAATTTGTAATTTTTGTAATTTTAAAAATACAGACTTTTTGAAAATATCCTGTAACTATTTTTTTAAACAAAAAAGTGCAAAAACGCTATACTTCTACGTTCAGAAAAGTTGGGATAATGAAGTTCCGAAGGTGTAATATTAAATGTAAGAACTCATACAAATTTGTAATTGTTTAATTTAAAAAATACAGACTTTTTGAAGATACCTTGTAACTTTTTTATCTAAACAAAAAATGCAATCCTTTATACTTCTGGGAATAGAGAGAACTAGGATAATAAAGTACCAAAATTTCCACACATAACAAAAGAAACCAAACAAAATATAGCCCGACATATGGAACAAAGCTTCTAAGTTCGAATACTATGAAAGTTCTAGAACAATTTTTGCAAGAGGTGCAGAGAGTTAAAAATTTTCATTTTTACATTATATTGGTTCACACCCTGTATAACACAAAACAAAATATTTTTATCAAAGATCATTCCAGGCTATTCATTAAATAAATAATGGACTTTCAGAATCTTTTTAATTTTTAAAAATCGGCTAAGGCGTTTCCGAGATACAGTATCCTAAAAATGACGAAAACATTCTTTGAGCAGTTTAGTTACCTTCTGATTGATAATGAAGACGATCTTTCGCCAAAACTAACACGGCGTAGTCTTTTTTCGCAGCTTCCTCCTGTCTTTCGCATTCTTTGATGTAGTTAAGTTGGAGGTCTTTGTACGGGAATTGACTAACTGACTGTTCAAACTCGTCTGTTATCGGGATACTCATACCTTAAACACAGTCAAAATATAATAAATATATATATATATATATATATATATATATATATATATATATATATATATATATATATATATATATATATATATATATATATATATATATATATATATATATATATATATATATATATATATATATATATATATATATATATATATATATATATATATATATATATATATATATATATATATATATATAAAAACCGTTTCTCTGCATGGTCCAAACAATCCTGGTCATAAGACGGATATCACCATGCATGCAGAGGAATATTATTGTATTAAACTCGAGAAATCAAATCTTGTGGAAAATAAATACTAAAAGTTTTCAAAAATAAACAAATGAATCAATAAAAATGCTTTATTTTAGAAAAATCAGTGGCGTGAAAGTAATTACTATGTCCATTCTTATTAAAATCAGAAATAGCTTTATCTTAGTGAGAGATATTTGTAGATAATAGTATGTAGTCTTCAGCCACCAATCTAGGACCACCATGTCAATGTTTTTCAGAAGTCTGTTCCTTCATAAATACTTTTTATAAATTTTATTAAAATAATATGACATTCTTCAACAATAACAAGTTATTTACAAAACTATACTAATACAACTAGGTACATAATTAATAATTTCAACAAAAATAATTAGGTTTTAACAAATTGACAGCTCACTTTGTGAAACAAAATAGAAGAAAAAAATTAGATAAGTTGTTGAAAATGTCCACCACCTTGGAGAATACACGCTTTAGCCCTTCTCCTCATGTTATCGCGAACTCTTTGAAGGATACCCTCGGTGTTTCTGATAGTATCGCAAGAATCTCTTACACGATCATTCAGCTCCTCTACAGTGTTTACTGGGGTACGGTAAACTAAAGATTTAAGATGTCCCCATAGAAAAAAATCCAAACTATTTAGGTCTGCGGACCTAGGGGGCCATGGTTGGGGTCCGCCACGACTTACCCATCTGTTGTTAAATGTGCGGTTCAAATATTCTCTGGCTTCAATACTAAAGTGAGCGGGCGCGGCATCGTGCATGAACCACATTCTGTTTCTAATCAGAATTGGTATATCTTCTAACAATATCGGCAAATCGTTCTCAAGAAACCGGCGATAATTATGGCCATTTAGTCTTTTTGGGAGGAAAAAAAGGTCCAATTAGGTGATTTTCGATAATGCCAGCCCAAACATTTACAGATAATTGCTCCTGATGATGATGTTCTGCAATGGCATGGGGGTTCTCGTCGGCCCAGATATGATTATTGTGGAAGTTTCTGATAGCGTTCCTGGAGAAATTCGCTTCATCTGTGAACATTATTTTGCGATCAAATAAGGGATTACGCGCAATTTTTTCCAAAAACCATTTACAAAAATTAACTCGGAAAGGAAGACCTGCTTGCACTTGTTGAATGTGATACGGGTATAAAAAAAAATCATGTAGAACTCTCCAAACTAGGATGTGCGAAATATTTAGGTTAATTCCAATTTTCCTAGTACTCAGTTCAGGATTTTCATCTATGGAATTTAATACTGCCTCTTCAATTTCTGGAGTTCTTACAGTTCAATGGGCCCCTTTTAATTGATTATTTGGCTTTAATGTACCTGTTTCAGTCAACCTTCTATGCACATTTGCAAATATTCGCCTATCTGGTATGACTCTACCAGGAAAGCCAAACCATACATGTAATGCATGTCTGCCAACTCTTCATTGGTAAACTTAACCATTTCTTTTCTCAGATATATCAGATATTTAGAACACAAAATTAATTAAACCCGACTGAATCTGAAAGCTGAACTGTCAAATTAAGTTACAAGAGAAGTATTAATTCTGACAGCCAAAGCCTACTACAATAATAATAATTATTAGTAATCTTTCATTATTGATGAACTAATAGTATTTTATAGTTTCGTGTTAAAAATTATAAGCTCAAATAATAATTTTGAAATCTTTGGGTATTAGTTATTCATAAGCAAATTTGTCAAAAAAAAATTTCCTTGCATGCCATGGCGATTGGTATTGTCATATTAGCGATATTGTTAAAACTCTGCAGAGAAACGGTTTTTATTTTTTAAAAGGAAAACCGTGCGTTCAACTCAAAATTACCAAGAGATCAAACTTGCTCAAAAATGAATGGGAATTTCAAAAATAATTTATTTTAAAAAAAATCAGTGGCGTACCATCAATGTTTGTGAAAATATGCAGGTCGGATTCCGTACGGACGCCACTGGTGGAAATAAAAAAAAATGTTCTACATCAAAAAATTCCACTACATGCATAGTACCTCTAAACCAAAGTTTAACACCCTGTATATATATATATATATATATATATATATATATATATATATATATACAGGGTGGCCCAACGAAAAGGTCCCACCCTTATTTATGACTTTCCTGGTATATTTTGGGAAAAACGCTTGGACACGTCAATTTTGATTTTTAGGGGGACGTCTTTTCATGTATGATTGTATAATACAGGGTGTTCCAAAAATAAGATATCGCATTACACTTGACATTTTTAAATGGAAACCCCCAATTTTTTTTCTATTTTTGGATTCTCCAGGAAGTTTTTAGTAACTTTTGTATAATAGAGTTTATACCTATCTTCAACCATTTTGAAGTTATTTGAATAATTGAATAATATCAAGTATTGATAAATTAAATTCAAGAAAGGGTCAAAATAACGAAACTTTATTATCAAAACGGAAACATTGCAAGGGCTACTGCCCGGTTGTTTAATACGTTACATTCAGTCAAAAATATTAACCATAAGTATGTGGCTAAATTAGAAAATTTGAAGCAACTATCTTCTAACAATATCAGAACACTAAACCATTTACAGTTTTACATTCACATTAAAATTTAAACAAAAATTAGTTACTTAGCTACAATGTGTCAAAAAGTCAATGTGGTAATAAATGTTGAAAGTGGTGTCCGTTTACCTCCATGCAATAATAAATATTTTGTCCAATTTTCACACATTTCTGGTGATTTTCGATAATGCCAGCTCCCGAAATCTTGGATTCTGGCAGATAATTACTTTTTATATGTCCCCAAAGAAAGTAATCTAAAGGACTCATCCGGGAGACCTTGGTGGCCACTCAATGGGGCCGCGCCCAGATATGATTATTGTGGTCCAAAAACTGTCGTACTGGATAGCGGTGGTGCACCATGGAGAAGTTTTCATTATAATTAACCTCATTTTCTATTATTTCTTATGAACTCTATTGTATTTTGCATGTCCAAGTACAACTCCCCCGTCAAGTTTCCAGGAATAAAGAAAGGTCCTACAATGTGATTTCCAAAAACCGGCCCAGACATTAATTTTTTGTGGGTATTGCGAATGTACCTCGGAACAAATGTGGATTCGAGTCGCTCCAATATCGACAATTATGTCTATTTACAGCACCATGTAAATAGAAGGTACATTGAAAAACAAATGTTAAATAACAAATTTGGGTTATTGTTCAAACGTTGTGTCATTAAAAAACTCAACCTTCTATCATAATCGTCTTCATTAAGCTCATGGACAAGTTTAGTTTTGTACGGGTGAAATTTATAGGATTTCAAAATTCTTTGCACTGTTGAGCGTGTAAATCCTGAAGAAGTAGCTCAGTTCAGGTACTTTGGGTGTTGTCAAGAGAACGTGTCCCAAAACTGCTATTTCTCTGGCTTCATTTCTACTTGGACGATTTTCCTGATTCCAATATTAGATACAGATCCAGTTGCTTCAAATTTTCTTATTAATTTAGCCACATACTTATGGTTAATATTTTTGTCTGGATGTAACGCATTAAACAACCGGGCGGTAGTACAATGCTTCCGTTTTGATAATACAGTTTCGTTATTTCGACCCTTTCTTGAATTGAATAAATCATTGCAAAATATTATAATAGAACTAGGCAACTTAACGATTTCAAATCAAAGATAAAGTTGTTCTATGATTTTACGATGACATTGACGGATGCTAAATTTCTTGCTGGTATCGGTGATTATTATTTTTTTCCGTATTATCAGTACTAAATTAAATGAGGCGAATTTTATAAAAAAAATTAAAAAAACTTCAAAATGGTTGAAGATAGGTATAAACTCTATTATACAAAAGTTACTAAAAACTTCAACCAGAAAAAAAATTGGGGTTTCTTTAAAAATGTCAAGTGTATATATCTTATTTTTGGAACACCCTGTATTATACAACACAAAATCCCCCTAAAAATCAAAAACGTGTCCGAGCGTTTTTCCCAAAATATACCAGGAAAGTGAAAGCTGAACCTGTCAATATATAAATATCAAGTACTTTCTTGGGAAGGTTCGTGGAGAACAAAGTAACTTTAATTGACGTTTCGCCTGTCCATTTCAGGCTTTTTCAAAATATTTAATTCTGCACATCTAAAAATTAAATACAAAAAGTGTATATAAAGTTAATAAATAAAAACAATTATAACGGCACGCACTAAAATTATTAAAACATTTATTTAAAATAGTATAGTACATACCTTGAGAAAGATGTTCTTTTACCTTGCTTGGCAGTGCGGAGGTAAGTGATACACTGGTTAAAAATTCTATTGTTTTTTTTTTTATATATATCCTTTAATTTTTTTGATTATATGTTTTAAAAGTATTTGTGTGAGTCTGACATTACAGTATGTATTTATGATTTATGGAAAATAGTTTATAACAATTGAATTAAATTAGATTGTGATATATTTGGCTTGCAATGTCTTTCATGTTTACTGTATTTTTTTCTTTTTTATCTCGACCATTTCTTTGAATGTCAGTTGGTAATGTTGTTCTTTTGTATAAAAATCAAATTCATGTTTCATGTCTCTTTCATGTTTATGTAGTGCTGTGGAAGCATTTTTTGTATATTTATGCTCATTTAGTCTATTTGATAGGTATTGTGTGGTCATGCCTATATATTTTTAAAAGGAATGCTGTAACCGTTTGATTGTTTTTTAATTGGTGTCTGACTTTTTAGTGGTGTATATAAAGATTTAAGGGTATTGTTAGATTTGTGGCATACGGTTATGCTGTTTAAAAATGTGTTTAATCTTTTCAGAAAGACCTTCAGTGTATGGTAAAGATATGTATGTAGTTGTTTTATTATTGTCATGATTATTTACAATATGTTTTGTGGCATTGTATAATTTTTGGGTTCTTCGCTTTATAATTCGTTCGATGGCTTTTAATGGAAATGATTTTTTAAGAGAGTGTTTTTAACTTTATTTAGAATGTCAACTCGGTATATAGGTGATGTTAGTGTTAGTGCACGGTCAACTAATCCTATCATCACGGAGTTTTTTTGACATTTTGGATGACTTGAATTGTAATTAAGGACCAGGTTTTTTTGGTGTACCACTTAGTTTTAATGCCATTTGTTTTGTGGTCTCTTATTAATGTTAAATCCAAAAAGTTTATAGCACCATCATTTTCTATTTCGGAAGTAAACTGCAATTTTGGATGAAAATTGTTAAAGAGGGAGATAATTTCCGTTGTTTTATTTTTTGGTATGGCTAATAAACAATCATCCACGTACCTTTTAAATATATATATATATATATATATATTATAAATTGTAAGGTTCAAGAAGAGAAATATAAAAATATATATATATATATATATATATATATATATATATATATATAAATGTTTAGTGGAATTTCGACAGAGAGTTAACAAATTGTCTTAATAGTATTTAAAACGGGAAACCATGCTTATTTATTTATTAATCGGCAGGAACAGAAGGTATTTCCAGAACTGCAAGAATTTAGAAGCTCTGCTCCTTAACAACCTAAATGATGGTTTAGACAAAGTTTACTAAATAAAATTTTATTTAGTAAACTTTGGTTTAGATATTTAGATGACGCTTTTGTAATATGGCATAATAGAGAAGAAAATTTAACTATATTTTTAGATCATCTAAACCAAGGGCCTTCAATTCTAATTTCTTGCGGCTCCTAGAGGCTAAAGAAAATATTGTATCACGCCGCTCCCGCTAAGGACGGTAGCGCCACCTAGTTAGAAGAAATCCACTCTGTGAACTTGCGATCACGACTACCCTCAAAGCCACTCTAGATGGCGTTGCAGGTCTATTGAATCCTTCTAATAATTCTAGAAATTATCACTACTAGAGGGACATACTAGTCCAGTCTCGTAGCTGCTCGAAATTTCGAAAGATTCAAAGTTGACAAGAGTCTGGGGAACAGATTTGTAGGAGCTCCGAGTATACACGATTGGCATCGACAACGCATATAAGGCTCTTGTGTTGTTCGACCGTGAAGCGTACAGAAAATGAGAATACTTATACTTTTGTGTTTTAAATCTGTTTTCAATTAGATCACAGCACACTGTTAAGAATGAAATTAAATTAGATTTGCTTTTATACGCTAGTTTTGGGCAAAGTGATTAAACATTCTGAGGTGTGTAATATTATTATACCTAAAACGCTTTCACTTTTCGGTTACAAATATTTAGTTCTAATTAACAATATTTCTAGGAGAAACAAGTTCAACCAGTGGAAAGGTTTGATTGTACAATAATTGAAGGTATAGTTTATACCATAGGGGTGAGTTAAAAAACCTAAATATATTTGTTTGCATTTTGGGAAGATTTCCAAAGAAGTAAGTGATTTAAGGCACCGGCATAAGACACCAAGGAAAGTTTGTATTGATAATACATCAATTTTAACAAATGAAGACCTGAAAATGGAACTTGGCCCGTGCCCTTTTTTCAAGTAAATGACTTATACAAAGTTGAGATTCTATAGCCAGATTGTACCTGTGCTCTTAAATGCGAAGCACATGATGCATATATACGCAATAGATATAAATTCTAGCTGATACCAGCTACTAGAATAAGTAGAATATGACAATCTAAATAATAATTTAACCATTTTTCTGATATCGCCTTGTTAAAATTATTTATAAATAGACATTATTCTAGTACTTTTAAATTTAATTGTGTCTTCATTTCGTAATTCAATTATGTTACTTGTTAAAGCTATTAATAAACACACATTATTCTACGACTTTTAAATTTAATTATGTCCATTCATTTCGTGTTTTTATTATTTTTTTATTATACTACTGGTTAAAAGTATTAATAGATACACTTATACTTTTACTTTGCAAAAAGTAGTTAAAACGGCTATTTCCCTCGCATGGTGCATGGCCCTGCACACAACATATCGGCAAAATTTACCACTAGCACCCTGACTACAAGACCGACCTATTTCGGAGCTCCCACAAATCTGTTCCCCAGACTCTTGTTCAAAGTTGACGCGCTCGGCCTATATAAAGCCGTCATCACACGGCACCGGCCAGTTCTAATTCCAAGAGCGAACAAAGCGATACAAACAAAAGAGTGCCAACTAGCAGTGAAGTTGCTACTTGTGCGATAAGTGATTATAGTGAGTTGAGTATAGTGTGTTTTGACGCTTGTAAGGCGGATACTGTATTGTGACGTGCAGTCACGCAAGTTTAGTTTTGTCGTCGACATTTTTATCGGGAATTAAACTCGTTTCTTCTACCTTGACATTAAAAATGGCTTCTACTTCGGGTAAAAAACGAAAGATTAGTGTAAAAAATGGCATATTTCAAGAAAAGTGGACTGAGTTGTACTTGTTCGTTAGTGTTAATCAAAAACCCGTCTGTTTGATGCATGCCACAAAGTTTGAGACATTCAAAGGACAATTACCGTAAGATAAAGTTAGAGCTCTAAAAAGTCAGCTTCAACGAGAGCAAGATAGTTTTCAAAAGCAGAACATTGAAAATGAAGCAAGCGTGAAGGTTAGCTACATTATATCCGAAAAAATAGCTTAGAAATCAAAACCTTTTACTGATGGTGAATTTATCAAGGAATGTATTGAGGCCGCCGCTAAAGTATTGTGCCCATCACAATACTTTAGCTTCACTATTCTGTTGCGCTCGACGAAAGCACAGATTTAACCGATACCGTTTAATTAGCTATATTTATTCGGAGCATTGACAATAATTTTAACATCACGGAAGAGATAGCTGCCCTTTTTCCGATTAAAGGAACTACAAAAGAATGTGATATTTATAAGTGTTTGGTGACAGTACTTAGACGATATAATTTAGAATTGACAAATCTTTCTGCAGCTGTAACAGACGGTGCACCAATGCAAGTTATACAAAAATATAGTCACACAAGAAGATGTGTCTATATTTTCTCTAAATCAATATATATATTGCTGCCCTTCAGCCTAAAATTAATGATGGTCAATGTAATTCTTAAGAAGGCAATGTCTAAAGTAAATCCTATTTGAAGTGCAGTATACTTCAGGCATCGTTGTTTAAAAACCAACTTTAGCTACTGCAATCAATGTGTTAAATACTATTCCAATAAATTAATAATTTTATTTAATTTTTCTTCTTTAATTTCTGCCTTGCGCGAGTCTCTCCAATGCATACCAAAAACAAGCTTAACATTGGATAGAAGTTACAAAATGAAAAACCTAATATTATTGAGATATAGTAAATATAGAGTAAAGAGAGAGAACAAAAAAGGCGAGTTTCAAAAAACTGTAGTTTTAATCTCTTGATCTAAACAAAAATAAAAACTTTTTATAAACCAGTGGCATACTATACTTTTTCTTTAATATGAATTATGTTGCCCTTCCCCCAGACGCCATGAAATGCATAATTATAATCCTAATACTTTCAGCCCCTTGTCATCCAATCAAACTTGCAATGCTTGACCAAAATACTTAAAAATGAGCATAAAATTAAGGAACAATGTATATTGTTTTATGTTTTCTTAAACAGTCTACCTTTCTTTAATGCAGTACCGTTGTATTGTTCATCAACAAAATCTTTGTGCAAAATCCACAAATATTGCTGAGGTGATGAAAGTGGTCGTAAAAACTGTGACCTTCATCAAAATCACGCGGCCTCAACCACAGAGAATACTAAAATTTTTTACACTAAGATAATGCCGAGAAAGATGATGTGATATATTTTTGTGATGTTCGTTGGCTGAGCAGAGGAAAAATGCTAAAACACGTTTTTGACCTCAAGAAGGAAATCGCCTGCGCCATGGAAACCAAAGGGAAATCAGTTCCTCAATGTAGTGGTGACCTCGACTGGCTGCACTTCAATGACTTAACCCATATCAGGCACAGAAAAGAAAATTTCATTTAAAACAAGAACAAACCTTAAAATATTAAATTTTACGCATAAAAGTATCATATTATGTCAAATTTACAGAAAAAAAGTTACGCCAAATGTCCTTCAGGATATGGTTTCATCTTGTGACCACTATGAGATACTACGTAAACTGAAAAATATTTTCACAAAAAAAAACATTTTTTTTTTCAACGTTTATTAAAACTTATTTATTATATTATAATATTATAAAGGTTAGTTGCCATGATAGTCTTTAAAACAATTTTTATCGGCACTCAAGCAGAGGCCTACATTGGAGGAACCACAAGCCCACCTGGTACGGTGTGGTTGTGCGGCGTTACTGCAGTGGGCGCACCGTCTAGATGTCCCATAAACAGGCATGTGAAGTGCATTGCTTGTCCTCACTTCTGGTGGTACGTATGGCTTGAACCTGTTCTCTTTGAGGACCTTCTTTTTACCAGGTGTGCTTTTTTTTGAAGCACCAATAAGCCCAGAAATAACTCTAATACGAAAAAACTTCAAAGTTAGATTTTCCGTATTTGCCGGCGAGCTGCGGTACAAGATAAAAGAATTGACAATAGTAACATCGACAAAATGCCAGAATAGCCTATGCCACCATTTTTTAGCTTTTCGATCAATGTCATAAAAAGATTTCAGCATGTCCGCTCGGTCAACGCACCCCATAGATCGCCTATATTCTTTGACTGGTTTTGGACAATATACTTCCTTCAAACTCCCATCTTTTTCTCTTCTACCTACTGGAACATCCTCCGATGGATCATGAATCGAAGATAGTATTTGAACTACTCGCTTGTCCTTCCACTTCACACATGATATATTATGCCCATTCACTGCCCAGTCTTTTTGTCCCCTAGATAGATCCTTATCTTGAAGCAGCTGAGGTAGACCTTTCCTATTCGCTCTAACTGTCCCACATGCATATATTTTTCTTTCCGCTAATTCCTCAAGTAATTTGACTGACGTGAAGAAATTCTCAAAATAAACGTGGTAGTTTTTCCCAATAAGATCTTCAGTCAGCTTTTTTACAACTGTTGCTCCCAAATTTTCTTCCACTCTGTCTCCATCTTTACCTGTATAAATATCAAAATCGCAGATGTATCCGGATAAATCAGCTCTAGACCAAATTTTATAGCCTCTTTTTATTGGCTTGAGAGGAAGATACTGCTTGAAGGATATGCGACCTTTGAACTTGACCATTGTTTCGTCAACTGCTTGTTCCATTGAAGGACCATAGTACTTTTTGTAGTTTTCTCGTAATTTGCTGATAAACGGCCGAATTTTATACAATTTATCATGAAGTGGATGTCCTTTTACTGGCATAACAGAATTATCGTTCAAGTGGAGATGGGATAAGAGTGAGCTGAATCTATTCAGGCTCATTATATTTGATATATATTCATCTCGTAGCTGGGGATAGGATGACCAACAGTCCCGATAACTTGGTAACTGTTTTATGCCCATAAGCATATTTATTGCAATGAAATATTTTATTTCTACTGGGTCTGTAGGTGCAAAATTATTATGACCTTGTTGTACTGCATATAGGTTGGTTTGAAAAACGATTTCATCAGTCATATCAAAAAGCAGTAAAAAAAAATCGACAGGATCTTTTAGTTCTTCGGGTACATATTTAGGACCGACATCTTCTTGAAACCTGGCCTCTAATGGTTTGAATGGTGTTTTTTTCCATCTATCAAGATTAGCTCGATTTGCGAAAACCGCTAGTGGTAAGTTGTCCTCGTCTTCATCACCAGACTCAGCTACTTCATTAGCATTGTCCACCACTTCCGTGTCGCTCTCAGAAAAATTGCCAAGATCTGTCAGCACTTCCTGCACAAGATTTTCATCCTCCATATCGGACATTTCTGGAAAGTCTGGCTCTGAGTCACTTCCAGATGGAAGTTCACCCAGTAAGTCAAAACAGTCGGCCGATGTCATTTTATCCAAATTCAAGACTTTTCTTCTATCCATATCTAAAATGAATAAGTATTTTCAATTTGGTATGGCTATAATAATAATAATTAAAATTAGTAATTATAATTAGTAATAATTATAATTAGTAATATTATATAATTAGTAATTATTCAATAGAAACAAATAATCGAATAGAACCACTCTCAAAACAAATAAGTGTTATTATCGAATGAATACGAGTTTTATCATAGTGGTTTCAGAGCAAAACCATAACAACTAAAACCTCCTAGCCTTGATAATTTTGAGAAAAAAAATATTTATTTCACGTTTTTGTCAAGTTTTACCATGTTTATAAATAAATATACCAGTACTCACCTGTTTTTTATAATAAAACTCCAACAAAAATACAAATTTTGTAAAAAATTCGTCTACTTCGCTCGGTGTGCACACATTCACCAAAATAATGACAGTTACAGAGATTTCGGTTGCTCTGACGTGCTTCAGAATGTTAGTATAGCTTCCCGATAACAGATGGCAGTAATACACAGCCTGGTTTTCGTCCGAAACCAGTGTGTGATAAAAGGCAGACTTTTGATATAGTGGTTCTCTGGTGAAACCACTATGCCGGAAAGGGTTAACCACCAAACTACCAGGAAAAGAAAATCTTATCAACAACTTACTTGACACTGTGAAGGCATTTGAGTTTAAACTGGATTAATGGAAAAATCAGTTGTCGAAAAAAGAGTTTACGTACTTTCCTAAACTGAACAACATTCGTACAATATCTAGTGAACACAAAAAGTCTGGGCAAAGCTTAAGGGCGCCAAAAGAAGTAATTCCTTTGCAATCAGAAGCATTTTATAAAATTCCTTGTTCCTGCGGTAAAGTGCATATAGTATGGCGTAAAGTCCCTATGAACTTACCAATACATGCGAACGGCAGCCAGTCATCTTTTCGGAGAGCTGTAGGTTGCAGGTTCTCGGGTACACCTTTCGAAATTAAAATGGGCGCCACCTAATTGACTGTGACTCAATTAGGAAGAAATCTATATTGATATTTAAATGCAGACAAAATAAAGATTTGGAGGGCTTTTCAATAAAACACTATATAAAGTGCAGACTGTCAAATTTTAATGATCGCCTTGATCTTTTGTTTTTTTTTAAAAAAAGTTGTTTTATAAAATAATGTTTGACATGTGAAGCTTACATTCAAAAATTCAATGAACATGAAGATATACAAAAAATAAATCAAGAAAATGTAAAATATATAAAATATATCAAATATATGAAATGTGATAGAACGTTATTACCATTATATCATTAACCTATGAACATCTGGCGAAATGTCATGTCGCAAATATGAATATATGAAGATTAAATTAAATAGCGCACAGGGAGTCAAAAATTCATAAATTTTCTCTTACACTGCCGCAAGGAAAAAAGTTATAAAAATATAAAGTGTTTCGCCAAGGCTGTTTTACAAAAAATAGGTTACTTACTTCCTTTCTGCTACCTTATATAAAATTCATAAACATAAAAATTAAGAATTAATTCCTTATACTCTTACAGGAAGGAACTCCAAAACCATTGTAGTACTCTTGGTTTATGTACCCCAAAAATTACACCATAAACTTGTATTCTTAACCTGAAACCCTACAAACAATTGTTTGTCTTAAAATAAAATCGACATGGAATGTGCAAAAACAAGTTATTTACAACACAACTATTCAAAGACATTGCCTTACCTCTAGTCATCTAGAGGGCTCCTTCGACGTCAACGGTCACCAATAAAGGGAATTTCCAGACATCTAGAAAGGCTTTTCGAGGATCGACAGCCAAAAACAAAATTCAGGACGCCATTCTGTTTATAAAAGATAATTGCGAATTAGCTCACAGTAGGAAACTAATTTGAAAATCGACTTACCACGTGGTTGATCAAATGTGGAACCAAACAAAATGGGACCAAAATTTATGGCCAGATGATGTCCATAAATAGGCCTTAGACTTTCAACAGCACTGCACTTTAAAATAATTATTTATGGCATACTCTCGGTACTTTAAAAAAATTGGTCCATTAAGGCACTTTTATAAAGCCGGACACATGTTGCACCTCTAAGGAGAGCCAATAGAAAAGGACGAGAAAATCAGTTCCAGAAAATTCAAAGAAGTTTGACATTCCCCTCCATCATTCTTCCTCACTTCAGACTTATGCCAACCTAATGCCATAAAATAAAATAATAATTAGTGGAGTTCACTGCTGGCGCCACTAGCAGAAGGGAGTAAGAACCCGATAACATTCGGTGTCCCCGAATACAGCTGGCGAATTGCTCCGGAGCAGAACCAAAATTATGACTTAAATGAAAAATCAGACACTGTCAAAGCTGGCTGGATACCGAAAAATAAGAAACTAATGCAAGTCTTCCGATTCGTCTCGTCGAATGCAGACCTCTGTGTTGATAACATAAGTGGTGCCACGTGTTCGGTTTTGCTGCTTTATTTCGGGGGGAAACGGGAGACTCAACCGCTCAGAGTGGAAACTAACGACCCCGCTAGAAAGGGAGCAGACGCTGTGAACGTGTGAGGCCTAGTTGTTCCTGTATTCTATCCCGTTCGTCTGCCGCAGTTCTACATAGAATATTAGCGTAATGGCCGCTATGTGGCGGGAGTGGGAGGGGTAAGGGGATAGCTTGAAAGAAAAGGTTATCTCGTGAGACCAGTAGTACTCTCAAGGGGCATCTAGTGGAAGCCAAGATGCATTAGAAAAGTTTTTAAAGAAAGTCAAATTTAAAGAATTGAAATACACGGGGTGATCGGGAGCCCAGAGCTCGCCATCCGGACATCCCACCGATAACGTCCCCAAACCGGAATAAAGTGTATCTCGCTCCGAGGGTCGCCGGATAAAGCGAGTAAGCTCCGGACGGGGAGCAATCTGGCAAGTTGCGAAGTGCAGTGCCAAAAACATATATTGGAAAGGAAAGGAAACTAATGAAACCATAGTGACAGAAGAGAAAGGCAGGCAAATTCCAAATATTTATAAACAAAGCAAAAACAAATTTCTTTTGTCTTAATTTAGAGAAGTTGAAAATACTTTACCAAATGTAATCCAATGAATTATGAATAAAACATATTGAGGTATGTAAAATGTAATTTACATAAAAGTCTTGATATTTTAAAGGTTATATTTAACTGCAAAGTTATAATGTTCAATTTTGTTTCAGATTACTAATGGGCTTAAAATAATGAAAAACCATAAGCAAAATGTCTGTTTAACATTCCATACCAAGCAAACATAAAGAAAGGCAGCTTGAAGAGATGAAAACAAAAAGTTATGTCAACTGAAACTTTCTAATAGTTCGAGTGTTCTCAAAGTCTTAAATTGATATTTACAAGAAAGAAGAGAGTAAATATGTTTATCATAATTCATGTGAGTGAAATGGACTGAAAGAAGAAACCAAAAAACAGAATATTTTATTGTAAATGAAAAAATTGTTATTTTCATTAATAAAGAAGGCCGGTATCTTATGAACTAAAACTGATTATAGATTCAAACTATGTCACTTTCAATAGTAACACCCTATTAATAAAGATTTTATTAACTTTCTTTTATAAAGTGTATGATATGTAAATTTGGAAAAATCCAACTCGTAGAGTTATACGACATGATGGTGTTAGAACACTGTGTAAAAATCAGTAACTATATAACTAGCCAAATTTAGTAATTGCCTCACTGTTACTATAAACTAAATAATTATACATAAATTTGAAAATGTTATAATAGATGAAACTGGACAGTCTATGTCTACTAGGTTTAAGGAATATGAAACATGTATAAAGGCCGTTTTACATGCTGCAATTCTTCTTGCAATATGCAATAGTCTTAAACGTGGGCATGCGCAGTTTAACAAAATCGTGCAAGTCTCTACATGATTTATGTAGATCCCGTTCTATAAACATTTTGCCTCTTTTTCTTTCCGATTTTTCATCCATTCTTAAATAATTAGCGTACTTTTCTTTGTCCGATGGCAAAAATTTTTCAGTCGGTCTTATATTTACTCTTTCTTGGTTTAACCATGGTCTAACCCACCATCTTCTTTGTCTTCTTTCCACGTTGCTGGTTTGCAAAAGAATAGCAGCAGCAATAAATAAAAAAACTGAAGCAGCAATTACTTTTTTCGGGTTGGATTTACTTATTTTACGGTCCATTTTAACTTGTAATAATAATTTAATTCGCACCACAAGTTTAAGTAAACTGTCGACTGAAAACAATTTTGAATCAAGTAGGCTGAAGTCCGCAAGTAAATTAAATTTTCAAAAGTTGGCTACATATTGCAATTGAAACACAATTGCAGCTTGTTTAAACAACTTGTAAGAAACAAATTGTTCAAACCGCTGTCGCTGAACACCAGCATACAACAGAACACATGATCAACGTAAAAAACACGAAGATTCTGGGGCTATTATAAACGAAAAATTTTATAAAACATTTACGCCTTATTTAGTACTTAGTACAATATTATTGCATTGTCACTGAAGTACCTGAAAAATTGATTACAAATTTTAAACCGGAAAGACAGACATACCAAAAAAACAAGTTAAATAAAAGCTGTCAAAATAAATTGTTTTATTCTCGTAACTTCTGAACTGCTTAAAACTTTTAAATATTCCGCCAATATTTTTTTGTAATAATCAAATTAATTATTCAAATTGCATTAAGTTTGTAGGCTTATATATAGATCAAAATTTAGCTTGGAAGCAACATATAGGATATTTAAGAGTACAAATTTCTCCAATAATTGGAATTTTAATTAAAATTCGTAATTATATTTCTCTTAATTTCTTAAAATATATATATTTTGCTTTAATGTATTCAAAATTACAGTATCTAATGCAGTGTGGGGCGCTGCATGTAAAAAGAAAACAATAAAACCATTAAAAAAATACAAAATAGATCAATATAATTTATTTACCGTTTACGATATCTGGAGCCCACCATTAACCTACACAAGTCTAAAAATCTTTAAACATTTCTATAATGTATAATACTAAATTGTGTATTTTTATTCATTCATCAACTAAAAATATAAAAAACACGAATTTGAATTTTATTACAAATAATAACGTTCATGACCATAATAGAAGACAAACTGATTGTTTAACCACCATAAAATAGTAATTTTGGCAAACAATGTATCTTACACAGGCAGCTAATTATTACAGTAATCTACCAAAAGCATTTAAAAATATTAACAAAATTGATACTTTTAAAAAACACTTAAAGAAACATTTTCTGCAGAATTAATATCTTCACAATTGATGTATTTTTTAATGTTTACAGTTTTTAATTTATTTCTAATTTATAATAACGTTTATCCGCTTATATATTTTATATTCATTATTTATTAGTTCTTTTAATAATTGCAGTTTTTAATTTATTTGTAATTTATAATAATGTTTATACATTTATGTATGTATATTAATTGATAATTAGTTCCCTACTATAAACAATGTTGTAATAACTAACTGATTAATAAGAAATACAGTTTGCACAGTTCCATGTAATTTTTTAGTGAAGTAATTTATTAAAAAAAAAACATTATGACAGCAGTCAAAAAAATTGATTTTTTCCTGCGACTTTTAAACTTATTAAAATTTTTAAATACGTTTTCATAGTCCCATGTAGTTTTTAGTGGCATAATTTATTTAAAAAAATATTTTGACATCTGTCAACTTACGTCCCACGTCCCTAAGTATAACTAATGCATTTTGTTATTTAACTAACATTTAATGTTACTAAACAAAACATAATATTTTCTGCGCTGGCATCTTTTAGTTAATTCTCCGTATATTCGTTAACACCATATTTAATAATACTTACCCACCAAACAATTTAGGATTACCAAATGGGCAAACTTGTATTGCTCGACAGTATCTATCATATTAGGTCGTTGGTTCCTTAAGTGCTCTAACATAGATAATGCGTCCACATATCCCTCGCCTACTGCCATCCTCAGGCATATGTCACATAGGATAAAGGTTCCTGTTCTACCGACCCCAGCACTGGAATACAGAACAAATAAGTTCCAGCCATTAAGATGGAATTTAATAATATCGATAATTTTTCTTTTCTTTTCTAGGATATATATAATATATATATATACATATATATATATATATATATATATATATATATATATATACAGGGTTATGATAAATTAAGGAATAAATTCATTATCTTGGAAATTAAAAAGGTAATAGAAAAACGCTCGAACCCGTCGATTTGGATTTATTTTTACGCATATTTAGAAATTATTTTAAACTATACAGGGTCACTCACAAAAGTTGTACAACTGTCATCTTTGATTTTTTCAATACAACGCCTTATTTTTTTCTGCTGATTTGAATTCTCTATGAAATTCTAGATATTTTTGGTATAACATAACCTATACTGAAAATCAACAGTTATCGAAATATGTTTATCTAAATAAAACATAAAACACATATCAGGAAATTAAATAAGAAAACTATTTTATTAAATTTTGAAAATGTCCACCATTTACAGCTCTACAATGCCCTAGACGATGGAAAAACTCTTGTTGCACATTAGTAACTGTATCACATTGAATATTTCTTATAACAGTTCGAATACGTTCCTTAAGAATTTCAATAGTATGTGACTTATTTTTATACACTTCGTTTTTCACATACTTCCAAAGAAAAAAGTCTAACGGGCTTAAGTCCGGCGATCTTGACGGCCACTCTATTGTCCCACGTCGCCCAATCCATCGTCTCGGAAAGGTTTCATTTAAGTATCTCCTGACATCAGCTGCAAAATGGGGTGGTGCCCCATCCTGTTGATACCATAACAGTTCACTGGGAAGATCCGGACCGTTTACATTCGGATGTAGGGTAGCTAATGCTGGTATAAGATTCTCTTCCAAAAATTGAAGATACATTTGCCCCGTTAGTAAGGAATCAAAGAAATATGGGCCTATAACTTTATTGCCTACAATACCTGCGTATACATTAACACTTTGACGATACTGTGTATGACTTTCCCTGTACCAGTTAGGATTTTCTCGTGCCCAGTGTCTAAAATTTTGTTTATTTACTTCTCCATTGAGACAAAATGTTGCCTCATCTGTGAAACAAATTCTTTTGACAAATAATGGATCATGATTACATATGTTGGTCATAATTTCGCAAAACTCGTTTCGGCGATCTGAATCATCATTTATTAATTCTTCGAATTTCACTTTATAGGGATAAAAATTTTCTTTTTTCAAAAATTTGGAAACTGTTGTTTGATGTATATCATTATCATAGGCTGCGTCAGTAGTTGAGGAATGTGGATTATCTTAAAAAGTTAAGAGAACGTCTAGTTTCTTTTCATCTGAGATCCTAGGGCGACCTTTTCCAAAGCGGTCCGTAACACTACCAGTATCCGTCCATTGCCTTTCTATTTTGCTCACTGCAGACTGAGTAACAGGTTGCCTATGAGGATATCTATTGTTAAACAGCTGACAAACTTCTTTTTGTGTCCTAGTCTTATCACCAGTACCAAGCATTATTAGAATTTCAATTCTTTCTTTCTCTGTTAAACGCATAGTCAATATTTGAAATCAAAATGGCAGGTCGTAAATAAATTATATGACTTGTCAACACAGTGACAGTGACAAAGTCATTTTTCTTTGGGATTACGCGACAGACATAGGTAGGGTATACAAATGTCCGATAGGTTATTAAATACACAGGTTTTATTTAGATAAGAATATTTCGATAACTGTTGATTTTTAGTATAGGTTATGTTATACAATAATGTCTAGAATTTCATAGAGAATTCAAATCAGCAGAAAAAAATAAGGCGTTGTATTGACAAAATCAAAGATGACAGTTGTACAACTTTTGTGAGTGACCCTGTACAGTTTAAAATAATATCTAAAAACGCGTAAAAATAAATCTAAATCGACGGGTTCGAGCGTTTTTCTATTACCTTTTTAATTTCCAAGATAATGAATTTATTCCTTAACTTATCATAATCCTGTATATATATATATATATATATATATATATATATATATATATATATATATGTGTGTGTGTGTGTGTGTGTGTGTGTGTGTGTAACGATATGAGCGTTTTAAACGTCAGTAATAGTAAACAACTCGAGGAACTTAAGAGAGCTATATCAGACCGCAATGCATAGCTGAATCAAACCATTACTAAGCTCCAACAGGAACTGCAGTCATCTTTAAATAATACCATTGAGGAACTGCGTGCTGAAAATAGCGAATTAAGGAAAAGGATTGAACATATAGAAAGGAGGAATAGGAAAAACAACATCGTTATATTTGGCTTACCTTGTAAAAATCTACATACCACTGAGCTGGTCAATTGGGTTATAACGGAACTCTATAAATTGTTGGAATTTAAGATTGACCTTTACGACTTAAATAACGTTTATTTTATTGGGAAGGCCCAAAGCTCCAATCGACCCCTATTGCTGGAATTCAATAGTTATATAGCTAAGACTAAAATCTTCAAAAACGCTTTTAAGCTGAAGAGCAAGGGTGTCTCTATCTCGCACGATCTTTCTCCACCAGAGCGAGAAGTCCAAAAGGTGCTGGTTGCAAATCTAAAGCAAGCCAAACAAAAAAAGTTGGTTGCCTATATCAGAGGTGACAAACTACATATTGGCGATGAGATTTTTACGTACGCAAAACTTATAAGGAAAAAAGCAAATAGAAAGAATTCAGTAAACTCTAATATTGAATCTGCTGGCGCCGAAGAAGACGTTTTTATACTACCTTCTCCTCGTCTATCAATTAGCGCGCCAAATACGCCTGAACAAAATCATACTAAAGTCAAAGAAGGTAAAGAAGTAAAAGAACCAACAATGACGTGTGGCAACGTGACTGAGCGTGCTACACGGGCTCCCTCGGTGAGAACGTCAGAGTCTACGTCATCGTCAACAACATCGTCAGTACTTGCTAGCGTCGACTGCAACAAGGCGAAGACTACGAATAAGCCGAATGGTGCGACTGGTACGGATACCCCTCCCTTAAATCCCTCTCTGAGGTCGAGATCTACCCGCGTACAGGTGCCAGGAAAAAAGTAAAGAAGGTTTTTGCAATTGGAAAAATGAGTGGATGTTATAGTTAGTTGTAAGTAGTTGTAGGTTTACTATGATCTTGTTTATGTTAACCTTTGTCGTAGAATAGTAGAATTGTAGCATTTTGCCGTTTTTTTTTATTGTATATTAATTGTATATTGAGATTACCATGAATCAGTTTTTATCAGTGAGTACGAATACAGACCTTTCGAAACACTTAAATTAGACGATATCGAGTCTTATAACCATACTTATAGTAACCATTCAGGTTTCACTGTGTTGCAGCAGAATATTAGGAATATAGCGAAAAATTTTGACATTTTTTTGACAGTGTTAAAGCAAATGTCGGGTTGTATGGACTGTATTATGTTGACTGAAACGTGGCAAATTTCAGACAAAAGCTTCTTTGAGATGGAAGGATATTCCTCTTATTACAGTAACGGTAATATAAATAAGAATGATGGTGTTATGGTTTCTGTAAGGAACAGTCTAAACTGTAATTGCAGAACAATTAGTATTGGTGAGAGTCAGACCATTGAACTAGAAATAACAACAAATATTTACTATATTTTTAATTACATCGATATATAGACCACCATCCACTTGCTGCAATTTGTTTTTAAATGCACTGGGGGTATATCTAAACAGGTCAAGGGTTGATGCGTGGCTGGTGGGTCATATAATTGGTGGTGACATAAATATAAATATAAGGGATGAACATAATGAAACAGTGAATAATTACTTAAATCCAATGAGCGAGTTTAACTATATATCATTAATAAACACTAGAGTTCAGAATGAATCATATAGCTGTCTGGACCATTTCTGTGCAAAATGTAAATTAAATATAGAAGAAACTTTTTCCTCTGCAGTAATTAAAAATGATATTACTGACCATTATACTCTAGTGCTCAATGTTTCCAATAACACAATCAATTTTGTACACTCTCAAAAAACAATAAAAGAAAAAAAATATTGTAACTACCAAAATATAAGAAGTGAATTAAAATTATATAATTGCGAATATTTCTACAGACTAAACGATGTACAAGAAATCACTACATACTTTCTTACCACTCTTAAACAAATAATAATTAACAACACCCGAAGCGTCAAAATAAAAAAATAAGATCAACCGCGTAAATGCTGGATAACAAACGGGATAATAAAGTCCATCAAAACTAAAAATAAACTATATAAGAAATTTAAACAAAGTCCAGTTCTCCATAGAAATGAATATATACGTTACAAAAATTCGCAGACTAATAAAGAAAACCAAAATATCGTTTCTTCGTAATAAAATAGACGAAAACAAAAATGATCCAAAAAAGCTATTGAATACGATTAAAACAAAGTACAGATCTATCAAAAATAAATCAAATCAAAGATGAAAGGGGAACACCTGTTGAAAATCCACAGGAAATTGCAAATATATTTAATAACTACTTTACAGAGGTGGGAAGTAAGTTTGCAAAAAACGTATCACCTCCAGAGTTTGGAAAAGAACGAAAGAGCCAAACATTAAATTCTTTCTATTTGCAAGAAACTGGTCCCGAAGAAATTGAAAAAACAATACTCTCCTTAAAGCCTAACAAAGCTCCTTGTTTGCAATTGAGCGTTTTTATAAATTACGCGCCAATTTGTTTAAACAATTTGTAGTTTAATTTATGCCTCACAGTTGGTAGTGTATCTATCAACTAAACCGTGCGCAGAGCGGAGAGTTTTGCCGCGGATAAAAACAAGACTTGCAAGACGACTTAACTCGAAGTCAGAGGTCCGGCGGTCAATTATTTAAAGTTCAGACAATTTGTGTATTCTTTTTCTCAACAGCGTGTGTTCCAATGGTCTACTAGTGGTGATTATTCAATTTGTAAAAAAGGCCGGCCGGCACGTCAAGATAACGATCCCAGAACGATAGGTGAGTGGTTTTACACTTATTGGTTGTGAGCATTACCAAATTCGTGCTTTTTCATACATTTAATTAACAATATTCGAAGTATTGTGTTTTTTAATTTAATACCAAACACTCCTGGATATGATTTAATATCCTCGGAGGCGCTAAAAGAAATTAGAGTTGAAATTTCTACGCAGCTTTCTTTTATAGTCAACAAAATAATAAATACTGGGATAGTTCCTAATGAATTTAAAATTACTATAGTAAAACCTTTATTTAAAAAGGGTGACAAACTAATTACCGAAAACTATCGGCCAATATCGCTTATTACATCTCTAGCTAAAGTTTTTGAAAAAATAATAAAAAATCGATTAAGCGCGTATCTGGATATCTTTGGGATGAAAATCGGTACGCAAGAGGCAATAAATGAATTGATTTCTAAAATCTACAGGTCCGTGGATAGCAGACAACCGACTATGTGCATTTTTCTCGACCTATCTAAGGCGTTCGATACAGTGGATCACGTTCTACTTCAAGAAGCCTTGGTGGTCAGTTGGAATTGTTTCAAAATTATTTGTCCGGTAGGAAGCAATCCGTTCAAGTTGATAATATACTTAGTTCTGAGAGGGTAGTTTCAAGCGGAGTGCCTCAAGGTACTGTACTGGGCCCAGTCTGGTTTTCAATATATTTGAACAGCCTTTTCGATTTAAAGATCAATAGTGAAATCATAAGTTTTGCAGATGATACCGTTCTGTCTTATGTTGATCGAGATTGGGAATTACTTAAACAAAAAGTTCAAGCAGACCTGAAGAAAATCTTTAACTGGTTTTCGCACCAAGTACTAACGGTGAATTATGAGAAGACTAAATGCATGTTTTTACCTCCTACAAAAATTACATGTCAAGATTTAATTCGATAAACGTTAACTACAATAATCAAACTATTACTATCCTAGCAATTCCAGAAATAAAATATTTGGGAATCACCATAGATTCGCATTTACGATGGGATAGCCATGTAAACAACGTGAAAAATACTCTCACGCTCGACATAAGGTTATTAAAAACTTTATATTACACTTTTGTTGAGTCTAGACTCTGTTATGGACTATTAGCGTGGGGAGGAGTTAATGATAATTATCTAAAAAACCTGGAAGTTGTGCAGAAAGCAATTTTAAAAATTATCTTTAAAAGAACAAATTTATATATTAAATATTAAAAATATGTATTTTCCTAAATAAAAACCATAATATCTTAACATTAGACCATCCGCATAACACTCGACAAAGAACACAAAGTTTTTCTAAAACATCTATTTATAAAAAAATCATAGGTCAAAGAAGCTTCCTTTATTTGTCTCCCAGGGTGTATAACTTTTTACCAGCAAACTTAAAAAAATTCATAACTGGCCAAAACCTGAAGTATACATTTAAGAAGCAGATAAAGCAATTTATTGCGTCAAGTGAGAGAGACGCCATACATAATGTTGTCGATATGAAAAACTGATATTATATTGTCTCTCGTATGTCAATAGCGTTGCGATTTTGTGTCTTTTATTTTTCTTTTTAGAATTAATGTATGTCCAGTGTGTTCTTTGATTCTAATATGTTAGCAATCATCACCTACATCCGGTGTAAAGGCTCATGTAGGTATTACTATGTTTATTTAGGATAAATATGTATATGTATATATTATATATTTGAATATATGTATATGGTTGACAAGGACTATATATTCTTTTAATAATAAAGTATATTTGAGTTTGAGTTTAAATTTTATATCTTTGGTTTCTGGTAAGTATTGCCATTCCTTTTATAACTATTATTTATATTTATATCCCCTACCATAATAAAAGTGAACTCTTTTTGAACATTTAAACCTCGAAAATGTTGATTTTATTCGTGAGAATATGTATGAAATCAGATGTGAGTTTCTTTACGCAAAATATCTAAAAATCGTAATTACAAAGACATAAGCGAAGCATCTCATACTGCGAAAAGCTAGGTTATATATTTATTAGTTTCTGTTACCTGCTATGAACGATTAGTGGAAAATCTTTGGATTGCAACTTCAGAGTTGCATGTAAAATCGTTTCCAAACTGTCGGGAAATGAAGGTACCCCGTGATTTGGCCACACTTTCAAGTGAAGTTGTCTAACCTAAAAATTCTTACCAAGTAAATGTAACGTAGGATAGTATTTAAGTATAGTTTGCGCAAAGATTTAGTTAAAGTTCGAATAATTCCAGCTAAACACCGAAGTATGTGTTTATTTTTAATCGCTGCCGATATACAATAGGTGAAGCGTCCTTGTTCTACGACTCTTGCTGAAATAATAGATTCTTTAGATTCGTTTAAAGCCTGGGGTATGATGAAATACCAATAAAAATTATTAAAATTACGCAATTACTCCAATTTTATGTCATCTAATCAAAACTTCTTTTACAGAAGAAGTTTATCCGAACAATTTAAAAATAGCCAAAGTTTTTCTTATTTATATCTACAATAAAGTTGAACAATTTTTAGAAAATCAGGATGTCTTCTTTTTTTATTAATACGGCTTTCGCAAATTCAAGGACACTGAGGTAGCAGCAGTTGATTTAGTAACTAAAATTCAATATGGTTTAAGGCCGTTTTACATGCTGCAATTCTTTCTTGCAAGTTGCAATAGTCTTGAACAAAAGCATGCGCACTGGCAAGACATTTTTACCTTTTGTCAAACTGCGCGTGCCTTTGTTCAAGATTATTGCATATTGCACATATATATATATATATATATATATATATATATATATATATATATATATATATATATGTATATATATATATATATATATATATATATATATATATATATATAAGTGTATATATATGTATATATGTATATATATATATATATATATATATATATATATATATATATATAGCAAAAGGCAAAAATATATAATTGTTGTATGTAAGCGGCCTACGAAAAGACATTGCTTTCGATTGTGTCACAGTATACCCGTCCTGCGATCGCTTTCTGGGCCCCTTACCCTCATCAAACAGGCTTGTATACAGGGAGATCTCAATTAAGAAATCATCAATGCGACACAATCAAAAACGAAAACGTCTATAAAAGTGGAAAAATTCCACGAGCCAAGCATAACACTTGCCCCCACCTATTGGGGATCCGGAGAGTACCGGCTGCGAGCCATAAGGATTTTAGCGAATAGATTTAAAAATGCGTGGTTAAAGTGAAAAATAAATAAAAATGTGTTTTCACACACCTTTATTTAGATTTCTTGACCGGAAAAAAAATATATATATATACTATATATATATATATATATATATATATATATATATATATATATATATATATATTTCTCTTCTTGAACCTTACAATTTATAAATATCAAGTACTTTCTTGGGATTAGGTTCGTGGATTGAACAAAGAAACTTTAATTGACGTTTCGCCTGTCCATTTCAGGCTTTTTCAAAATATTTAATTCTGCACATCTAAAAATTAAATACAAAAAGTGTATATATGTAAGTTAATAAATAAAAACAATTAGGTATAACGGCACGCACTAAAATTATTAAAACATTTATTTAAAATAGTACAGTACATACCTTGAGAAAGATGTTCTTTTACCTTGCTTGGCGGTGTGGAGGTAAGTGTACACTGGTTAAAGAATTCTATTGTTTTTTTTTTATATATATCCTTTAGTTTTTCTGATTATATTTACAATGTAGAACTATTTGTGGATACGGGTTGTTTTAAAAGTATTTGTGTGAGTCTGACAGTATGCAGTATGTATTTATGATTGATGGAAAATAGTTTATAACAATTGAATTAAATTAGATTGTGATATATTTGGATGAGATTGTCAATGTCTTTCCGATCGTTTACTGTATTTTTTTCTTTTTTTATCTCGACCATTTCTTTGAATGTCAGTTTATGGTAATGTTGTTCTTTTGATAAGACCGTTGTACCCGAAAAATCAAATTCATGTTTCATGTCTCTTTCATGTTTATGTAGTGCTGTGGAAGCATTTTTTGTATATTTGTGCCCATTTAGTCTATTTGATAGGTATTGTGTGGTCATGCCTATATATTTTTTGGGGCAGTTTAGGCAGGGAATGCTGTAAACTACGTTTGATTGTTTTTTAATTGGTGTCTGACTTTTTAGTGGTGTATATATATATATATATATATATATATATATATATATATATATAAACGGGGTGTAATTTAAATAATGGCTGAAAATGCAGGATATGATTTCTTAGCTTATTTAAGAAAGAAAAGTTCATATGAACATACGTCCTAAACCGTTCAGCTTTTGAGCTACAGTAGCACAGAGCTACACTACTTTAATACTGTTCTTAGTATTTTCATAAAATTTGGCACGCATCTAGTAAGCATCAATAGGCATTTTTTTTCTGTAGAAGATTTTTTGATAATTTTAGCAGTGCTGTCCGTGCGGAATGTAGACTGGAAATTTTTTTAAAAAAAGTATGGTACGCCACTGCTTAACTTTTTTTCGTCCGACGCATTGTTTTCGCGTAATAAAAATAAAAATTGTTTTCATGCATTTGTGGTATAACGAAATTATTTTAAACTAGTAGGCTGGTGCCCTATTTTGTTTCTAAAATAATGACATTTGATCAATTACGTTGCGGTCTTATTTTGACAAGTATTCATAAAAGTTGCAGTTTTTTACATTGTGAAAATTTCTTTAATCAATAATAAAAAGAAAATAAGTCAACTATGTTAAGATTTACAAATTCCGAGTTAGCAAATATAGATATAGATACCTACGGACTTGCTGACGGGAATGCGTTTATGTCTAGGCGGATATATCAAGAGCGGTATCCAAATCGTATCATTCCCGATGCCAGAATGTTTTCAAGAATAGACAGAAGACTACATGAAACTGGGAGTCTTAGCATTGACAATAGTTCCAAAGGGGCACATTGCACGGTGAGAACACCAGAATTAGAAGAATCTGTTTTGAACACAATTGAGAACATCCAGAAACAAGTACAAAGAAAATTGCGGTAATGATAAATGTTTCCCATTTTCTTATTTGGAAAATACTTGTTGACAATTTACTATACCCATAACGTATTCAAAGGGTTCAAGCACTGCTGCCGCATGATTTTCCATTGCGTTTAAATTTCTGCCGATGGTTTTTAGAAAAACCCGAAATTTCCATAATAATTACGTATGTGCAGAAGAAAACCCACATCAGGACAGTTTTCCGTGAATGTGTGGGCTGGAATAGTTGGAGATTTCCTCATAGGACCGTTCTTCCCTCCAGGGCGACTGGATGGACTATCCTAACGCCACTTTCTTGAAAACGATTTACCAATTTTGCTCGAGAATGTTCCTCTTTTATTAAAAGAAGAAATGTGGTACATACATGATGGTGCTCCTGCACATTTTAGTATTCATGGTAGGGAATTTCTAAATGAGGCGTTTACCATTCGCTGGATAGGACGTGGAGGAACTCAATCTTGGCCTCCCTGGTCCCCTGATTTAAATAGTTTAGACTATTTTTGTGGGGGCACCCCAAGACTCTAGCTTATACTACACCTGTTCAAACTGTGGAAGAACTAAGGCAACAAATTTTACTTTCTTGCCAAACCATAGGAAATGCTCCTGGAACTTTTGAAAGGGTTCGCCAATCCATGAGAAATACAATTGAAGCCTGTATTCTAGCAGAAGGAGGACATTTTCAACAATGTGATAATTAAATTAAATATTAGTTTATTTTATGCATAGAAGTTGTCAAAACTTGTAAGAATTTTTTTTAGTTTACATACATTGCAAAATCGATAAAATCTCATGTGGCAGTTTGTAGGTAAGATGTGTTTTTGTCTAATTGTATTAAATTAAAGTCTATCGATTAAAATAGCTACTACTATAACTCAAGTTTAATACAAAAAATTTATTAGTAAGTATTATTTTGAGTATTGACAGTTTAAACAGTTCGTCTGACAAAAAATGTCAAAAACTTAATAAACGAGGATTTCAAAAATAATTCTCATATTTTTTAATCTTCAGTCTATATATATATATATATATATATATATATATATATATATATATATATATATATATATATATATATATATATATATATATATATATATATATATATATATATATATATATATATATATATATATATATATATATATATATATATATATATATATATATATATATATATATATATATATATATATATATATATATATATATATATATATATATATATATATATATATATATATATATATATATATATATATATATATATATATATATATATATATATATATATATATATATATATATATATATATAATATATATATATATATATATATATATATATATATATATATATATATATATATATATATATATATATATTTATATATATATAAATATATATATATATATATATATATATATATATATATATATATATATATATATATATATATATATATGTTGATTTCTACTCCTTCACGGATGGAAAAATACAATGTGTTTTCATTCCGGGTGTACATCCGTTCACTACTGTCGTTCTGAAAAGAACAGTTTTGCTGACGTTTCGCCAAAATCATATTTGGCATTTTCGAAGCTTTCTTTCTCGCGTCCGAATAGAGACTGAAGTGTTGGTGGCTGCGACGCTTCCTTTTATACCCCCACTCGGGGCCGAAGGTTATATCTGCGCAGGCGTTGGTCCTTATTTATGTTTTCCGGATGGTGTTGTTGTTGCGCTAATTGCGCTTGATTTTTTGCGATTTTAGATTTGTCGATTATTGTCTTCCATACTGTTGGTAGTTTTAATGATTCGTCCCTTTTATTCAATTCACCTTGTTTTTCAATTTCTATGGCTTCTCGGATTATTCTGGTCTTATAATGTTCTATATTGGCAATCTCACTACACCCGTCGAAATTTATTTTATGGCCGGTTTCCTGATGATGTAAGAATAAAGCTGAGGTTGTTTGTTTATTTCTGATGCTGAGTTTATGCTCTTCCACTCTTGCTGATATTCGCCTGTTAGTTTGCCCTACGTACAACTTTTCACAGTCCTGGCACGGAATACTGTACACTCCGTGGTTTTCTAGTTTGATTTTATCTTTTGGGTTTCCGAGTAGTTTACCTATAGTTGTTTGTGGCTTGTGTATTGTTTGTATGTTGTGTTTCCTCAGAATTCTTGCGATTCTGTCTGTTGTGCCTTTTACATATGGTAAGACTACTCGTTGCTTTCCCGGTTCATATTTTTTGTTGTTCGTTGTTCGGGAAACCTGTGCATTAATAGCTTTCTCTATGGTGCGATTTGTGTAGCCATTTTTCTTTAAAGCACTAGATATTACCTTAAGTTCGTTTTGTCTCGTCTGTGTTTCAGTTAGTCGCACGGATCTAGATATTAGAGTATTTGCCACAGCTTGAATTTGTGCTGAATGATGATGTGATTTTGCATTTAAATATCTGTCTGTATGTGTTGGTTTTCTATACACGGTGTATTCGAAATGCCCTTTATGTAGTTTGTGACCAAAACATCTAAAAATGGTAGTTTGTTGTTTTCCTCTAACTCTAGAGTAAATTGTATTCTCGGGTGGATTGAATTTACGTGAGTCAGAAATTTTTCGAGCTCTGGATGACCATGTTGCCATATAATAAATATGTCATCCACATAACGAATCCATAATTTGGGTTTTAAACTTGCTTTCTCAAGAGCTTCTTTCTCGAAATATATCATAAATAAATTCGCGACTGCTCGTGATAGCGAGATGGTGCTCCAGTGGGGGTGCGGATGGTGCTCCAATGAGGTCCTCGCTATCACCAGTAGTCGCGAATTTATTTATGATATATTTCGAGAAAGAAGCTCTTGAGAAAGCAAGTTTAAAACCCAAATTATGGATTCGTTATGTGGATGACATATTTATTATATGGCAACATGGTCATGCAGAGCTCGAAAAATTTCTGACTCACGCAAATTCAACCCACCCCAGAATACAATTTACTCTAGGACATTTCGAATACACCGTGTATAGAAAACCAACACATACAGACAGATATTTAAATGCAAAATCACATCATCACCCAGCACAAATTCAAATGTGATTTTGGCGAAACGTCAGCAAAACTGTTCTTTTCAGAACGACAGTAGTGAACGGATGTACACACGGAATGAAAACATATATATATATATATATATATATATATATATATATATATATATATATATATATATATATATATATATATATATATATATATATATATATATATATATATATATATATATATATATATATATATATATATATATATATATATATATATATATATATATATATATATATATATATATATATATATATATATATATATAAACTGCCTGATGAGCCTTGCCGGGTCAAATGCCGTGGTAGCAGATGGCCCTTGGCCCTGAAAACGAACATAGCATCATGTTTTGGTCGATTCTCGACAAAATGGTGACGGAGTAATCCTTACCGTTAGTTGTTTCGTTTGTATAACTTTTTACAACCAAGAACCGCTCAGAAATTGAAATTTCTGTTTTTCTTCTATATATATATACAGGGTGGCCCATCGAAAACGTACCGCAAGGCATAACGGCCAGGGTAATTTTTTTTTCAAAAAATCCAAAAACACGTCAATTTTGTTTGTGAGGGGGACAACTTTTGCCCTTAAAATGATCGCAAAATTTTCAACCCTCTAAGCGGGGGTGTCATCCCCCAAACTTTTTCAAATAGGAAGAGGGGTCAAGTGGTACCGCAATAAAAAGGGCTTTCTATTCTCTATACATTCCCGCTTTGGTTTTGAAAATCGGTCAAGTCATTTAGAAAATATGAAGGATTGAAATTTGAAAAATACATTTTTCAAAAAACGCATAAATTGAATTAAATAAAAAAAAACTTACCGTATTAATGAAGCAAATGCTGAAAATGTTGCCCGTCGACCTCCATACAGTAATACAAATTAGCTTCAAATCGTTCTCGAACATTCTGAAGAACTTGAGGGGTCACTTCGCGACAAACGTCAATAATTCGTGTTCGCAGATCTTCTAATGAGGCAAGTGGAGTGCTATACACTTTACTTTTTATGTGTTCCCATAGAAAAAAGTCTAAAGGAGTCAAGTCGGGTGACCGGGGAGGCCACTCAATGGCACCCCTTCGTCCTATCCACCGCCCGGGAAAGTTAGTGTTTAAATAATTACGCACATTTTGAGAGTAATGTGGAGGTGCACCGTCTTGTTGAAATATCAGTTCCGCTTCAACGTATCCAGGATTATTTTCGATGATGTCAGTTAGGGCTGGGTCGATGGTATTTTCCAGTAAATCTAAGTACATATCACCTGTTAGAGTTCCAGGAAGAAAAAAAGGACCCACAATAGAATTTCCAAAAATACCAGCCCACACGTTCAATTTCTGAGGATGTTGTGTGTGCACCTCGTGAAATACCCTGGGGTTGTTCTCAGCCCAGTACCGACAGTTATGCCGATTAACTACACCGTTCAAAAAGAAAGTGCACTCATCCGAAAAACACACATTGAATAGAAAATTATTATTATTGGCCACTCGTTCACTAATAGTTTCACAAAATTGCAAGCGGCGATCAAAATCGTCTTCGTTGAGTTCTTGTACCAACTGAATTTTATACGGGTGGAAATGGTGTTTTTTCAATATTCTTTGGACACTTGTACGATTCACGCTGGTCTCATTGGCTAATTTTCTTGTACTCAGCGTACTATCCATGGCAACTTGGCCCAATACAAAGACCTCCATAGCTTCATTTACTACAGGATTTTCCATCTGCCTCTTTTTATTCATAAAGGATCCAGTTTCGCGAAATTTTGCTACTAACTCGCGAACAATTTTGCCGGAAAGGTGTTTTTCAGGATGTCGTTCATTAAATATCTGCGCAACCCGATTGTCACATTCATTATTTTTAAAATAAAGTTCGATTATTTCCACTTTTTCTGCAAGTGAGTACACCATAATTATTGATAAAAAATTTAATGATATTGAGAAATTTAAACGCACAAGTTACAGAACAGCTATCTAGCAACTACCGCACCTGATCGTTGTGGCATGTCAAATCACTAAAATCAGCAGTAAACATCTAAAATAACAGGACAAAAATAGCGAATTGGTCGAAGGAATTTATCCTTATCATTTACTCTGATAATTTGTAAATAAACATTTTAAATTTCAATCCTTCATATTTTCTAAATGACTTGACCGATTTTCAGTGGCGGCTCGTGGTGTTTAGGCTAGGGTAGGCGACAACCACAATAATTTCAAGAATAATGACGTTATAAGAAAACGTTAAGCCGCGTACACACTTAGCTGACAACTAAGTTTTATAAATTAAATTTATCCGCCTATATTTTAAAAGGGCGAATTTACTTATTATGACATCCGTAAAGTTATCAGCCTTCTGTAAGGAGCAGAACAACTCTTTTTCTATTGAAATTAGCGCAAGTGACGATAAACGTTCATTTTTTATTGTATTGCGAGAATACGTTTTTATTCGCTTTAAACAAGAGAAATGTCTTTCCACTGAGGTACTTGTAATAGGTATGGTAGCAATTAACGCAAAAAGTTTGTAACTTTCAGGAAATATTTCTTGAAGTTCATTTTTTACGAAATGTTTTAAAATTGCCTCGACTCTCAGCAATGCAAATTGTTCATCGAGATATATTACACTAAGCTCATTAATTAATTTTTGTTTGTCAAAGAAATTTTTATAAAAGTTGGTCACATTCGTCACAAATTCAAGCGGAAAATTTTTGCTATATTCTTCGAATTTTGAGGAATCCGCTAAAGAAAAATATAATAACTGAGACATATCTGCAAACCTAACTTCTATTTGAGTCACAATATTGTCAATTATCTCATAAAATAAAATGCGTAAAGAACTTTGCTCATCGCCTTTAATGGTGTCCGATAACTTAATTCTTTTTGACAATTGCCCTGAGTCCCTATTATTCAAAATCCTTGTTTGGGCTTGTTCAAATATTGTATTAAACATTGTCTCATTTCTCAATAACTTGATACGATCTCTTGCCATAAATATTTGCTTTTTACAATAGGTGATGTCCAATGATTTTTTCTGTAGAATGTTGAAAAGGGGGTCAGTTATGTCAAAAATATGTTTATACACAGCGGTAAGAAACGAAAATTCTAAATCGTTCATAAATTTAAGATATCCCTTGGCCCCGTTTATTGACTCAGCCGATGATGATTGGTCGTCAATAATTTTAGAAAAAACTAATTTTAGGCCTTCCCATTCAGAGTGCAAGATTTGAATGATTTTAGAACGGGAAGCCCACCTGGTGTCTGAACTGGAAGAAATCCTCTTTCCTATCGTCGAATCTAAAGTAAATGTCCGTTTTGCAGACTGATGAAAAAATCCGGGAATCGAGGACGCACCTGCGAAAAAAATTCGGCAATTTTTTATATTTTTTGAACCAGTTTGTAAAACCAAATTCAATCTGTGCGCACTACAATGCGTAAACAAAGCAAAAGGAGCATCATCTTTAATTTTTTTTTGCAAACCATTCAATGAACCTGCCATCACACTAGCACCATCGTAGCATTGCCCAACTAATTTTGTTTTATAATCGAAATTGCCTATGACTGTAACAATTAATCCATACATTGCGTCCGCTGTTCTGTCTTCGCTAACGTCATGAAAACCCAAGAAACTTTCTTTGATTTCACCGTATTTATTAACGTACCGAATTGAAATCGCACATTGGGACTTCTCAGTAATATCCGTAGTATCGTCAGCTTGCACTGCAAAAAACAACGACTCTTTTATCTCCCTATGAATTGTATCTGCAAGGTAATCGGAAATACAGGATATCAAATCATTCTGGATAGTTTTTGATAAACCAGAAAAAATATTTCCAATTTTTTTTAAATGTTGTTGTATTTCGTTATCACGTTTAATTAACAGATTAAAAGTTTCCCGAAAATTTCCCGCACTAACGGAATCGCTTTTTTCATTATGGCCTCTGAAAGATAATTCTTGCTTTGCTAGGTGACACGTAACATCGACCAAATAGCTCATTAGAAGTCTGTTTTTTCTCACTTCCTCATTATAAAAACCAAAGCGGGAACGTATAGAGAATAGAAAGCCCTTTTCATTGCGGTACCACTTGACCCCTCTTCCCATTTGAAAAAGTTTGGGGGATGACACCCCCGCTTAGAGGGTTGAAAATTTTGCAATCATTTTAAGGGCAAAAATTGTCCCCCTCACAAACAAAATTGACGTGTTTTTGGATTTTTTGAAAAAAAAATTACCCTGGCCGTTATGCCTTGCGGTACGTTTTCGATGGGCCACCCTGTATATATATATATATATATATATATATATATATATATATATATATATATAATTATATTATATATTTATTATATTACATATTGTTATATTAATGTTTTTTGTTTTTTTTTTTACCTATTTTTACTTACTTCTCTAGGTGCGGAGTACCGGTATCGAAGTTCGAACTTTGCATAGTCGTGATTCGTATAATCTTTGGAACTTATATTTTTAATTATATATTCTCCGAATGTTACTTGTTGGTTTACGTCCGGCCAGTACTGCTCAGTTTTTTCCTAAAACATATATTTACAGTGACAAACAAAAAGTGTGCAGTGTTGTTTATATATATATATATATATATATATATATATATATATATATATATATATATATATATATATATATATATATATATATAACTTGAATGGGATGCTGGATCGACTGTCGTTAGACCTAAATCGCGCTACTGAAGACTAGGGATCGGTGACATCAGATTTTATCAATATGTATCACACAACATTTTAGTAATATTTGTAATATCATATTTTCTGATTCCTTCAAGCGGTTTTAATAAACTTTTTTTTTGTTTTAAAGGTATATTATTAGACTTTATTCTTGGGTAGAATGTTTGACATAAAACAAAATTAACCTTAATTACAAGGCGATTCAAACACACCTGCTTTTTATCCAAAATTTAACTACATTTCTAAGTTAAACAACAAATCCCAAAATTGTGCTTATCATATTAAATGATAGCCTCAATTTTGCTCTAAAACGAGCTTTTTAAAAATCTTTGCTAACTTGTTCCATTGTTAAACTATAGAGATTTTTCTAAACACCTACATAATTGTATGATATTTTTGTTGTAAATTTTTAAAATAAGTAAAGGGGGCTTTGAAACAAAAATGCATCGATTGTCATCTGTCAGCCACCATATTCAATGGTTTATTCAAAGCGCTTTAAAATATTATCAAAATGCCCAGATATAGTGCGAACGTGCTTATGCGAGCAATCGGTATATGTTATAAAGTGTCTTATCACAAAGAATTGTAGCTGAAGGTTTGCATATTAAACAAAGTGCTTTATCAAGAGCATGCCGCAGATATCAAAATATTGGTTCAGAGCAATATAACCATAGAGGAGGTGCTCTGAAAAAAAAACAACCTCTAGGACAGACAGATACACTGTACGTCAAGCTCTTTCCGAGAAGACTATTACGTCTAGAAAAATAAAAAATCATATCCAGGTAACACAACATGTATAAAAACCATTTCAAAATCGGTTACATGAAGCTCATTTAAATTCCTGAGGCATCCTCAGTTATTAAGAGGACACAGACGGTCTCGTTTGATTTTTGCCAAAGAACATGTTAACTGGGATTTACTCGAATGGTCACATTGTTTATTTGCGGATGAATCAAAGGTTGCACTTCATCCTGAAGACAATCGTATCAGTGTATGGCGTCGAACAGGAGAGAGATACGAAGAAAAGTGTTCCTTAGGTGGAATTCCGTTTGGAAGTGATTCTGTAACAGTGTGGGGAGGAATATTTCCTGGTGGTCGAACAGAATTAACAGTTGATCTTAATCGCTCTGTACATGCATTTCGTTATTTAGAGATTTTGGAGAATAACATACCGCAAGTATCTGACAGATTGGGCAATTTTGTTTATGTGTGGATAGGGCAGAAATAATTAATACGCTTTTCGAAAATCATCAATATAATAGAATGGTTTGGCCCTCCCCTCAATCCGCGTTTGGCAATCCCAGCGGATTGTAGTCTAATCGAACACATATTATTATGGGATGCTTCAAAGCAGCTTGGAATCAGTTTATGTATTTAAATAGTATTGCATATTTAAAATTTATGTTGCCCTTCTCCATGCATCATAGGTATTATTTTGTTTAAAGTATAATATGCTTAATTATAACTATTATGATTAACATACAGATTAGAAATGAATTTTTATCCTTTGCACACTTTAACATACGCTCTTGCAGCACTGGTTTTGATTTATTTTCAGAGTTTTTAATAGGGGAGTCACTTGATATCGTGGGGCTATCCGAGACCTGGCTTGATTCTTCGTTTTCCAGTGAAGCAGTGAGTATTCCTGATTACAGAATTGTTAGAAGAGACCGTGAAACCCGTGGAGGTGGAGTCTTTTACCTTAAAATTCTATTAAGTTTAAAATTTTGGATACTGTGCCTTCCTATAATTTGCTTGAAAATCTGTGGATTTCATCCAAGGTCGGAGGTAAGAGTGTGTGTCTGGGAATGTTTTATAGGCCGCCTACAGCGAATCTTTATACATGTTTAGATATTTTAGAGTCTACTTTAACATCATTTCTACCTGAGTATGATCTAGTCTTATGGGGCGGTAATCTTAATGTTGGTATGTCTCAAGACAAGGCCTCTGCTTTGTTTAATAACTTATTACAGAAATATAATTTGTATCAACTAGTCTGTGAACCGACTCGTGTAACAGATAATACCCGTACTTTAATTGACCTAATAACCACTTCAAAAAATCTTGTAACAAATGTTGATGTTGTACCCATAGAAGATATTTCAGACCACTCGTTAGTTGTTTGCTTTTTTTTCACACTTGTCGCGATTTTTCTAATTTTGATTTAGAAATATTTTTAAGTGAACTGGAAACTGTTTATTGGGATCAAATATATAATTTTACAGATATAGATGATATGATCACTTTTTGGAATAATAATGTTAATTTTCTTTTTGATGTTTGCTCCATTTAAAACTGTTAGGATTTCTAAGCGACCTGCGCTATGGCTTACTGAAAATTTAAAATTGATTCTAAATCTCAGGGATAAAGCCCTATTAAAAATAATAAGAAAAAAGTCTAGAGATGCATGGAATGAGTATAAAGACTTAAAAAATTTCGCCAATCACTCTAGAAGAATGGAGAAAAAAGCATATCTGGAGTTTAAATTTAGATCTAATCCTAAAGAGTTTTGGAAAACGCAGAAGTACCTAAATATTTCAAATTGTACAAATTCCACATTTGAATGTAATCCAAATATCCTAAATAGTTTCTTTATTAACAACGTTCCAAACTCTGATGATTTAGCCCCAAATGATGCTTTGAATTTAATTGCAATTCTTCTTTGCAATATGCAATAGTCTTGAACAAAGGAATGCGCAGTTTGACAAAAGGTACAAATGTCTTGCCACTGCGCACTGTTCAAGACTATTGCAACTTGCAAGAAAGAATTGCAGCATGTAAAACGGCCTTAAGTACAAGAATCGCCGTAGTGTACCGGACAGCGGCGAATTTAATTTTAAGGAAGTATCTGCAGAGGATATTTTAAAAATCTTTGGTTCGATAAAATGTCATGCCTCGGGAGTTGATAACCATAATTTAAAAACGCTTACGTATCTTTTTCCTTACCTTTTAAATCATCTGACTTTTATAGTTAATACTTGTTTACTCAAACGCACTTTTCCCAATGAGTGGAAACATGCAAATATTATTCCTGTCCCTAAATGTAATAATCCTACTGAGTTAAGTCACTATAGGCCAATAAGCATTCTGCCTGTTGGTGCAATCAGGATTCAGGTCCTGTTACAGTACTTGTACAGCTCTCCTTAAAGTTTCAGATGATATGTTCACCGCTGTGGACAGGGGACTGAATACTTGCTTGATTTTGCTTGATTTTAGCAAGGCTTTCGACACCCTGGACCATAATTTGCTTTGTGATAAATTGTATTATTTTGGCATGTCTAAGACCGTGATCTCATTCTTTAAAAGTTACTTAACTGAAAGAAAGCAAAGGGTAGTTTTTAACGGTAATAAATCAGAATTTTCAATAATCGACAAAGGTGTCCCGCAGGGTAGTATTTTGGAGCCTCTTTTGTATTTACTTTATACATCTGATTTTTATACTTACTTGAAATATTGTAATATTCATTTATATGCAGATGATTCTCAAATTTACTTTTCCTTCTTACTCTCCGAATCGCATACTGCAACGTTAAAAATTAATGAAGACTTTGCTATGATACACAGCATTTCTAAAGCGCACTATCTTACTGTCAATGAATGTAAAACGGAAGTTTTGCTGTTTGGCAAAAATAGTAAAACTTTTTTCTCTAAATGGTACCTATCTTCGGTTCTCTGAAAGTTGTAGAAACTTGGGAGTATACTTCGATTGTAGCCTGAGGTTTTTAAGTGATGTAAATAATTTATTACAAAAATCGTATTTTAAACTCAATAGACACAAATATATTCTGAGTACTGAAATTAAACTTAAATTATGTGATTCCTTGATTTTGTCGTTTATTTCATATTGCGATCTATTATATTGGCCGGCTTTGCGTCAACAGGAGAAATATTCACTGCAAAAACTGCAAAATGCGTGTATACGTTTTTCATTCAATTTACGGAAATTCGATCATATTTGAGACTGCTTTCGGGATTCTCATTGGTTAAATTTGGACGAGCGGTTTCAAGTTCATATGGCTTGTTTAGTATACAAAATTAATGAAGTAGGAACTCCGCAATATTTATTTGAAAAATTATGTAAAAGAAATGAGGTATATAATCGTTCAACTAGATCTGCATACCTTTATGATATGCCCAGATACCGTACATGCTTATTTCAGCGTTGATTTTCATATAATTCCGCAAATATCTTTAATAAAATCCCCGAAGTTATCAAAAAGTCCCCCAGTGGCATAGGTAGATTGTGTGCTTTCTACATGTATTACAATTTAGGATGTATTTAATGTATATATATATATATATATATATATATATATATATATATATATATATATATATATATAGGGTGATTCATGAGGAAATGTCAATACTTCAGGTACACATTCAGGACCAAAAAATTAACATGAAAGTCTATATAAATAAGTGTCCGCAAGGCCTTAGTTCTCGAGATACAGGGTGTTAAAGCTTTTATTTAATTTTCCTATTTTTTAAATAAAATCTATGATAATGTAAATAATGGAGTGAAAATTGACATACGGGGGTTTTTTGGTATGACAAATTCGAATCTAATATTAGTATTGCTCTTACTTGTACGGGGCGCCACCTACATGTCTTTCTACTCCTTCGAACAATCACAACTTTTTGGTACAGTCTTGTATTACATTTTTGAGTAAAACAAATTATTCCCTTGCCATTTCTACGTCAAAAAGGTATACCTGTTAAAAGTGGATACGAGCAACCGTTTTCGAGATATTTGGATTTAAAACAATTTCGGCATGTAATTTTTTATCGCAAAATTTTAAAAGTTTGTTATTTTGTCCAAATTTAAACGCATCTTGGCGCAAAAGCTTTGAAATGAAAGACTAACACATTTTTTTGAGGTGTGTATTCAGTGCCTCAGACATAAACTAAACAAAAGGTATTTAATTTTTATTAAAATTGTTATTATTAAGTTGTTAGGTTACGTTTTATAATTTTCAAAAATTCCACCATTTGCTTCTAAGCACAGGTCAGCTCTATGGTGTATAGCTCGGGTTGCTCTGTGGATACATTCGGGCGCATTTCTTAGTGTTTGTGCTGCGTTTGTTATCCGATCCAATAATGCTTCTCTTGTATTTACTTTAGTGGAATATACCAGTGATTTGAACCATCCCCAAAGACAATAATCCAAAGGATTAAGGTCTGGCGATCTAGGTGGCCAATTAAACGGACCTCCCCGACCAATCCATCGGTTTGGAAAGTTTTGGTTTAAAAAATCTTTTACAAGTAAACTGTAGTGTGCAGGGGCTCCATCATGCTGCAAATACATGTTTTGTCTTACATTAAGGGGAACATCTTCTAATAGATTTCGCAAGTGATTTTCAAGAAAGTTTAAATATTTTTCTCCTGTAAGACTACCGTCGATTATAAATGGACCAATTAAATGACCATTTAACATTCCACACCACACATTAATGCTAAATTTATGTTGGAAATTATGTTCTACTGTAGCGTGGGGATTTTCATAGGACCACCGGTGTTCATTGTGAAGATTATTTATACCATCACGGGTGAACTGTGCTTCATCAGTGAACAAAACATACCAATACAACCTTCGATCTTCATTAATCCAGTTACAGAATTGCATTCTCAACTCAAAATCACCCTCCTGCAAATGTTGAACCCGTTGTAAATGAAATGGGTATAAACAATTAATGTGAAGATTTCTCCAAGCAGACGATGGTGTAATTTGATAAGTATCTACAATCCGCCTAGTGCTTATGCTTGGATCATTTTCGAGGGCATTGAGTATAGCCTCTTCTACTTCAACGTTGGGTCCCGATTCCCTTTCAGATACAATTTTCGCACTTGGAAACATCCCAGATTCTCCAGCAGTAGTGAAAACTTGTCGAAAAACTCTTCTATCTGGCACCCTTCTATCTGGAAAACGACGCTGGTACTCCGCGACTGCTTGAATTGCGACCCCATTGCAGAAGCCATAGACGAATATCATATCTGCATATTCACGATGCGAGAATATCATAGGCATAATGACGTATTTAGATCTAAAGTTTCTTAAATGATTATTGTCAGATAATAAAAGTTATGAACAGAAATTGACAGTGACAAAATTTGATCTTATTATTAACTGACATTACTATTGCTAAGTAACAAGAAAAACGATTACTTCTATTTTTTTACAATACATGCATACTTTATGTGAATTTGATAAAAAAAATCACATGCGCCGAAACTGTGTTAAATCTAATTATCTCGAAAACGGTTGCTCGTATCCACTTTTAACAGGTATACCTTTTTGACGTAGAAATGACAAGGGAATAATTTGTTTTACTCAAAAATGTAATACAAGACTGTACCAAAAAGTTGTGATTGTTCGAAGGAGTAGAAAGACATGTAAGTGGCGCCCCCTACAAGTAAGAGCAATACTAATATTAGGTTCGAATTTGTCATACCAAAAAACCCCCGTATATCAATTTTCACTCCATTATTTACATTATCATAGATTTTATTTAAACAATAGGTAAATTAAATAAAAACTTTAACACCCTGTAACTCGAGAACTAAGGCCTTGCGGACACTTATTTATTATAGACTTTTATGTTTATTTTTTGATCCTGAATATGTACCCGAATTATTGACATTTCCTCATGAATCACCCTGTATATATATATATATATATATATATATATATATTTAAGGTCATTACTTATATATTTAAGTTAAGTTTAATTAGTGTTTAACGTTGGTAAAATAGTCTAATAATGTATCTTTAAAACAAAAAAAAAGTTTATTTTAATCGCTTATAGGAATCAGAAAATATCATATTACAAATATTACTAAAATTTTCAAATTTGCATCAGTATATTTGCAACGAATGCGGATTGGGAGCCAAACATTATCGAAGAGCAAACAAAAAGATCCTTACTCCACCATTTTCTTATGACACATAATTTTTTGATAAATATATTAGACACTAAAAAAATGCCTCATCTTTGTAAATATGTAATCGGTTTATTCACAACTATCAACGTTTCTCACCTCGGTGGCTCAGTGGTAAGAGAGCCGGCTTCCACCCGGAAGGCGCGGGTTCGAGACTTGGCGTAACCGGCACTTTTTAAAATAAAGAGTGCTCGATATGCCTGGTCCGGTACCTTCCCGAGGTGCCTTTGGTCGTTGGGATAATACATTAACGACTCTGTTCGTAGACTTGGGTCGACTGCGAACAGTAACAAGGCCTCTTACTCAACACATACACTACACGACACAACTGCGTAGAAGGCAACGGGAAACCACTACGTAGAACACATTCCCTAGTATAATGGTCTAGTGTAGTGCATTCAAGAAACCATATACATCTTAATATAAGATAGGTTTCAAGGCACTCACTGACCATCGCCAACGCCCGAATATGGGTACGGCACTTGAAGAAGATCGACGTTTCTGGCTACCTATTGTTATTATCAGCTATCTATCGATATCATCAGATATCTATTGGCATTTATCGATAAGAGTCAATATATTTTTTTATTTACCTATTTTTAATCGATATGTTACTGACCTGTCGATAACTATCGACATATCGATTAAACGCCCATCCCTACTGGCAACATCGCGCAAAATTTTTCCTTTTCTTGACGTTCCACCTTTCTTTACTTGAAGTATCATTTTAACGGTCGGTTGCAGAAAGCTCAATTAAAGTTTAGAATGTTTAACGGAATGTCAAATTTGACAGCGAGTTCCTAGATTTCTATAAGCAGCTTCTCAAATCCGAAAGCTCTAAATAAAAATTAAGTTTTATGCAACCGGCTGTAAGAGAATTTTCACCTTCTATTTTACTACACTAATTATATTTAGGTTAACTTTACAAATGTAATATTAACATCAAAGTCACGGAAATATTTTTCTTTAAGAAGGAGCCCCTTTGGCCCTATGGTTAGTACGGCACTGAGAGAGAGAGAAAGCAAAGTTGAGACCCTCTTAAGGGTTCTTTAATTTCCTATTTGTTGTTGTCTATTCGGAGTGTCAACCGTCTTTGATAGTTTTAAGCAACTATAATGGCCGAAAGCTAATATTCAGGTTATACGTACTTGCCCTTTTTCTATAGCACTAGAGATCATAACAATGTAGGTCACTTGTTCCTGCCACACCATTCGCCAGAAGTCGTATACAGTGTCCTGTTTTGGACCTTGAGTTGCGATGTAGGCCCTTGGATGTCGGTAACCCTACAACAATTTACCATTTCAACTATTTTACGAAATATATATTATACGAAAATTTTTGGCACCCCTATGGGCTCCAAAATTTCAATAGTTTGAGTTAACTATGTACTAGATGATTTAGTTGCCTCCCTTTTTACGTGACATTTATTAAACGATATGTGGTAGATCTCTTGCTAGCTCTCCCCAATGAAAGGGTTGATATTACGCTTGACATGTTCAAAACATACAACCCACATATACAGTTCACCGTCGAGCGTGAAAGTGAAGAGATATGCGAGTTTTTCGCACCAACGAAAAATACAGTGGTACAAAAAGCCTATCTGCTCCAATAGATTTATTATTCATTCCTATCATCCAATGAATATAAACATAAATCTAATATTGGGTATGAAAAGAAGATCAGTCAAGCTAACTCACCCTGACCTTAGAGAGAGCAGTCTAAAAACTTTTAAAGGGTATTTTGGTGGAAAATTCTTATACTGTAAATATGATTAAAAAATTTTGTATATAACACTAGATACAATACACCTGAGAACATTTTTCAAGAACCTAGTCAACCTAGCCTGAGAACTGACTAATATTCCAAACCAAATGGATACTGTACGGGTGTCCCATTTTAAGTACTTTTGCGGGGTATCTCCGTTATTTTTTTAGATAGAAAGTTGAGGTTTTCGCGACAGTGTGCTACTTTTTCATAAAACTAAAGATGCCGTTAACAAAGTTTTCATAGCCCTTTTAGTTTTTAAGATACAGGGCTAAATTTAAAATGTTGCATTTCCAGGCACTCCTCGAATCTCAACTATCAGATAATTTATCGAAAAGGTGAAAACTGTTTCTTACATAACTTTTCCCGTAGAACTCAATACCGGAATTGGTATACAGGGTCAGGTCAAAAAGTTATCGGCGTTCAGTTATGTCTTCAGAAGAACTCGCACTCCTTGAACGTACTGATCTTTCATCTTGGCCTTTTATTATTATTATTATCTCCACCTTGTTATCTCACAGTATTCCTGTGGTTGTATTTTATACTGGCGGCATTATACTAAGTCAGTACAAAAACAAACAACTATTGTGTATTAAGAAATGATCAAACGATGTTACATGTTTTCAAAATGACCGATTTCTGGATGTTCCTGTGAATGTCTGTATTAAGTCCTAATTGAGCCAAATGCGGTGTAAACATTGTTGACTCTTTCCTGTTTCCACAGCCTTTTTATTTCCATTGCCAAGTCGGTATATTTGGCGATCTTCTCACTGTATTTCGCTTGGATGTTCTCATCGCTAGGGACAGTCATGTCAATTAAATAAGCCATCTTTTCTTTTTTGGATTGGAAGGTGATATCGGGTCTGTTTGTGGGTATTGTTTTATCTGTGTGGATGTCAATGTCGTAGTAGAGCTTTTAGACTTCGTTTTCAAGTATGGATGTTGGTGTATATTGGTAGTAAGGGTCTGTGTTCTCCATTAGTTTGTGGCTAATGCTTGATGAACGACCTTCGCTGCTGAGTTATGTCTCGCGGTGTATTCAGTTCCGGCTATTATTCTACATCCACTCGTTATATGATCGATCGTTTCTCTCTGCTGGTGACATCACCTGCACCTGTCGTCTTCAATGGTTGTGACCTTGATGATGTGCTTTTGGTAGTTTCTGGTTCATATGATTTTGTCCTGGAAGGCAAGCAGGAAGTCTTCTGTTTCAGGGAACAGCTGCGCTTCTTGTAACCATGTATATGAAAGTTTTTTATGTATGTGGTGTCTGTGTCTTCCGTGGAGTGTTTTTCAAACCAGGTGTTCAAGGAGGTTAGTTTGTTGTGGAAGAATTTTCTGTATTCGTAAATTTGATTTTTATTTAGCGATTGTATATCCGTAACTCCCCTCCCTATTTCTTTTCTCTCGATGATGAGTCTTTCCTTGCATGCGTTAGGACGTCATCATCATCATCATCATCAATGGCTTTACAACTCTTCGTGGGTCTTGGCCGCATTTACTATTGCCCTCCATTCCTGTTGATCCTGTGCCCCTATTTCCCATTGTCCTACGTTCATCCTTTCTAGGTCTTCTTTGACAGCATCTTTCCATCTTTTTCTAGGTCGGCCTACGGATCTTCTGCCATCCGGTCTTTCCCAAAACACATTGTTTATAAGGCGGTCATTTCCGCTCCTTACCACATGTCCAGCCCAGCGTAATCGGTTGGCCTTGATGAAACGGACTATGTTTTCTTTGCCAAACAATAGCTCTAGTTCTTGGTTGTACCGTCGTCGCCATTCGTTTGTGTTTTGATCTATACACGGGTCATAGATAATTCGCAGTATTTTGCCTTCCCACACTAACAACTTGTCTATTTCCTTTTTGTTTAATGTCCATGTCTCACTTCCATAGGTGGTTACTGGTCGTATTATTGTTCTATATAACTTGACTTTTGTTCTTCTACTAAGGAGCTTCGACCTAATGAGATGCTGAATTGAGAAGGATGCTCTATTTCCCGCAAGTATTCTTGCCGCAACATCTTTTTCTACCTTGTTGTCATTTGTGATGATTGTTCCTAGATATTTGAATTCTTTGACAACCTCGAAGTTGTGGTCATTGATCGGGACATTCTGCCTTATTCTCTGCCGAACATTTTTTGAAACAACCATATATTTTGTTTTGCCCACGTTTATTTGTAGACCCATAGTTTGTGCTGAGTTTTCAAATTGTGAGAATATATCTTTTACTTCAATTGTTGAATGAGCTATGGTATCGACGTCATCAGCAAAGGCAAGTATCATTTTTGGTCCCGATGCGGATATGTCTGATCTTAGGTTTGGATGTACTCTTCTCATTGCATACTCCAAGGCGATGTTAAAGAATAAAGGTGAGAGAGGGTCTCCCTGTCTTAGTCCTGAGTTTATGCCAATGGCATTTGATGTTTTTCCGCCTACCCTGACTCTTGCGTAAGAGGCGTTTATGTATGTTTTTGTTATTGAGACGCGTTTTTTGGGAATACCCAATTCAATCATCGCTGCTCAAAGCGCTGCGCGATCAATTGAGTCGTAGGCTTGTTTAAAATCAATACAAATCTGGTGTACGTCTCGATTATACTCCCAATGTTTTTCAAGCAGTTGACGGATTGTAAATATTTGGTCTATAGTAGACCGACCTGGTCTAAAACCACAATGGTAATCGCCGATTATCTCTTCTGCATATGGTAGCAGTCTCCTCAACAGCACATTGGCCAGTATCTTATATACAGTGCTAATCAAAGAAATTCCCCTATAGTTCTTGCATTCGCTTTTTTCCCCCTTTTTGTGTATTGGATTAGACTTCCCCTCCACTCTTCTGGTATTACCTCCTGCTCCCATACATCTTTAATGATTTCATGTATTTTGACTTGCATTTCATGCCTTCCCTTCTTAATTAGTTCAGCTTCGATGCCGTCCATACCAGGGATTTGTCATTTTTTAAGGACGCTATAGTTGTTCCAACTTCTGCTACAGATGGTGGGTATATTTCAGGCTCGGCTGTTTGGTATTCAGTGTCAATAGGGTTTTGATTACGATCAGTATGGACATTAAGCAACTGTTCAAAATATTCTTTCCATCTTTCGATTCTATTATTTTCCGCTGTCAATAAGTACCCATTTCCAGCTCTCTCGAAACCTGATGTTCTTTTGTAGAAACCTCTTTTGTGTTGTTTTACTTCTTTTTAGAACATTTTACTTCGGCTTTGTCTATGTTCCTGTTCAACTTTTTTAATTTGTAGTTCTTGTGTTCTTGTGTTGTCTCTTTTTATTTTTTATAGTTCTTCTTGCCAAAGTTCTTTCTCTGTTGTACTGTTCCCGTGTTTCGGCTGTTGGAGTCGACAAGTACTGTATCCTTTTTTTGTTCTTTTCATTTAGAGCATTCTCGCAGTCCTCATCAAACCACTTTTTTGTTTTGTGGCTTTACTTTTTTCCGATGCATTTTTCCGCAGTCTCCGTGATAACGTTCTTAATGGTGTGCCACTGTTCTTTACCTTGTTCTTGTAGTTTTTCCACATTCCATCTATCGATTTTAGTCTGTCTTATCGTTGTCTGTGTGGATAGTTTTGTTCCTACCTTGACATTTACTAAAAGATGATCCGAGTCACCATCAGCTCCTCTTATACTTCGTGTATCAATGATGTTACTTGAGTGTCGGCCATCAATAAGTACATGGTCGATTTGGTTGCGTGTTCTTCCATCGTTTGAAACCCATGTAATTTTATGTATATTTTTTCTTGGGAATTGGGTGCTTTTAATGACCATATTGCAGCCTGCTGCAAAATCGACTAGACGTGAACCATTATCATGGGTAGTTTCATGCAGGCTGTATGGTATTATTCTTGGCCTACTTTTGCATTTAGGTCCCCAAGTATTATTTTAATATCGTGTCTATGAGCTGCAGTATATAGCTGGTTTAAGGTGTCATAGAATTCTTCTTTCTCTATATCGGCCGCTTCTTCTGTTGGAGTGTGTACTGAAAATAGCTTATGTTGTGCCCCTTTCCTCGAAGCCTTAGTACACAGACCTTTTCTTTGACTGGTTTAAAGTCCAAGATCGCTGTCCTGACTCTTTCACTGACCACGAAACCACAGGTTTGCTCTCATGGCCGAACCAAAGAACCAATGATTTTTCCATGTGAATTGTTCCAGATCCTATCAATCTTATCTCCTGTATGGCTGTTATATCCATTTTAAGCTCTTCTAGCTGTTTTATGGCTCTCGTAGCAATTCCAGGTCTGTACCAACTCAGTACGTTCCATGTTCCCAATAGAATGTCCTTTATCCGTTGCTTACGTCTTTTTATTTGAAGATCCGTCCTAATCCGAGGCAATAATAAACGATTCCCAGCAGTGCTTTTTTTCTATATATAGGTCGCTGGCCCATAGCACAACCCCCTTTTCGGAGGACCATTTCTTCCGCTCTCGTCAGCCCTGACCCTATTTCCCACAGGGGTTGGTTACCCAGTCTTCCACAAGATTGCTCAGGTTCCCGGGGTTTACCAACTTTGAGGTGAGAGTCGGAATTGTGTAGGAGTGGCTAAGTGACACTAACCGGAATCGGTGTCATATATTGCGCATCACTACACCTCTAAACCGTAAGGATGTAACTTTCTGTATTTAGTGAATTCAAAGCGTATGAGAATGTAAATGTTTTCTATGTCTGTGTGTGACCATTTAATGATACCAAACGAATACGTAAGAATAGGTATGGTGAACGTGTTAATAGCTTTCGTTACATTTCTGGAGTTCAGTTTTGTTTTTAATAGTTTTGTGAGTCTGGTTTTAAATTCCGTCTTGAGCTCTGATTTGATAGAGTGTTGTTAATTTTGGTGCTTTGATGGAAGCCTAAGTATCTGTATTTTTCTTCTTTGAGCATGTTATCTATATTTTCGTTGTTGATAGTTTCCGTCGTAGGGTAGACTTTCGATTGTCCCTTGTTGATATGAAGTAGCTTGCATTTATTTATACCAAATTTTAAGGAGTTCCTTTAGCTGTGCCTTTGTGATTGCGTATAATTGTATGTCATCCATGTACAAGGGATTGTTTATTTTGTGTAGGTTATTTTGTTGGTATTTAATGTGGAATCCGAAGTTTGTGTTATTTAGTGTGTTTAAGAGTGGATTGAGACAGAGGCAGAACCACAAAGCGCTGAGTGAATCTCACTGGAATATACCTCGTCCGATCTAGATCTCTTCTGCTTCGGCGCTTTTTTTTGTTCTCAGGTTGATTTTAGTTTTCCACGTATTCATGATTTGCGTAAGAAATTGCGTGAGGTTTTGATTGACTGGGTGTAATTCTAGCATTCTGGTTAGGCAACTGTGGGGTATCGAATCAAAGGTTTTTTTATAATCTATGTAACCAATGTGAAAGTTTGTATGATTTTTCCTGGTCTGTTCCATGATGACGCTGTCTATAATTAGCTTATTATTAATATCATTACCATTATTATTATTATATTTGTACTTACGTCAATAAAATTTGCATTAATATAATCTGAATACTCATCGCCAACGGTCTTATTCAAGACTACTCTGGTTTGATCATCTACAAAAAAATATTTGTTTTGACACTTACTTTAATAACCTGTGGTTTAAATATAAAGAAAGGCGTTTTAGAAATACAACTTACATGCAATTAGATTCTTGTACCTATTTTTTGTTTTGTTTCTTGGAAGAGAACCATGTACACACTTTCTCTTCTTTCCTCTAGAGAGGAGCTGTAAGCAAGAGATATATCCTCAAGTTATTATTGTAAATATTTAGTTCTTAGTGTAGTTATATATATTAGAAAAGACCACACCTCCATTCCACCACTCGTTATGGTATAAATCATACCATAACAACTGTAGGAATATGTACTGGTTGCAACATCTATTGACAATCACTATATGTTTAGAGTCGTACAAAAGTATAGTCTAAACAAGTTTGGAATAACGTATTCCGCATTCATGAACCATCACAATCACTTTCGGCTCGGCTGACAAACTTCACTCAATCGTGTGGAATACGTCATATTCCAAACTTGTTATAGAATACATTGTTTCAATTCCAATTAATTTCATTCGCTAGCAATCTCATTAATTCATCAGGTTAACTGGGACAGGTTGCTATAGCATCATAAGAAATTCATTTTATCAACATCATCAAACTGCCAATTTACAGTCGGAAGGTTTAAAAAATCGAGGTAGAGAAAAATCGGTGTTTTCCTGCGAACGTGTCAAAAATGACAGCTTTGTAAATGAATTTTGTGTCAAAAGTGACTGTTTATACAACTTTTATGTTCATTGTACTTCGTCCTTGACAGCATACAATAATAGATATTATGTAATCACACAAGTATGTTAATAACGATATATTACAGTGTGACAAGTGAATGAAGGGGCAGGGGAGAATCTCGTCAAAAATCTTCCCGTGTCATAGGCGTGGGAAGTTATTTTAATCAGATTATTATTCATTAATATTGATGACAATAATAATAATAATAATAATAAAGATAATAATAATAATGATAATATCAATAAACATTAGTTTTAGACTTTAGACCCTCGTAAAAGGGAAGATTGTAATCATGAAAAAAGTCACCCACCGAGATTTTTGCAGATCCTTACATTTTTGGGTCTCTAGACCTCGAAAAACATGTTCTCCCATCTCCATCGCTCTGTCTGTCAGTCTGTATGCGGCATAGCTCAAAAACTATTTATCCACTATCTTTAAGATTTGGTCAAAAACCATAAATCATAAGAGGATAAAATGGTAACATTTTGGTGAAAATCCATTAAGGCGAAACAAAATGGCGGTCTAGTGAAATATTAATACTAAGAAATACTAAGATTATGTGGAAATTAGCTGGTAAATTTTGGTTTGAATTTAAGATGGCGAAACAAAATGGCGGTTTAATAAATAATTTCACAATTCGGCCCGAAAAGACCATTTCATAGATTGATTTCAAATTTTGCTCTAGAAATAACTGTTGTATAGAGATGAGCTTGTAAAATTTTGGTACGATTTCAAGGGGGCAAAACAAAATGGCGGTCAACTACAACATTTATAAACATGGAAATGGCGATAACATTATATTATTTGTAAGTTCATTCTCTACTATTTATGTCGTTATACCATCAAGATTACTTTATTAGTTTCGATTTTAAAAGCCAAAAACGAAAAAAATAGGATTTTTTTGCATTAAATTGTTTATAACCTAAGTTGATACCTAGTCGCGTGTGGGAAACATAAAAGAATATTACTATGGACTATCTTGTGTGTGATGGCGCACTCGGATTCTGGTTAGTATTTTTGGCAAAAAACGACTATTTTTTTGCTCTATTGATTGGTGTAAAAATCAAATCTCTCTCTAGCACATTGAAATTTATGACAAGGTTTTTGTCGATTCACTCAGTCATCTTCAAAGATAAATATATCACCGGGTATATGTAGAAGAAAGAGAAAGTGATGTCTTTGAAATTGAAAAGTATACATGGTATTCCATTTCAAATAAATTATTTTTGTTATATTTTCGAGTTCTCACTTATATATATTTTTTGACAAAGGAAAGTAAAAATGTGATTGAAAATATATATAAATTTTGTTAGAAAACTTTTACCACTTTATACAGGGTGTTCCAACAATAATGGCCATCGGCGATATCACAGAAAGGAAATTATTTCCTTTGCTCTTACATTCTGTAGCGGTATTTTTTGTACTTTCTTGGTGAAAGCGACCACGAGAAACCATTGGAAAATATTTTCAAACTGAAAGAATTGCTGCTAGGGGTATAACATAAACGGAAAATACTTTTCAGATATCGACGAGAGCCATTTTTAATTGAACACCCAGTATATAAACACAAGTAATAAACTATTATGATCGTTCTCACCTCATAAATAAATTAAATATAATCAATTCCAAACACTCACCACTTGCCCTAATATTGCTTACTATTCCAAATACGTCATTGCTTTGCCAATATTTCCCAAAAGTTAAATCATTATCCACCCATGTCTCATCAATGTAAACTATGTTACGACCCTCCTCTCTATAATTTATAGCGCCAATGTAAAACTGCGGGTCTCTCCAACAGAATTTTTCGTTTATTTTGTCCCTTGCGAAAAAAAAAGCCATTGACCTTCAACAACATCCTTAATGTTTCGCGACTATAAGGAAAATCCATTGTTTCTCGCAATTTAAGGAGAAGCTTTCTGAGTGTAGGCGCAGTTTTTAGATTTAAATAAAACTTGTTTATTGTTTGTCTAATGATAGTGGCGATAATTTCTCTGGACCGGCCAGCAAGAGGTTTTCTCTTTAATAAAAAGATATTTCTTTCCATAATTCAAAAAGAAATTTAATTATTGTAAGAAATATATAAGCTTCAAGAAATAAAACCTAGAAATATGTCACCAAATAAAGATACGTATTAAGATTTAAATAGGTATGAAAATGGATGTATATACTCACTCTATTCATTAATTAAAACTAAAAAAATGCACCAAGAAGCGAGTCGAGTCTATCATTCAATATAAAATAACTAAACAATCGGAAATAATTAACTAACAAGTAAAATTAACAAAACAACTAATTAATCCTTATTAATAAAACACAGTTTAACAAGAAGTTTTTTTTATTTAACGTCAACTGGAACGGCTAAAAAATTTCTCCTCTTATAAAATATTTCAAACAATTTCTGGAAATGGGCGTAAATATTTAATTTTTTTTATCACCTTTTGTGTGTGCTCTTCCAGATCTTTGTGAAAAAAGTCTTCAACAACAAGTTCTACAAGTTCCACATTATTGCAAGTATTTTCCCAAGTTCTCCAAATGGCCATGATTATTACTAATTATACACACAAGAAAATAAAAAAACGGGCAATACCTACATACACAAATAAAACTTAAGTCGGTATTATAAATATTAATTAGTAATTAATTTTTCTTATTTCGGTGACACCATTGATCAGAAAATCGGGCATCAGACCCCGGCCCGTTCATAATTCAAACCAAGCCTGGAATAACGATCTTTTATCTTCGTCTTTTCCACGCCATCCGCGCCGACCACGGCTATCACTCTCTGACAATGACTGCTTATTGAACGGGCCGGAGTTTGGGAAATCTTTGCTGATATACTATCGATACCGATCAATATATTTTTACTATTTCATTTGAATTCGAGATGCAGTAAAAATATATATTTTGAATGGACCACTTATATGGAAAAACGGAAGGAAGTTTTTTTTGTCCGCATTCTTTCTATCCAAGTTCATTCGCTTGCCAGACTGTACACGTGTATCGTAATTTTTTTTTCTCTACAATGGGTTAAAATCTTATCCGAGTTATAATGTATTTACATTTTCGTTAAAAGATTGCCTGTATCAAATATTTAAAAACAAATTATCTGTGTTACCTGTACTTACTATACCATAGCAACCACGTAACTAAATTTTTGTTAGAAAACATTAGATGATAGTCTACAATTGTAGTTTGTCACAAAGTTTGGAACGAGTTTCATACATTTTCTACATGATCGATTCAGATCTTCCATCCGACATCGAAAAAATGGCTACCAGCGTAATTTCAAGTCATCTGCCCGAAAAATCACGGGCAAATAATGAGTTGATCTATTCCCGGTATCAGAAATGGTGTAAAGAGAAGAACATAATCTCCAGTGAGATTGTTAGCCTGTAACATTTTAATTTCGTCACTACATTTTAATGCATAAAAATCCGTAAATCCGGTACTGTAAGTCTCCTATCGATGTAGTAAGGTGCTCGCGGTCTCTGCTTAGCGAAATCTTCCGCTTCATATTGAGGCAATTCACTAGTCTTCGTGTAGATGGCGCCTTAGTTTTGTTCAATTAGTAATTTTACTTTCTTTTCCTTTAAATATTTTTTCTTTCCTGTGATCCAGCTCAGGAATTGGCTGATCTATTGTCCAGATTTGGTCAGTTTGATTTTAGTAAAGTGGCACCACTGACGGATTGTCATTCCCCTACTGCTGCCTTGACCTGGTGGTGAGGTAGGTTAAGCTTCTTGTCTCTCTGGAAGGTGAAGGTTAAGTGTGAAAGTTTGTCGGCGAATTGACCCTGTTTTAATCCAGGTCATCTTTTGGGATTTACGTCGGCAACTTAGTTAAAAAGGCTCCTATGTGTATTTAATTACGTTGTACCTTAATATTTTTGGTTGAGGAACCTCTTATTACTCTCTTGCGAGGATTTAACTGCACTTGAGCACCTACCATATTTTTTTGATGGGACAAACTTTACGAAATGACTAATAAGAAACCCTTTACCATCAAATAACTTAAGATAACCCAATTTTATATTCACTAAAATGTTATATATTTTCCCTGTACATATTTTCTTGTATTTTGCCATATTATTTTTTTATAGGTTATGTTCTAACCTCCAGCTTAGATATAGTTTCTCGGCTATCACTAAGGTCTTTTTGTTTATATATAAAAAAGGGGTTATTTTTTTTGTTACTTAGTTTATATACTCTTATTAAAAAGTAAATACAAGGCCACAGAGTTATTTTACTTATTGAAATTAAGAGCTATGGGGACACTCTTGATTGCCCTTTGATTTGTGTAGCAAACAATGTATTTAATAGTACTTTTCATTTTCTTAAGATATGTGCTGAATGTATATATATATATATATATATATCTTATGTTTGTTATAATTATTAAGTTTATTTCTGCAATACAAAAAGGTCTATTTGTAACCTCCATAAGCCAATTGTTATTTAAGTTTGCATAAAGTAAAGAATAGTAAATACATTGGGGAGAATTTGTTTTCTTTAATAAGTGTGTTTCAATATAACTATTACAGGTGTATGTTATAATTAGGAAAGAGGCCTATATATCTATAAAAATCACTTTAATTTTCATATTTCTTATAATATATAAATACTTGCTATCTGCTTTAACCAATTTGGCAAAATTGAACAATGTTGTATCAGTGATTTACATTTTGTCTGTAATCTTATATTAGCTTACTTATACTGGAGTAATGACGTTTTGTATTGATATTTACAAGATTTTAAGGGTGGATTCTTATTACTATTCACTATAAGGGCTGTAATGTACCTATATTACTATTAATTAATAGATATGTTGCTTATATTTTGTATAGAATGTTAAGGGGTTGTAGTTGATAATATTATGTATCGTAATAGACATGTACGAGCTTAATATTTTGAATTTCTATAATAGAATGACTTAAGATTTTTTGTAATTTGGGTAAATTGGTTTAAATGAAGTCAAGCAGGGAAATATTGATACATTTTTGTTTGGAATTATTTTCTTTATTTGATATACTGAGTGTTGAGTTGTTAAACAGACCTATATACTTTTATTTGGGGTGTAAATCTTAGACGTTTGTACTATTCTAGGGTTTTTTTTTCTTCTTCTCCCTCCTCTTCTACTTCTTGTTCCTGTTCTCCTAACCAGTGTTTGAACCTGGATGTGTCATTGTAGGTGAAGCAGAAGTCTGTTACCTAGTACTTAAGTGTGTACGTACCCAGTTTTCCTGCTGGAAATGTCTTCGATGACACTTACATTATAGACTGCTGATCTAAGTCAGCGATGCTGATAGACCCTTAGATAAGTATCTTAATTTTAACATCCTTTGTGCTGAATTGACTTTATTATTTATTGCTGATCAACTTTCTATTTCTTTTAAGTGTAGAGTATACTTTTTGATATACAGTTCTAACTACTGCTGGTGTGCATAAACCATGATTATTGGTGTTGTCAATAAGATTATTTTTTACTTTATAACTCACGCTGATACTCAAATATCACATTACAAGTTTAGGACACAATAATCTATAGGTGTTTGTCAACATTTGACCGTATAGTAGGCTTTAAGATACAGAACATCACAGTATAAGTTTATGACACAATAGTCTATAGGTTTCTGCCAACATTCGATAGTATAATATACTTTAAGATACAGTGTTGTTGTAAAGTGTGATCACATCTTGAAATTTTAACTTATAAGATCTAGTTAGTTTATACAAGGTATATAATAAGTATTATAGACAGGTAACACTACTGGAATAGGTGATGATATTTATGATTTATTGTATTTACTTGCTTTTTATTATTGTATTTACTTGCTTTAGATATTTTGATATAAAACAATGGTGTCAATTTGGTAATATTGGTGTGATTGGATTTGAAACTTAGTTATATAAATTTTTCTTGTTATTTGCTTGCTCTTAGATTCACATAATACTCTTTTCTTTTATTCTATTATTGTTAATTGTATTTAAATTAATGAAGTTAATTAATTGCTTGATTATTTTGCATTTTTTGATAAATTTTTACTGTTAGATCAAATTGTTCGGTAAATTAAAACAACTTAAAGATTTTCTTTATAAACATTTATAGATTTTGGAGTCTATTACTTTTACCTGTCATAAGCTGATTGAAAATTTCTTTTCTCATCCGTATTACTTAATTTTCAGGTTTTACTGAACATTTAGTTTGTTGTTTTGTGATTCTTTAGCTATTTTCATAAAACATTTTACACAGTTGATCTAATATTTGGATAGTGATCTTTATTTGAATATACTTTGGATTTTTCTCTCAGCATATGAGGTATGAAAACTGATTAACATAGGATCATTACACAGTCAATTGTCATTTTAAAAAAAAAACTTCAATTAGGGCAAATTTCTTTCATATGTTATATAAAATAACCTACAAGAGATACATATTTCTGGAATTATTTTGGGGAACACTGAACTTGTTAATAAATGTTATTTGTTGAATATGCTTCGTTTTTTTTTACTATTAACTTTAATTAATTTTATCTTAGTGGTCTTGAGGAGTGGTACTCATAACATCTAGAGCGGTTAACAGTCAACTGGTATAGAACTGTTGGCGCCCTTATAAATAGAAATCGAACCAATCTCCCTGAGCAGTCGGTGATTTGCACACTAACTTTACTGCCTCTCTTTCAATTAACCACTTAGTATAGATTTATATTATCTTAAAACAAATACATACTCTCTGCTATCAAACAGAGAAAGAGTGTGGCAAGCCCATTTTAACAATCTATTCAAAATTCAAAAACCATCCTCTCTTTGGGCATACTATTCAATGTTGCGGAGGTTGATGCCTATTAGGAAAAATGTGTATGTTAATAAATACTCGCATTTAATTGCATTTTCGATTTTGTAATACCATTCACGAAGACAAAAATAGCTCGAGCGTTTGCTTGTAACATCAGGAGACATTGAAGGTTTAGATATGGTGGGAATTGTCCAAAATTACATCAATTTACGCCTAAAACACGTTAATCATGGTCGTTTCTTCGTGTGCTATAAGAACGATAAATGTACAAAACAGCCAGTGAGAATATACACACTTTTGGAGGTATGGCTAAGACTATTGCTTTGTTTTTAAAACTATTCTATTCAGAACAATATACCGGCCACTGCTTTAGAAGGTCTCCTACATATCTATTAGCCAAAAGCAGAGTGGATATTTTGATACAAATACAGTTGCAGAAGGATATATTGATGCTTCGGAAGAAATAAACAGTCAGTAATGTCAACATTACATATATGGTTGTAAATAAAAGCAGTTAATTTTGCGATTTTTACCTTATGTTGCTTTTTTAGTGCTCCAGACTCAATAGCATTCTGAACATATTCCGGAAAATTATCAAGTTTTACTGGTTCTGTGTGAGTTGTCTTAAACATGGCTTCTCCCTAGAACAGATGCGATATCTATATTAGATCCTTGAAGACCTATCAAGTCGCAAAATATACAACTCATCAATAAAGATAACCAAAAATCAGTTGAGCTCGTCCATTTTATTTGATTTTCTCTGAGAATATTTTTTATTATATAGAATTTCTCAAAGAAGCAAGGTACGTAAAAATAAAGTAAATATGTGTTATTTTTAGCTACTATTTTAATATCTATAAGTGTTAAGAATATATTTTCACGGCATCTTCTTTCAACTACACTCATGGAAATTTGAAACAACAAAATTTTAGTAATATTTGTAATATAATATTTTCTTATTCCTTCAAGCGATTTAAGTAAACTTTTTTTTGTTTTAAAGGTACATTATTAGACTTTGTTCTTGGACAGAATGTTTGACAAAAAACACTATTAACGTATTGACGACATATTGATACAGGGTGATTCAAACACGTGTTTTTTACCCAAAATTTAACTGCATTTCTTAGTTAAACAGCGGAAAGTGGACACAGAATGTCGTCAATTCCAAAACAAATAGACTGATGAAGTGTTTGTTGTGCAATGAAACATTTTCTGTTTACTACATACATAATACAATATGAAGCAGCATTATTCCAGCAAGCATTTCGCTCAATATAATTTACTTACGGGCCAGTTAAGAAACGATAAAGTTAAAAACTTACCGATTTAGGATAAGGGTTATAGTATCTCAATCCCCGAAAGAGAGGACTGGGAGAGAAACAGGCTGGAGTTCTCCAGAGAGGCAATTGTTTGCTATACGGATGGTTCACGTATGACACAGTTGCAATCCTCTGGTGCTGGAGTTTATGTTGAGAGTACACAAACCGGGTCCAGCTTCCCTTTGGGGAAGTTTTCAACGGTGTTTCAGGCTGAGGTATATGCCATTCTAATGGCAATAACGATGTAGGAAGTCATAGAGGGGGCAGAGGGAGAGATTGTCATATGCTCAGACAGTCAAGCAGCACTTAAGGCGCTCGACTCACCCATGGCGGGATCAGTTTTGGTTCAGACAAATAATTCTACCTTTGATAAGCTAATTCAGGTATAGGGTCCAAATCTCATGGACCATTACACCGACAAGCCTTTAAGCATTTTTCATCATCTCTACCGGCACAATTGACGACGTTTCGCCCTTTTGGGGCTCATCAGGCCAATGCAGCCATATGGTAGAGATGATGAAAAATATTCAACGGCAGTTAGTCTATATACGATGAAAAGTTAAGGCAGTGAGAAATTAACCCAAAGAGTAAAGAAGACGACGCTTCTTTACTGTACTGTATACCTGAATTAGCTTATCAAAGGCAGAATTATTTGTCCGAATGGCCGTTAAACTTCCTATTAATTTATCTACGGACGTTATTTTCTTTTTTTGTTATTATAAATAATGTTAATAAATAAATTATAAATGTTTTTGACGTTCACATTTTTAACACGTTTTGTAGAAAAAAGATGTTAATTATAATTAATGTTCACAGAGTATGGACAGAACTAAATAAAATAAATAATTTTGTAGTATTCGGTCTACTTACGGGACAAATCGGTCTAATTGCCCTTAAGGAAATATCTCCATGGCTTGCATCTAAAAAAAATTATAATAAATTATTTGAAAATCAACTTTTAAAAAATCATTCATATAATAATAGATCAATTTAGCTACGCAGTAGATCGAACAAAACACGTCAACTTTCAGCCCCCCCCCTAAATCCAGCATTAACGCGCAATGTTGCCAAATGTGTTGAGGAAGCCGGCAGACGAGAGTAGCGACCGCAGACTTTTGCCAATGATAATTTGCGATGATGCCACGATGTATATATTTTTCTATGGCGGCTATATTAACCTTTATTAACCTATATTAACCTCTAACCCTAAGTTATCTATTGGGTAAGTTAAATTTTTTATAATTTCCCACCCCCTGAGAAGCTTATTTCTTCAAGATACAAAAAAATTGTTCGTACGAAAGTTATAGGGAATTTCTTAAAGATTTACATGGCGGAAATTTTGAAAACAAAAGACGATCGGAAAATCACTAAATCACCATCAACTTTGTTATTTTAAATGGGACACCCTGTATTTTTTGACATTTTTGGATTCTTCTCATTTTCCGCTTTTCAAAAATATATATTTTTCTATATTCGGGACAGTAGTTTTTGACTTATTCCACTTTAAAGTTACCACATATGACAATTTCACAGATATGCAGCCATACTTAAATCGCGGTAGCCATGACATGACGAAATGTCAACTAAAAACAAGGAAGCCCTGTTGGACGTTAACGCAATCCACAGATACTTAAATCGCTTTACCCATGGAATGTTACCAACAAAAACAAAATAGTAATTTGTAAAAAAAGTATATTTAATGTGATCATATATACACTAATACAACGATAACAAACAAACAAAAGCCTAACAAGAACTAGGAATTAATATTTTTACAGCCTATTTACGTGACCCCCTCCATTATCCAAGCAATTTTGAAACACTTTCTAGTTTCCTAATTGCTTGGGTAATGTTGTAATGAAATGTAATGTCGCAACTCGTCAACACTGTCCTTTCTATTATGATACACTTTATCCTTTAGGTATGCCCACGAAATTGTCCTAAGGTGTAAGGTCGGGACTGTTCGAGGGTCAATGAATATGGCCATATTTGCCAATCCACAAATTATATCGAGCATTTAAAAAATCTGTGACCTCTCGAATGTTGTGTGGTGGTGCGCCATCTTGCTGCCAAATTATTTGGTTATAAGTTTTTAAAGGAGTTCTTAATGGTGCTTGTTTTTTCTATTAAACATTCGGGTGGTAAAACAAGCCTCATTAGACCACAAAATCTTGAATAACAGTATATCTTGCCTCAGTCTGGTCAGCATATCCTCATAGAACAGGAGGTGTTGGTTAAAATGATCGTTGGTTAATAGTTGCACTGGTCTAATTTTATACGGTCGGTATGGATTTTTTTTAACACTGAACGGATGTAAAACCTCGATTTTATGGTTATCCGAGAGACATCCGGAATCGATCTGCTTAGATCTTCTAAGAATTAGTTTGAATTTAACTTTTAGACTACCTAAAGAAAGAATTGTTTGCCTTCAAAATATAATAATATGGATAATTCCTTGTCCAAGTCCTCTGCAAGGATTTCCTTTGTGCGTAATTTTTTACTATATACGCCACCGTTTTTCTTGAGGGAACTCTTGCACCAGGATATAGCAGCCTATGTTGTCGCACTGCAATTGACGCATTATTAACATTTGTGAAATAAAGTTGAAGAATTTTTAGTTTTTCTTCTTCGGTAAATTGCAATTGTTCTCCGTAAAATCAATAAAATATTTTATTTACGAATAAAAGTAAGTATTTTGTTTTTGTTGGTGACATTCTATGGGTAAAGCGATTTCATCATTTCATGGGTACTGCGATTTAAGTATGGCTGCATATATGTGAAATTGTTATATGTAGTAACTTTAAAGTGGAATAAGTCAAAAACTACTGCTCTGAATATAGACAAATTATATACTTTTGAAAAGGGGAGAATGAGGAGAATCCAAGAAAATAAAGGGTGTGCCATTTAAAATAACAAAGTTAATGGTCTTTTGCTTTTAAAATTGCCGCCTGTAAAAGTTATAGGAAATTCCTTTTAACTTTCGTAGGAACCATTTCTTTGTATCTTGAAAAAATAAGCTTCTCAGGGGGTGGCAAATTATAAAAAATAACCCTGTACACTCATAGATAAAACACTAATTACTGGATGGAAAGTCCAAATTGCAGAATGGCTAACCGATCATAACTTTTCCTTTGAAAATACCATGCTACAAATTGAACTATATTAAACTGTTATTACGTGATCATTAATTCAATACGTATGTTTGCGTTTTACTTAATCTTTTTTTTTCAGCCATAAGCCGTTATACGTTGCCGATAGCTTGGCTGAAGAAGATGGTTGTAGAGTGTTTCGTACTTATATATTCATATCAGTGGCGGCTATTCAGGTGAAGTAGGTGAAGTGCTACTTCACCAGGAAAAATAAACAAGCAAACATCTAACTATATTTATTATATATCTCTTAAAATTTTAGTTTCTACATTCATTTATTCACCTAATTGGCAAAAAATGAACTGCACAGGGTGTCCGGATTTGGTTGCAAAAGCAGGGTTTTCACGAACCTGAGCTAATTTTTTGTGAAAGTCATGAAGCCGTAAACAAAATTTTCATAGCCTTCTTCGTTTATGAGATACAGGGCGAAATAGAAAATTTTACATTTTGGGACCCCCCTCGTATCTTGGTTATCCTTTAACTTAACGCAAAGGGAAAAATTGCTGCTTATGCAGTTTTTTACGCTGGATCCAGTGGCGTAGTCATATTTTTTATTTGAGTTGTTATTTTTTAGATATGACCCAAAGTTGTGTTTTTTTAAATGGGACACCTTGTATATTTGTCCAGAAATTGATTTGTCCTTTTAAAAGCTTCTCAAAAATATATAATAGTATGGGTCTATTTTAATAAACAACAACAAAAATCCTAATTTTTATAATTTTGCAGTAGGCCATGCAAAACGATGCCGTTTTCTTTTGTTTTCTTGGAAGCAAATGACATTTCCCAATTTTGTACGCGCATATAAAATATAGCGCTAGTTTTTTGTATTTATTTATTGTGCAAAAATATATTTGTATTATTATGGAAGAAAATCAAACTTTCGAACATTATGAAAAGTACGATATGTTAGCTTGTTTTATATTAAGTAATGAAAATGTTGAAGCGGCTTCTGAGATGTATTTTAACAGGTAAATAGTTAATTTTTAGGTATGTTGAAATACTATTGCTTAATTTTTATTTAGATCCACTTTTTATCGGATAAAAAACAATTTACTTAATCACGGATCATTTATCAAACCTCGTACGAAAACATATAATAATGAAAATCGGGAGGCTGAGGAAATTACGGTTTTGGCTAATGCAGAAGCTTACCCTACAAACTCTTGTAGGGCCAGTGAAAAGAGCATAGGGATTCCAAAAACTAGAGTTCAAGAAATTCTAAAAAAGCACATATACCACCCATACAAATTTAGGCTCGTGCAGCACTTACAGCCAGGGGATGCAGAGCGTCGGGTAGTCTTCTGCAATTGGTTTCGAGAAAGATGCGATATGATTAGAGATTGAGGGAAATCTAACAGCCAATCGCTATATAGAAATTTTAGAGGCAGCTATACCTGAATTACTTGACGATGTTCCTCTAGCGCAAATTAACGAAATTTATTTTGATCAGGACGGTGCTCCTGCACACAATTCTGGAATGACGAGATTATTTCTGGACAATAATTTTACCAATCAATGGATCGGAACAAATGGACCTATAAGATGGCCCCCTAGGTCCCCAGATTTGTCGATTTTAGATTTCTTTCTATGGGGATATCTGGAAAATAGAATTTACAAAGACCACTATGATAATGTTCAAGATTTAGGAAATGCAATAAGAGAAAATTTTCGCTATTTACAAAATCATCCCATTATTTTGCTTAATTCCCTAAAACGAATACGAAAATTGTGCGAAGCATGCATAGAACAAAATGGAAATCAGTTCGAATAGTTCTTTTGATTTCCTTGGTTACTGTAGTTCTTATACGACAGTTGATTTTTGCTGAAAGACTTGTTACATAATAATTTATTACTGTTTTGTTCTTGTGTTACATAAATCTTGGTAGGTGGTACTTTTTTGGTGCGAAATTATCATTACATATTTCGACAAATAGATTTAATTACATATTTATTTTGATTTATTGTTAGGATGTAGATATTGTTAATGACTTTAAATGAAAGGCAGCATTGTTTTGCATGGCCTACTGCAAAATTTGGGATGATAATTATAAAAATTAGGATTTTTGTTGTTAATTTCTTAAAATAGACCCATACTATTATATATTTTTGAGAAGCTTTTAAAAGGACAAATCAATTTCTGGACAAATATACAGAGTGTCCCATTTACAAAAACACAACTTTGGGTCATATCTAAAAAATAACAACTCAAATGAAAAATATGACTAAGCCACTGGATCCAGCGTAAAAAACTGCATAAGCAGCAATTTTTCCCTTTGCGGTAAGTTAAAGGATAACCGAGATACGAGGGGGGTCCCAAAATGCAAAATTTTCTATTTCGCCCTGTATCTTATAAACGAAGAAGGCTATGAAAATTTTGTTTACGGCTTCATGAGATCATCAGAGTTTTAATCGTCATCCTGGTTTTCGGCATACAAATGGTTATGTAGTAGTCAAATATTACAAAAATTGTTTTGCTGGTCTTATTTACGAGTTTCCAATAAATATTCAGTGTGGAATAAGGAAGGATTTGCAGGTATGTTAAATATATGAAGGTCTTTATATAAACATGAAGACTCGGCGGAGCATTTAAAATGAGAATTAATGCTAAAAACATTTGTAAAAAATCAAAGCACTATAGCTGACACTTTAAAAGAAAATGCTAAACTATATAAAATACATTTTAACGAAAACATCCGATTAAATAGACTATTTATGTGCTTGATAATTGACGCAGTTTTGTACCTTGCTAAACCAGAGTTAGTCTTTCGCGGCCATCATGAGAGCAGCGAGTCCATAAATAGGGGGAATTTTAAAAAGCTTTTAGGTTTATTAATATCAAGAAGTTCTCAAGAACTAAAAGATCATCACGAAAAAATTAAAAATGTTTTTACTGGTGAATCGAAAACTATTCAAAACGAAATAATTGAATGCATTTCTGATTATTTAAATGATCATGTAAAAAATGAAATAATGAACACACAGTTTTTTCTGTGCAAGTGGACGACACCACTAATATTACGCAAACTTCGCAGTGCTCCATAATTTTGAGATACGTTAATTCAGAAGGTTCAGTAGTCGAGAGATTCTTAGGATTTTATAATGTCAGCTCCGATAGAACGTCGGAGAATTTATATTTTCTATTGGATCAAATTTTGGACCAATTTGACTACAAAGATAAATTAAAAGGGCAATGTTACGATGGCGCAAGTGTGATGTCTGGCCATCTAGATGGCCTTCAAAAAAAAAAAAGAAAAAGCGCCGCAGGCTGTATTTGTTCATTGTCTTGCACCTAACCTAACCTAACCTAACCTTATGATGCAGCAAAGTTTAAAAATATTTTTAAATGTCGAATTTTTTTTGCAAGTCTTAGTGGCATTCCCTCATTTTTTCATCACTCAGCCAAACGAACGTATGCTCTTACATCTGCATCTACGAGGCGTATACCAACCATTACAGAAACTCGTTAGTCTTCAAATTCGAAGTTAGTAGACGTGATTGTTCAAGACTGGAATAAATTAAAAGACGTCTTTGAATTTATTACAAACTGTGACAAATCTGATGAAAAATCAATCCGGCTTGCGAGAGGATGTTTAGGTGAGATGAACAATTTTGAATTCACGTTTCTGGCATTTTAGTGTTTAATGACATTTTTTCAATCATGGACATACTATTTGCGTTCTTCAAAAAAAATCGCTTGACATTCATTTTTTGCATATCAACATTTTTTTGCAACAACCATGTTTGATAAAGCAAATTCTATTACAGAAATAAATCATTACAAACGTGAGCTTGCTAAGCTTTCACCTGAAGAAATTAGGGCTAAGTATAGAACCCTTTTTTATGAAATATTGGACTGTATTTTAATGGAAATGACACTAAGCTTTCAAGACTGTGAAAAACTTACATTTTTATGTTTGGCAGATTCTGCTAAATTTTCCGAATATAGTTTAAATTTTCCGACCGGCCCGTTTGAAAACTATAGAGAAATATTTTGAAAAAGTCAACCAGTTAAAAATGAGCTTGGTCTTATTTTTGCCAATGACAGTAATTTGAATATATCGCTGCAAGAGCAAGTGAAAAAAATTAATGAAAATAAAGTTATTTTAACGAAAGCATTTAAAGTGTTTTCCCTTATTTTGACAATACCGTCGACAGTGGAAAGAAGTTTTTCTTGCCTCAAACGTGTAAAAACTTATTTAAGAAATACAATATCTCAAGAAAGACTTACTTCTCTAGGCAATATTTCAATTCAAGGAATTTCTGGAGGAGATTAGGGCAACTCATCCATTTTATGAGGATGTTATAAATAAATTTGCTGCTATGAAAGATAGGAGAATTGATTTAGTATACAAAATTTAGGTAAGTCGTGGTCGTAAGTGGAACGAGTACAAGGAAGCAAGGAAAGGCTTTAAGAGGGAACTAAGGAGAAACAAGAGGAAGACATGGGGAGGTTTCTGTGAGGAAATTGTCTGAGGCATCGAGGCTTTCAAGAATCCTCCGCGGTGATAATCGAGGTATGATAGGCTCCTTGCGTAGAGCAGATGGCACCTGGACTTCGACAAGCGAGGAGTCACTCCGACACCTGCTTGAAGTTCAGTTTCCAGGAGCAGATAACGCTGACGCTCAGACAGCTGCCCCAGGCTAACTGGAATATGGCGACTACAGTAATCACTGACGATAGCGTCACCTGGGCTATCAATGAATTGAGCCCTTACAAGGCCGCAGGGCCGGATAACATCTTCCCGGCCCTATTGCAAAGGGGCCTCAACATATTGAGGCCTTTCATTAAGGAACTCTACAGGGCAAGTATCGCCCTTGGGTACGTACCAGAGGTATGGCGGTCAGCTAGAGTCAAATTCATTCCGAAACCGGGAAGAGAGGACTATTCGACCGCCAAATCTTTTAGACCGGCTTTGACATTCTTCCTAATGAAAGCATTGGAAAGGATCATTGACAGGCATCTAATGGAGGGAGCACTAGCAGTCTCACCGATTCATGCTAATCAGCATGCATATAGGGGAGGGCGATCAACGGAGTCGGCTCTCCATAGTATGGTGCAAAGGATTGAGAAGTTGTGTTTTTCGATGTGGAAGGAGCGTTTGATAGAGCACGGACAAACGTCATCTGCGACTCGCTCGCACCCAGGAGCGTTAAAACGAATCTGGTGCGTTGGGTTAGAAGTGCACTGCAAGAGCGCATCAGGGCGGGTACCAGATAGACATCGGGGTGCGAGGCGGATGCTCTCAAGGCAGCTGTCTCTTCCCGCACCTATGGTGTCTAGTCATGGACGATCTGCTCAACAGACTCGTGGAGGCCGGCTTCTATGCACAAGCTTATGCGGATGATGGATTGATTCTAATATCAGGCAAGTACTTGGGCATCATCTGCGAGAGAATTCAGATGGCCTGTAATATATTGGAGGCATGGTGTAATGAGGTAGGTCTCACGGTTAATCCGCGGAAGACTGAGATGATCCTCTTTACAAGGAAAAGGAATTTAGGAGATTTTTGACCCCCAAGATTGTATGGTCAACAACTGACCTTGGCAAAAGAGGTTAAATATCTGGGGGTCACAGTAGATGCAAAGCTGAGCTAGAAGATAGGCGACCTTCTGGCAGCTCCGTAGAGCGGTAGGCACAACCTGGGGGCTAAGCCCTAGAGTCATGCACTGGCTGTACCAAGCAGTCATAAGACCCAGGATATCATACGGCTCAATAGTATGGTGGCCCTCGGTGGAGAGGAAAACCATCCGTTCCAGTCTTGCAAAAGTCCAGAGACTGGCTAGCCTAGCGATAATTGGAGCAATGAGGACGACGCCGTCAGCAGCACTGGATGTCTTGCTAGGGCTGCCATCATTGTCGACTTTCATTAAAAAATAGGCTATGGCAGCGCACTTGCGAATGAGAGACGCAGGGGCTTGGCATACCAAAGGTGAGGTTGTGGGTCATGCAAGGATCTCCCACATTGTGGAAAGAGAGATCCCTCTATCTACCTACAGAGTAGCACGACCCTCAGGCAGACTAAGATGGCATAAGGGTTATAGTGTCTCAATCCCCGAAAGAGAAGACTGGGAGAGAAACAGGCTGGAGTTCTCCAGAGCGGCAATTGTTTGCTATACGGATGGTTCACGTATGACACAGTTGCAATTCTCTGGTGCTGGAGTTTATATTGAGGCTACACAAACCGGGTCCAGCTTCCCTTTGGGGAAGTTTCCAACGGTGTTTCAGGCTGAGGGATATGCCATTCTAATGGCAATAACGATGAAGGAAGTCATAGAGGGGGCAGAGGGAGAGATTGTCATATGCTCAGACAGTCAAGCAGCACTTAAGGCGCTCGACTCACCCATGGCGGGATCAGTTTTGGTTCAGGAATGCGGTAACCGGCTAGAGCAGTTGGCGCGACGTAAAAGAGTGAAGTTGGTTTGGGTGCCAGGACACTGTGGGATTGAGGGCAACGAGAGGGCAGATGAGTTTGCAAGACTCGGCGCCACCAGCCCGTATGTAGGACCAGAACCAGCTGCTTAGGCATCACTAGGCAGCAGATAAGGACAGCACTCGACGAATGGGTACAACATGAACTTCAACGTGAATGGGGTCAGTCCGGGGTCGGGAGGCAAGCTAAAGACTTCATTGTGAAGCCCGATAAGGGCCGAACAGAGTGGGGCACTGTCGATTGAGGAGACACCTCTTTATGTTAGGCATTGCATATCTGCACGGAGTGTCAGGAAGATGAGGAAACTCCGCTTCACTTCCTGTGCAGATGTGAAGCGCGAGCGAGACTGCGACGAGATATTTTCGGCATTACGGTCTTGCATAGGGACGAAGTTAAGGATCTTGCATGGAAGGATATGCAGACTTACATAGTAAGGACAGGCAGATTCAAGGATGTACACCTGGTGGCGGGTGGTGGTTGAGGGAGGAGCTGGGGTAGACTGAAAAGGCCTTATAGGCCTACCAGTCAGGTCTCTAGACCCCCCCCTAACTACTACTACTACTACTACTAGGTAAGTCGTAAAAAAATATTCTACCCCTTCCACATATAAAAAAAATTCTGAAAAAAAATTATTGCGATATTTTCTTGCTTCATTTGGGTTAAATAGCACTCAAAAACCGATAAACCAAAATAAATTCTTGTGAGAAAAAAGTCTTTTGTCTTTTGTATAAAAAACTGTTTCAAAAGTGAGTTCCTTGTTGGAGAATCTTGAAAAAGAAAATATATTTTGCGAAACATTGGGTTTCGTCACCAATCTTGATCCACACAACCCAGTAAAAGTACCATGTTTAACATTAATTGAATCATTAATAATCTTTCAAGGACAATATTATACTTACTTATTGGTTCGGAAATATCAGGAATAAAATTGCATGAACTACCTCTTCGGTGAAATTTAACTGCCACCTTGCCCCGTGACTTCTTAGAAATCATTCTGCGTTTACACCTGTAACTACACAAATTCGCAAACCAATTATAAAATAGGAAAATAGTACAAAAAGTTGGTAAATTTCTTTTACTCAGAACTTCCCTCGTTATATATCTTTCTTTTCGTTACGAATAGTACACGGAAAAAATGTATAGTATATCGTTACCGAAATAATTTAGTAAAATTTTTATATGTATGTTTGCAATAAAATATGGCACTAATTATAAAACACTTACCTATTATTTTTAGTAAAAGCTTCTTATGAAAAATTATAATTAACATAATGAATTCGTAAAACTACGTTCTTATAAAACTATATGTTAAATAATTTAGTAAAATATTCGAAAGTTTTTTGTAAACTTTCCTAAATTAAATACTAGCTTACAATAAACATGGTACATTCAACTATACTTAAAAAATGTTTGCTAAAATTAATTATTAAAAGTAACTATACTGCTTTACTAAAATGTTTGGTAAACATTAAAAATAAATGTACAGGGTGTCCAGATTTGGTTGCAAAAGCAGGGTATCTCGCTTATTTTTAAAGATAGAACCTTGCGGTTTTGACGAACCTGAGCTAATTTTTTGTGAAACTCATGAAGCCGTAAACAAAATTTTCATAGCCTTCTTCGTTTGTGAGATACAGGGCGAAATAGAAAATTTTGCATTTTGGGACCCCCCTCGTATCTCGGTTATCCTTTAACTTAACGCAAAAGGAAAATTGCAGCTTATGCAGTTTTTTACGCTGGATGCAGTGGCGTAGTCATATTTTTCATTTGAGTTGTTTTTTTTAGATATGACCCAAAGTTGTGTTTTTTTAAATGGGATACCCTGTATATTTGTCCAGAAATTGATTTGTCCTTTTAAAAGCTTCTCAAAACTATATAATAGTATGGGTCTATTTTAATAAACAACAACAAAAATCCTAATTTTTATAATTATCATCCCAAATTTTGCAGTAGGCCATGCAAAACGTTGCCGTTTTCTTTTGTTTTCTTGGAAGCAAATGACATTTCCCAATTTTGTACGCGTATATAAAATATAGCGCTAGTTTTTTGTATTTATTTATTGTGTAAAAATATATTTGTATTATGATAGAAGAAAACCAAACTTTCGAACATTATGAAAAGTACGATAGGTTAGCTTGTTTTCTATTAAGTAATGAAAATGTTGAAGCGGCTTCTGAGATGTATTTTAACAGGTAAATAGTTAATTTTTAGGTATGTTGAAATACTATGGCTTAATTTTTATTTAGATATCCAGAAAGGAGGCAATATTAGGTTGCCTCCACTTTTTATCGGATAAAAAAGAATTTACTTAATCACGGATTATTTATCAAACCTCGTACGAAAACATATAATAAAGAAAATCGGGAGGCTGAGGAAATTACGGTTTTGGCTAATGCAGAAGCTTACCCTACAAACTCTTGTAGGGCCAGTAAAAAGAGCATAGGGATTCCAAAAACTAGAGTTCAAGAAATTCTAAAAAAGCACAAATACCACCCATACAAATTTAGGCTCGTGCAGCACTTACAGCCAGGGGATGCAGAGCGTCGGGTAGTCTTCTGCAATTGGTTTTGATAAAGATGCGATATGGTTAGAGATTTTGAAAGGAAGGTTATATGGTCAGACGAAGCACATTTCAGTAATTCTGGTGTACTCAATAAGCATAATAGTAGATTCTGGTCCCAGGAAAATCAACACCAAATATTTCCCAGAAGACAGCAGGGCAGGTTTAGTCTAAATGTGTCCTGCTTCATATTAGGAACACATATAAAATTTTATATATTTGAGCGAAATCTAACAGCCAATCGCTATATAGAAATTTTAGAGGCAGCTATACCTGAATTACTTGACGATGTTCCTCTAGCCCAAATTAACGAAATTTATTTTCAACAGGACGGTGCTCCTGCACACAATTCTGGAATGACGAGATTATTTTTGGACAATAATTTTACCAATCAATGGATCAGAACAAATGGACCTATAAGATGGCCCCTAGGTCCCCAGATTTGTCGATTTTAGATTTCTATGGGGATATCTGGAAAATAGAATTTACAAAGACCACTATGATAATGTCCAAGATTTAGGAAATGCAATAAGAGAAAATTTTCGCTATTTACAAAATCATCCCATTATTTTGTTTAATTCCCTAAAACGAATACGAAAATTGTGCGAAGCATGCATAGAACAAAATGGAAATCAGTTTGAACAGTTCTTTTGATTTCCTTGGTTACTGTAGTTCTTATACGACAGTTGATTTTTGCTGAAAGGCTTGTTACATAATAATTTATTACTGTTTTGTTTTTGTGTTACATAAATCTAGGTAGGTGGTACTTTTTTTGGTGCGAAATTATCAATAAATATTTTGATAAATAGATTTAATTACATATTTATTTTGATTTATTGTTAGGATGTAGATATTGTTAACGACTTTAAATAAAAGGCAGCATTGTTTTGCATGGCCTGCAAAATTTGGGATGATAATTATAAAAATTAGGATTTTTGTTGTTGTTTATTAAAATAGACCCATGCTATTATATATTTTTGAGAAGCTTTTAAAAGGACAAATCAATTTCTGGACAAATATACAGGGTATCCCATTTAAAAAAACACAACTTTGGGTCATATCTAAAAAATAACAACTCAGATGAAAAATATAACTACGCCACTGGATCCAGCGTAAAAAACTGCATAAGTAGCAATTTTTCCCTTTGCGTTAAGTTAAAGGATAACCGAGATACGAGGGGGGTCCCACAATGCAAAATTTTCTATTTCGCCCTGTATCTCATAAACGAAGAAGGCTATGAAAATTTTGTTTACGGCTTCATGAGTTTCACAAAAAATTAGCTCAGGTTCGTGAAAAACGCAAGGTTCTATCTTTAAAAATAAGCGAGATACCCTGCTTTTGCAACCAAATCCGGACACCCTGTACTAATTTTGTGCGATTAATAAAAAAGTATGACAATTTTTAAAATTACGGTTGGAAGAATATCTAATATTATAATACATCTACAATATAATAATTGTGAAAATTCTTTTTTTCTAAAATATTATCGCACATATTTCAGGTCCGAAATTGGCGATATTTGAAATCATTTCCCACTGTGTCACGGTACAGAGCGCTGTTGTTGAACACACCGCGTTTTTTCTGTTGATTTCCTTGTTTTGTTTTTGAAGACCAGGAACGAACTTTTTCTTTGATGAAGACTGTGTTTCGTTGTTTGCTTCGTGATGCGATGTGATTAAAACTATTCTTTGTCTATATATTATGCATATTAATATTAATAAGGCTTAGGTTAATGTTGGATAGTTATTTAATATAATCATGCGGAAGAACGGAATTTAGGTGATATATTAAGCAAATGTATGTGAAGGTAAGCTTTCTGTATCTTATCAATAATATCATTTTTTGTAATTTTGGGGGTAAAATTGAGCATCTTAACATTATATTAAGATTATGTTATTTAAATTATATTTTAAATTTTATTCCTATTTAGCCAGGATTCGTTAGTTATCGAATTAATTATAAAAAAATACAAAGAAATAATCTGGAGATAACAATGGTGCTAAAAGAAAACAGAATATGCTTTATTTTATCTCCACATTTTGTGCAGTGAAAATACTTTTCACTAAGTTCACTAACCTAAATTTGTTTTGCCAAATATATGGTTCATCAAATCCGCCAGTGCGTCTGTCTGTCTACCAGTTCGCGGCATATCTTAAAAAGTACTTATCATATTTACTTCAAATTTTAGTCAGAAATTAAGGTTCATATGGGGATGACCTGATAATATTTTGGTAAAAATCCAATATGCCGGAACAAGATGGCTGCCTAGTGAAACGTTAAAACATTATTACTAAAAAACTGATTATCCAGCTTACCTCATATTTTGTCAAAAATATAACATTTTGGTACGAATATAATATAGTAAAACAAAATGGCGGCCTAATAAAATATTTAAAAAAGCAGCCTGAAAAAACTGCTTATTAGATTAATTTCAAATTGTGTGCAAGCATTAAGTGTGATATAGAGATAAGCTGGTAAAGTGTTAGGAACTCAAGATAGCGGAATAAAATGGCGGCCAATTAACATGTTACAAAAATTAACTTAAAAAATCAGTGGCGGCTCGTGGATACAAGAAAGGGTGAAGCGCAGGTAGCCAGGTGGACAGCGCCGCAGGCAGGGGGTGCCACGCCCAAAATGGCTATTTTGTAACCTTTTTATGATGTCAATTAACCGTAGCTTTGGAGCGTTTTTTAATACTTAGGGGAAATAATATGAATTTATAAGATTTTAAATATATTTTTTTGTTCTTAAAAAACAATTATGTGCCTATATCTTACAGTTAATTTCGATTCGATCGATGCCAAACTGCTTCCGCCTCCGATGATCCTGATTTACATTTAATTCTATAACAAGCGAACAAGCGCCTGCAGCAGCAGTTTATGTGGCTCCCATCTCTATGTGGCTTACGGATAAAGTGCGGGACACGAAAGAAAACCGGACGGAGTCAATCGGTTTAGGAAGGTTGGCCAAGAAATCTCTTTAAACCAGTGGTGTCCCGTCGTTCTTTAAATAATATGGCACTCCTTTTTGACTATACGCAATTCAGATAATTAAAAAATTTAACTATGCTTAATGAACCTTTTTATATTTTTGTCTGTTTTCTTGCGTGCCCCGCACTTCTATATCTCTTTTGTGTTGCAAAAACGGCGAACTTTCGAATTTTAAAATGATTTAATTTTGACTTTTCTTGATCGATTTACCTATAAATGTATTTTTTCTTGAGTTCTGTCATTAACGGTTCCCGGGCTACTGCCTACGTCCACTATTATTGGACCACCCAGTACAGTGATACACGATTTACAAGTCTAGATTTTACAAGGGCAGCCAGCATCAGATCCAGTGAACGAGATTTATCAAAATTTTAATTTATGCAGTTCGACTTTGGGCTACTCGGGTATGCCAAAAGTGGCCGTCTGTCTTCGTTTGTCATATTACTTTATACAGGGGCCGTCATTGTGAAGTACTATACAGGGCGTTTCCTAATTGCGTGCTGATGTTAAAGGGGGTGTTTTTATGTCCTAAAAGTCTTAACTTTTGAGATACAGGATAAGTTTAAAAACAAAACATTTTTTTTCATCCCAATTCTGATGCTATTGTAGATAACTGCATGAAATTTGATACACGTCTTCTATGCATTAAGGAGCATACGGATTTACCCAGGTTAATTACATATGGACGCCACTGGTAGAAATTTCAAAAATTGATTGTTAATAAAAAATGCCCTTCTATTTTACACGGTTATTTATCTATAATAGCATCAGGATTAGGATTTAAAAAAAAATGTGTTTTTAAAACCCTGTTTCTCCAAAGTTAAGACTTTTAGGTTCATATTAAACTTTTTTCTTAAAAAGGTCCAACAATCACCCCCCTTTAACATTAGCACGCAATTAGGAAACGCCCTGTATAGTAATATGACAGACGGAGACAAACGGTCACTTTTGGCATACCCGAATAGCCCAAAGTCGACCTGCATAAGTTAAAATTTTGATAAATCTTGTTCACTGGAATCAGTGCATGCTCTTCTACTATAACTACATTGATGTGTTAATTTTGGAAAAATATGAGTTCTGTAGTTTTTCAAATATTAATTGCAATATTAGATATTTTTTTTTTATTTTACAAAATTACATTTATGAACAATTTTACAAAATATATGAAAAAAAACTAAGCCATTTTTGAGGTTGACGGCTGTGATTCTAATGGTTCGATTTCTTCTAAATCGTTGTCTTCCTCTGAAAATGATGAGGTTTCGTCGTCACTACTTGAATATTCTAGTGTGATAACTAAATCATCAATGACCGTTTCAATTTTGCCATCTACTTCCCAGTATTTATCTTCAATAGAACGAACATGTTTAACATGTGATTTCCAATTTTCAGCCGATATTGAGTCAATCGCTTCTAATGTTATTTTATTTAAATCTTTAATTGAAAGTTCACCGGTGTTGCACTCTCGAATATATTTTTTTACTCCTGCCCATGCAAGTTCAATATGGTTAAAGTCGCACATGTATGGAGGCAGCCTTAAAGGTGTATGACCGAGGTTACGTAAAAGACCGTCAATTTTATACTTTTTTCTCTAGGCTTGTTGGCTGATATTACCTCATATAATTGATATTTTCTCCATGTTGGATCACAAACAAGATTGTTCGATTTAAGCCACGATATCATATGAGGTTTTGTAGAGTATTTAGTTGGCACTTTATCTTCTACGTGAGAATGATAAGACGTATTAGCCATTACCACCACTGATTTGGGAGGAATGTCTCGAGCAACCACTTTTCAAAATTATCTCTATTCATATGTCCATGATAGTCTCCAGTTGTTTGTCCCAAGAGAAAAACTAAAGCAGCAACTGTAACAATTCCGGGTTCTGAACCAGCATGAACTATAAAGAGCGACTACTAGAGCGGATTCCCTGAACAACACCTGTAACACTTTCACTTTGCCAGCATTTGTTCACTGTCATATCATTATCTACCCAGGTTTCGTCTAGATACACAATATTGTCCTTCTTGCCTATATTGCCTTACAGTTGATAGATATTTCACCCGCCAGTGAAAAATATTTGGTCTCTCAATGAGCAATTTTCGTTTATTTTGGCACTTGCGTCAAACAAAACCATTTGCTTGTAAAAGCCGATTTAAGGTTTTATACCCGTATGGAAAATCTATCTTATTCTTTACAGTACGAAGTAGGGGTTTGCAGGTCAGAACCTTCTTCAAGTTTATATAAAATTCGTCTATTGTTCGTCGAATTACTTAAAAATCACCATCGTCAATTTTATCTTTGTATGATAATCGGGGTCTTTTTTTACCAGGAGATTTTAAAGGTGAAGTAGAACATGAGCGATCATTATGTTCTCTTTGAATTTTTCTTACACTACTTTCTGAAACACCAGTGTAAAATGCAGCGCGTTCTGTTCGATTTTGAATTGGAATAGTCAAACTATTATTTCCAGCTTCTCTAGTACAGGCTCTATAACGCTCGCAATAACTTCACGTGCACCGTTTCGAATTGTTTTTCCTCTTTTGCTCGCCATCGTTACTTCGAAATAATAATTCAAATTCAACGCAACGCATTTATATAGAAATGAAAACAAATGCTCGAAATGTATAGGCGCCACTGGAAATTCTAGCGGCAAGAGCATGGAGACTCTAGGCACATCCCAATTACAAGTGGACCAGTGCGAAATTTACTAAATCCTCGATTAATTTTCCGTACCGCTTAGCTGGCGCACTTTATAGGTGAAGCGGCAAACTATTACAACAAATAAAATTTATTTGCGTACACAAATTTTACTTTTCCGCTTGCTTAAGACTATGAACCTTTATTTTAAGGACCGCCCGGTTTTCTTTCGTGTCCCGCACTTTATTCACCATTGCATTGCCATAGCAACTGCCGTAAACAAATCTAAGCGAGAAACTCGGCGTGCTGGGGGAGTCTGATGAGGAATTTGCTACTGCTGCTCAACGGGTCGCTTTTAGGAAAAGGTGTTCAGCGCGCTACGTTTTTAAGTCATTATTATTTTTTGAGTATATAACGCACTAGTTTTGATAGAAAATAATGGTAAAATTAAGCAAATAATTTGAATTTGTATAAAACATACTGAGTTTTTATAATAAAAATATAGATTATAAAATACTTAATATCTTAAAAATATTTTTTTTTTTTTTTTTTTTTTTTTATTTGTTTAGCGCATCAACCACACAGGGTTATTAGCGCGTAACACAGTTGGGGTTAATTACTACAATTATAAATTATATGTGGCAGTATTTTATTTTTAAGTAAATTGGTTGGAAAATGTAGGTGAAGCGGCGCTTCACCCGCGTCCTCTGGCAAGCCGCCACTGAAAAAATCTTCTTATCCAATTGACTGTACATTTTGGAGAAAAATTAAATATGATATAAGGGTAAACTGGTACCAATTCAACATGACGTAATGTGGTCTCAATGTAAAAACTACTTATTGAATTAATTTTAAGTTATGCCAAGAATCAGGGATGTGATAGGTAGAAACTGGTAAAATATTGGTAGGGATTCAATATAAAGGAACAAAATGGCGTCCAATAAAAAGACAATATACAGTGTGTCCCAGATTCGCTTCTCTATATAGGGATCTTGGCTCCTATTGTACCTACAGCAAAGGTTAAATGGGGAAAGTTTTAGAGGAAACTTATTGCATTCGCTTTGCTTCAGATTTACGATCTATCAATAAGTTTGGGAAATATTGACGAAAAACCGAAAATGGCGGATTTCGTTTTTTGCCAGTATATCCAGAACGGCAAATTTGACAGCTGTCAAAATATGACATTATTCGGACACATTTTTAAGACAAATAAGATATACGTATACGACACGTCTTCATTGTTTTTTGTTAACCCGCAACCCGCCTCAACTTTCATTTTTCTTATGACCGCCATATTGGATTTTTCGATTTTTGGAAAGAGCCTAAAATTTCCAGTCTAGTGATATCTCACAAGTGCATTAAAGATTTTAGTGTCATCAAAATATCACACTTCGTAAATTAGGTTTCAATGTTTTTAAAGGAGGCCATGATGAGCTTTAACTACTTTGTAAGTGGGTAATATTAATTTACAAATCTGCAAAATGACGTCCATTTGTATCGAGACATTTTTGACAATTGGTGACTCTTTTTCGTACAACCCTGGTAAGTGTATTTCGGTTAATATTTCTAAATATGTCCAGAACTCTTTGTCTCAGGATTTCTATGGTCACGGAGGGATCAAATTCATGTATTTCATTCTTCGTGTGACCCCAGAGGTAGAAATCCAAGGGCGACAGGTCAGGGGATCTAGGAGGCCAAGATATTGGATCATTTAAAGAAATTATTCTTTCGTCAAACTGCTCTCTTAAGAAGTTTCTGACTTGAGTAGTATTGTGAGCCGGACATCCGTCTTGTTGAAACCAAGTTCTTCTTAATTCATCTTCCGTTAGAATAGCTCGTAAGGCTGGTACAACCTGATTTCGCAAAAGCTCTAGGTACCTCTGCCCCTTTAGGTTGTAGTCAAACAAAAATGGTCCAATAAGTCGATTTCCTGAAAGGATTAATAATTTATAAATATATGCCCAACAGTCGAGGGCGGCAGGGTCGGCCGGGTGGTACTAGAAACAATAAATTATAAAGGAAAAATTATCTTTATTAAAAAGTAAATATTTTCTTTCCAAAAATAATTATCGAAACATCCCGTAATGAATGAGCTTGTACACAGTTGAAACCTATTCAGCTTTATTATGAAAAAAAAAACATATTTGGTTAGAGGGAAGTAATAGCCGTAATAAATTATTTTGTTGGTATTGCATATTAATTTCGGAAATACTAAATCAATTTATTTCAGTGATATAATAATCTTAAAGAAGTGCACCGTGCCTTAATAAAACATAAAATATCAAAAGAACAAACCCCTTGCGCTTTAAAATTTAAATTATTCGGAAATACAGCTGAACGCCTTTCTATAAATCATAATGAAAATCGAAAAATAATTCGACATTTGATTAATATGGTATTTTTTCAAGAACTAGGCTTCCCGGGTAATAATAAATCATTAAATTCAGACAAAATAATTTTAGAGAATTAGCTAAACCTGCAGAAAATTTAGATAAAGTGTTAATAAATTTATAGAACCCAATTCTATTTTTATAGGTTCTTCGAAACTACAATACAAAATGATTGAATAAAAATGTAATACAATATCAAAAAAGTAAGTTGACTGACTAGAGTAGAACGTTTTACTTTTCTTTTATTAGATTATACTCTTTTAGTATCATTAAAGAACTAAACGAAAAAAAAAATTATTATTTGACCATCATTTGGTGCCTATTTAAAAAAGATTGGTTAGATTAACTTACCAATGATCCCACACCAAACGTTACTTCCAAATCTGATGTGTAGACATCTCTCTGCCACTTCGTGAGGATTTTGCACAGCCCAATGATGACGGTTGTGCCTATTAGGGCCAAATATGAATAGGTTGGTAACTTTACCAAGCAGATAACTGTCAAGGATACCATTGATGAGACAATTATAACTATGGTAAATATCTATTTGGTAAAATTATCAGCCTATTAATAATTTGGCCCTTAAAGACTCCACAATTCGTGAACTTGCTCTCATCGGACCACAAGACATGATTTACAAAATCAGGATTTTCATTACATCTCGTAGTATACCACTCACAGAACTGTAGTCGTCTTGGAAAATCAGTTTCCTTAAGTCCTTGTACTATTATGGGTTTATATGGATGGTACTTATTCTTTTTTTAAACTGTACTGTTGATTTTGGCACATTCGTTTCCTGTTCTACAGTTCTTACCGATGCCTTAGGATTTTCGTTGGTAGCTTGTAAAATGTTTCTGTCTCGATTTTCATTGTTATTATTGTATCCGCTTCTAGGTTGTTCGAAGGCACTATACAAATTAACTACGATTTTCCTGAATTGGATTTTATGAGGTTGCCGTCGTTCGAGGTACATCTCCAAATACCTTGCTGAGGTAACGTCGGCGTTTCTGTATGATTGAAAGTACAGAGCTAACATCTCAACCTTTTCTTCATTTGAATACGGAATGCTGGTCATTTTCTATAGGTTTTGAGAATTTATGTGTCAGATTTATGATTTTATTGGGATAAAAGCGTACCTACTACTTATTAAAACACAGCTTTGATACTTTCAACTATTTAACTTAACGTCAAAGTCACAATCCAATTTTGTTACAGATAAATCATGGCCTCCTTAGAAAAGCATTGAGAGCTAACATTACTTTAAATCATGGCCTCCTTAGAAAAAACTGAAACCTAACTTTACGAAGTGTAATATTTCGATGATACTAAAATCTTTAATGCACTTGCGAAAAATCACGAGACTGGAAATTTTAGGCTCTTTACAAAAATCGAAAAATCCAATATGGCGGCCATAAGAAAAATGAAAGTTGAGGCGTGTTGCGGGTTAACAAAAAACAATGAAGACGTGTCGTATACGCCATCTTATTTGTCTTAAAAATGTGTCCGAATAATGTCACATTTTGGCAGCTGTCAAATTTACCGTTCTGGATATACTGGCCAAAAACGAAATCCGCCATTTTCGTTTTTTCCCCGATATTTCCAAAAACAATTGATTGATCGTAAATCTGAAGCCGGATATCGAATGCAATAAGTCTCCTCTAAAACTTTCCCCATTTAACGTTTGCTGTAGGTATAATAGGAGCCGAGATCCCTGTATAGAGAAGCGAATCTGGGACACACTGTATATGTGTTCTTAAATAGTCATGTACTGAACTAAATTGGTTCACACTACATTATTCCTAATAAAAAGAAATATTTATAATGAGGGAAGTTTCCATAATATGTTAAACTACAGTCCCGAGCACGCCCCTGGCAAAATTGCCAATGTCTTTTTGTAGCTAAAATTAAGCTCACTGCTAAATTTTTACAGGATTATATTTTCAAGTTATTTGTCGCAACCGCTTTTGAAATTAAACAAAAAATTAAAAATTCAACACCCTGTATCCCTGAAGCTCGATCTGACCTATGTTCATATAAACTTTCCATTTTACTTTTTGGAGACATACCTAAACCCGAACGTTGGCGTATGTTTTTTGAAACACCCTGTATATTCTCAATCTTAATAAATTTTACTTTTGCGGGCTAAAAACTCGGTACGCTACAGCGCGCACGCCCCTGGTAAAATTGCGAATGTCTATTTGTAGTTTAAATTAAGCTCACTGCTAGGTCCTAACAGGATTATACAGGGTGTCCCAACTAAAAGTATCCACCCCAAATAACAAGTCGCCAAGACAAAAAAAAAAATAAAACGCTCGGACCCGTCGATTTTGCTTTTGAGGGGGAAACATTTTGCGCCTATTTTCATTTTCGCAACATCACCCTCTGAGCGGGGGTGAGATTCACCCCCAAAATGTTAAATGGAAAGGGGGGTCGAGTGATACCTTATTTTGAAGGGTTTCCGACCCTGGTTACAACTGCCAAGTTTGAAGCCTCTGCTGTCATTCCCGAAGAAATGGCAGCTTGTCCAAAAAAAAAATATTAATAAATTAACTGCAAGAGTTGGCTACTTTAAATTTAGGGGATGATGCAAGCTAGTGAAAAGATTTTAATAATAATTACTCCGGACGAGAGGAAAATAAAAATAGTAAATGTAAATTAATGGGGAATTTTTGCGTTTAAGAAATGTTTTCTACAAAGACTAAATTATTTTATGAATTGTTCGAAATGTTCGCCATTTACTTCCATGCAATGATACAGACGAGCCTCGAATTCCTCTCGAACATTTTGAAATGTTTCAGGTGTTAACTGACGGCATTCAGCTACTATTCGCTGTTTTAAATCCTCAAGTGATTCTGGCTGCACCTTAAAAATCTTTGTTTTCAAGTGTCCCCAAAGAAAGAAGTCCAACGGCGTCAAATCAGGTGAACGTGCCGGCCATTCGATGGGACCTCTTCTTCCAATCTAGTGATCGGGAAAAGTATTATCGAGAAAATCTCTTACCGGACGAGCGTAGTGAGGAGAATCTCAGTAATCTGCGGATCGATGGCATTTTCAAGTAAATTTAAATAACTTTCACCATTTAAATTGCCTTCTATGAAAAAAGGTCCAACAACGTGATTGCCTAGAATTCCCGCCCACACGTTTACTTTTAAAGGATGCTGGCTATGGGTTTCCCTGAATAAATGGGGGTTGCTGTCGCTCCAATACCTGCAGTTGTGATGGTTTACTTCTCCATTTAAGTAAAATGTGGCTTCGTCAGAAAAACAAATATTGTACAATGAAATGGTATGGTTGTTTAATTTTTCAGAAATATTCTCACAAAACTCTACTCTGCGATCAAAGTCATCTTCGTTCATTTCGTGAAGCAATTGATATTTAAAGGGTCGAAACTTATGGGATTTTAGAATCCGGTGAACACTGCTTCAGGAGACTCCTGATATTGCAGCTGTTTCTCTGATGGAGTTACTTGGGACCATAGCAACATGGCCAAGGACTGCAACCTCAATATTTTCATTTCTTATTGGTCTTACTCTTTCATGCTTTTTATTGACAACTGAGCCGGTTTCGAAAAATTCGTTCCACAGTTGTAATACACTTCTATGAGTCAAAGAATGTTCGGGATGAGATTCATTAAAACTTACAGCTGCAGCTCTCGCACAATTATTGTTTCTAATGTAAAGAACAATAATTTCGATTCTCTCTTGTATCGTAAACGTCATAGGCAATTGTTAGAAACTTTCGTCTTTTAACACTTTCAGACAAAATAAATTTTAAATAAAATGCACAAACTGTAATAAACGCATGAATGCTTGACACTAAATAAACGATAACAATGTGATTTTATTTTGTTTGTTGCTGATGTTTATGATAACAGTAAGAATGGAATGTTGATTTTTTTTTAAATATTTGTACAGTGACAATTCGACAAGTTAGCTTAAACGTTTTGGCAACGGTCTGTTTCATTGCAAGGGAGTAAATGGCGAACATTTCGAACAATTCATAAAATAATTTAGTCTTTGTAGAAAACATTTCTTAAACGCAAAAATTCCCCATTAATTTACATTTACTATTTTTATTTTCCTCTCGTCCGGAGTAATTATTATTAAAATCTTTTCACTAGCCTGCATCATACCCTAAATTTAAAGCAGCCAACTCTTGCAGTTAATTTATTAATTTTTTTTTTCGACAAGCTGCCATTTCTTCGGGAATGACAGCAGAGGCTTCAAACTTGGCAGTTGTAACCAGGGTTGGAAACCCTTCACAATAAGGTATCACTCGACCCCCCTTTCCATTTAACATCTTGGGGGTGAATCTCACCCCCGCTCAGAGGGTGATGTTGCGAAATTGAAAATAGGCGCAAAATGTTTCCCCCTCAAAAGCAAAATCGATGGGTCCGAGCGTTTTATTTTTTTTTTGTCTTGGCGACTTGTTATTTGGGGTGGATACTTTTAGTTGGGACACCCTGTATTTTCGATTATTTGTCACAACCGCTTTTGACATAAACAGAAATTGAAAAAAAAATTAAAACTTCAACACCCTGTATCCCAGTAACGAAGCTCGACCTGACCTATGTTCATGTAAACTATCAACTTTGTTTCTTGGAGATATTTCAAAGCCCGAAAGTTGGCCCCTGTATATTCTCAATCTTAATAAATTTTACATTTGCAGACTTAGCAATTATTCTTTAATTTTTTATTTAGATTTTAGTGTAGTAGTAAAAATACTAGAAAGAGTAATTTTAGAAATAAAATTATTTATTTGTTTAATTTTCTGGGAGAGAAAAATTTTTGAATTCGGGGTCAAACTGACTCAGTCCGACACTGGGCAACTTCACGGCTTAACCTGTATAAACTCACGAATATTTCATGCTTACCTGACAAACACAGTTATTAATATCGCAATAATCAACAAGAGAATAATTAGGACTGTTAGTTTTTTTTGCCTGAACGGTGTCTCCTTTCCTGGAAATAAATTAAGTATCATTATTTTCTATTGATCAAAAAATTTAATAAAGTCAAGTAAATTTTTATTTCGTCAGTTTAAAACATGTAAAACGACATATAATAACTGAAGAAAAAAAATTCATCTTTGAAACCCTTTGTATCAAATATCCCTTTAAAATAAAACCTATTTTAAATGGTTTTTAATCACCATTTAACTGTTTTTTTTATAGAAAAATATGTTCTCATATTTCCAAAAGTAAGAGAGCTATAAAAATGTTAAATACGAAAATCTTGCGGTTCTAAAAAATCTATAACAGACAATTAATTATACAAGGCTGGTTGGTCAACCATATTTGTTTGTTTTTACATCCAACATCCTGTATGTATATGTAACAGATTTGACCAATACCTACTAAACAACGAGGCCTACGCGTGACGTCATCAAATCTAGGCCTATGTTATTTTAATAGCTTCATTAGAAGGTACGGATTATTTACAGGGACATATTTAAATGAGCATTTTTTTTAAATTTCAGCAAATAAACATCAATTTATAGGGTTTATTTTATGAGTTTTTGAATCTGTCAAATATATTCGGTTTCGCTATAAAATTAAAATGCCAAAGGCTACTCTTAAGCGATTACTCGTTTTTTTTTTTTGGACACGAGGAAGAATGCATTTACGCACGAACTATTATGCACAAAGCACTCCAGAACAGTGTGAGACTTGGTAAAGGCCCTTTAGTATATTGTCAAAGCCAAGTTATTTGTCAAAATCGGGTAAAGTAATCCAGGTAAGCAGTATAGGCCTGTGGTGAGTCCATATGATCAAGAATATAATAGGTTATTATTTTATATTGTCAAAATTGGGTACGGTTTCAAGTTTGGGTAAGTAATATATGCCTGTGGCGAGCCCTTATGATCAAAAATACAATAGCTTGTTATTTTAACTTGTCGAAATCGGGTATGGTTTCAAGCTTGGGTAAGTGGTATATGCCTGTGCTGTGGTGAGTTTATATGATCCAGAATATGAAGAATATAATAGGTTGTTATTTGCTAAATTCTGAAAAAGACAGTATTGATGATACTTCCTAGCAATACAAAAATGCGAAACTTACGCTAGGTTTTAATATCATAACTACCTATTTATTAAAAGTCTGTAGTTTCCTTTTTTTGTTTTTATTTAATAAATTATGATTATGTCTAGAGCAATAATTATTAATAAATGTATTTGATATGTTACTAAAAACGGTTTTTGAAACATTAATTTTTAGGTGGCTTTTACAACTTTCAAAAGGAGTTAAAAGTGTATTTTTATTAAAATAACTTAACAACTCATAAAGAAAAGATTTTTTTGTTGTAAATATCCAAAAATGTATCTTCAAATTCACCAATTAGCTTTTTAAATATAATATATCCGGTTGAAACTACATCTACTACCTGTTCTCGAGGATATAAGACAGCACCCTTAAGGAATTAATTAAATTATAAGAATCCTATACAACACAAGGTTCATTGAGAGTTAAGTTTTCTTTGCAAAAAGTACAACTAATTTTTTTAAAAACAATATAGCAGCAATATCCGTTCAAATAGGTTATTACTGGGAGGTCTGATTGTATAGCTTCGGTATCGGATTGTGTAACTATGATTTTAGATAATATCAACAAAACAAACAAAAGTATGCTTTATTGCCGCAGAAAAATTTTACAATTTTATGGACAAAGCAAAATATACCTAAAATAAGACATATCAAAACATTAATCGAAAATAATTTCGACAGGTCAGTGCTTTTTTTAAAAATGTAAATTATCAATTTACCAAATTGTAAAACACACGTTAGAATATAACATAACATTGCAAACAGTTAAAGAATCCCAATAACCTTATAAAAGTAAACAAACACACATGTACGAGGTGAATAATTTCGATGACATTGAAATCAAAATTGCAACTATGCGACCTTAAACTCTATGTTATTATAGTTATACAAATAATTGTGATGTTAAACAGAAGGTATATTAAACTAGTGTAGAATGTAGTATACAAAAAAGAATTAAATTGTTTTTAATCCAATACCTAACAAAAATAATTAAGTTTTAAGTGAATGTTCGACAGTTCTTTTCCCTATATAATGATTTTCAAAATTCTATGCTACGAGTTAGGACATGACTCACAAAAGAGTTAAGTAAACAAGCGAGTTTAGTGACAATTTAAAGAGACTTACTCACTGAAAAAAATCATTAACGCTGTAAAATGGTCTCTCAATGAGGTATGCTTTGGTGTTTTTTCGAAATTGTGCAAGCATAGGGATAGATTTTAAATGTACTGGCAGATTGTTGTAAAGTTTTATGGCGTTGTAAATAATTGATTTTTTTATTAATTTTGAGGAAGGAATGGGAAGATAAATATCATGCCTAGAGTTTCTGGTAGGGTATACATGTTGTGGCCTTTCTGGGAGGGTGTTTATATGTTTTCTCAGCAAACATACCGTTTCCAAAATAAATAATGCAGGAAGTGTTAATATTTCATGTTTTTTGAAATAGTATTGGCAGTGAGCTCTATTATTTAGACCAAACAAATAACGAATGGCTCTCTTTTGAAGCATAAAAATACTACGAAATTGCTCGGTGGTACAGCAGCCCCAAAAGGGAAGGCCATAGCGGAGGTGGGATTCAAATAAAGAGAAATAAGTAAGTCTGGCAGAAGGAACGTCTAGTTCTTTTGAAACTGATCGAATGGCGAAGCAGGCGGTAGAAAGTTTTTTAGTTAAGGTGTCAATATGATTAGACCATTTTAGGTTGTTATTTATATTTAAACCCAGGAATTTAACCGACTCTACGTATTCAATATTGCTGTTATGTACCTGAAGTGGTTGTAAAGTTCCCTTATAAGATAACGCCACCGTTTTATCGACATTAAAACAAAGCATATTGGAATCGGACCAAGCCTTAATTATAACCAAGTCTTTGGAGATACTAGAGTGTAAAGACGTTGTATCAAAATCACTCCATGTTATGCTTGTGTCATCAGCAAAAAGGGAAATTCTTCCATTAATTTTAATATTAATAAGAATAGGTCCCAAGACTGAACCTTGAGGGACTCCACTTGTAATCAACTTACAATCAGAATCGGAACCATTAGCCCTTACAAGTTGTTGCCTTTTCCCAAGATAAGATTTGAACCAGTTTAAAGAAGTACCACGAATTCCATAAAAATTTAGTTTGTTTATCAGAATTTCATGACTAACACAATCAAAGGCTTTCGCATAGTCACAAAAAACTGAGGCAGTTGGGTGGTTGTTATTGAGAGATAAGTAGACGCCTCTAAGCAACGTGAACATGGCGTCACTGGTGCACTTGTTGGGTAGAAATCCGAACTGCTCCGAAGATATTATCTGATGTTTCAGGAGAAATGGCATAAGACGATTCTTCAGTAGCCTTTCGATGATTTTTGATAGCACTGGTAGTAGTGCAATTGGGCGATAATTGCAAGAGTTAGTTTTTTCGCCGCCTTTATGAAGTGGAATAATTATAGCTGTTTTAAGGCAATCAGGGAATACACCTTTTATAAAGGACTCATTTATTAATGTTGTAAGGGCCTCTATGACTGGGAGTGGCAAGTTCAGGAATATTCTAATTGATAGGCCATCAGTGCTACACGAAGATTTACTTTTGATATTATTTATTACCCTCAATAGTTCAGTGTTGCTAACGAGACTTAAGAAAAAGCTATCAGCTAAATTTTTTGAAGGAGGGAGAAACGAAAGAGGGTCCAAACTTGTCGAGATACTAGAGGTAACATTTTTGCTTACATTAACAAAATAATCATTTAGATCATTAGCCCCTGGCAAGATCTGAGTCACAGGGTTTGATTTGTTTCTGAGGTTATTGATGATGGACTAGGTTTCTTTTGAAACGTTATTAGAGTTTGTTAGACGTTTTCGGTAGTAATTTTTTTGCTGACTTAATAAGAGTAGTGTAGATCCTCCTATAATTAGAGATATAGTCGAGAATAAGAAAGGAGTCGGTGAATTTTTTTATATATGAGAGCGAGCGCATATTTTTAGCAGAAATTCGTATTCCTTTCGTGGTCCACAGTTTATGCCGCTTAGGTTTGATATTCTTAAGCGGGAAGGCCTTGTTAAAAGCACTTAAAGTTTTATTTAAAAAAGTTCTGAAGTTTATGTTGACATTATCAGATTCAAAATTCCAATCGGTGTTAAAGCAAATATTATGAAATACTGAGAAATTTGCGTTAATAAATTATTAACATGTTCATAATTTAAATTGGTGTCTAATGACTGTGTTTCACATTCAGGAGGTTTGAAGAACTGATTTATATCAATGTCCCCATAATGTCTAGATTTTAGAGATAACATAGACCGAATTCTAAGTCTTTTTTCTGATTCTTGTAGTTGTGGAACTGAGATATGATAATGACCACCAGTTAATTGCCTATATTTTCCAAAACACCCTTCCAATGGGTCTGTTTGAAATTTGCCCAGTAATACATAATTCATATTAAACTCAATTAAACAGTATTCAGTAACTTCAAGAAGCCCATGAATGGTATGGTTTAATGCAGTGTGTAAAATTAATTGGACTCCAAGTATCTAGCCAATTTTGCATTTTTAGCAAAAAACAAAATTTAGGATCATCACTGGGGGCAGTTAGTATTTGTTTGGTAAAAGGTTCCCGATATTTATCTAACAAATGTTTTCCCTTAAGGGGAGTTTTTACATTCACAATTTTCTACCATGTCAATATAATACTAATAAAGTCTCCGGTATCTTGTGAATGTGACAAATTTTTAACAAAACCTTTTAGAGCCTCTATAATAAAGGGATTATAGATTTTAAGAGCTAATTTTACATTTTGCCTTTCAAGAGATGATGGAAATAGAGCCTTTAAACTAAATGAATAACCATGCTTCAATAGTTTCTCTTGTTCTAGTTCGTATAGGTTTTTGCTCACAGAAAAGGAAGCAAATTTTGTTTGGCCTGTCTCAAAATCGGGATAAGAAAATGTTTGGTCAGGTTTTGAATTAGGCCAGTTGTTAAAGATACATTTCAGTAAGTGAACAGTGTCAAAAATGTATAATAAGGGTCTTACTGGGTCAATAGGATGTGGGAATACTATACTGAGTTGATTAAGGAGTGAAAAATTACTCATTGCTTTACTGTTTACTGTATTATTGTCACTAACTGTACAAAATACTATGTACCCAATTTCTTCTAAATTTTCTATAATGGTCTTGATAAAAGTATATAATATTTCTGAATTAAGTTTAGCTACAGGAGATATATGAATGACTTGAGCAAGGACTAGTGATCATAAATGCTACTGCAGATGATGCTAAGGTACCTTTATTATCTACTGTGTTCCTACGGTATTGCCTGCCTTGTAATCCAAATAGCGGTCGATGTGAATTTCATCAAAAAGTAATGTAACATGTTTTTCTTTATCTGTTAAATATTGAAAAATGTTACAAGCATAGGTAAATAACGATACCTTTCTTTTGAAGTACTTAACAAACTTAACTGTTCTGAGAGAAATTTTAGATTTCGAGTGAGTTCGTCAGAGCCTTTTAGGTTTAAAAGAATATCAGTTACAAATTTATTTTTTTTTTGTATTGTCATTGTCAGACTCGCCTTTATCTGAATTGGGAGTTTCCGTGGGAGTTTCACTAGGATCAGGAATGTCGCTATCAAAATTTATGGGTATTGACATCATCATATTGTCAATTGTGTCAATTAAACTTTCTATTTCATCCAAACTGCTAGATAAAAATGGTGATTTTAAATTTGTTATTGAAACACAAACAGATTGACCATATAAAAATGTTTCTAATTTTAAATCGCTATTTATAACAATTGGCCAAGTTACTAGGGGACCAGGAGAATATTCAAGTTGAAATAATGTTATTTTTTCTGTATCCTTTACCAAAAACCACCCTTTCCTTAAACTAAAATTTAGAAATATTTTAAAAACTCTTCAAAACTTTGAAAACATGTAGCCTCTCTATGTAAATTAAATTCTTCTTTGCTTTGCTCTATGGCTTGCAAAAGTTCATAAAGATTCTTATTTTTTTCATCTTTACTTTTGCGGTCAACAACGGTTTTTAAAAATAATTGGGGCAATTTGGGAAAACCGTTAGTACAGAATTTTCTTTGAATCGGGGTTTTTTTAAATGTATTGAAATAATTTTACCTGTTCTCGGATCCTGATCTGAAATATCCCAAATTATAGTACCTTTAGAAAAATGTAGCTCACACACTTTAGTGTTTTTATTGTAGCCCTTTTTTTTGCAAATCACTATCTTTCAGGAAACTAAACACGTGAACTTTTGGTCCGGTTTTGTAATTACCCCGGCAGTTAGCCTCACAACACTTGAACGGCACGTTTACGTGAATTTAAACGTACAAAAACTAATAAATATAATTAACTTTTCACTAAAAATGAAGACACTCTCTTTACTCTAAATCACGAACAACGACATCACGTTTCACACTGTTTTGTTTTTAATGCATTTCTTACGGAGGCGAGTGCCAGTCTAAATGTCGTGACGTATGGTCTATTTTAATTTCAGCTGGTAGGCCTCGTTGTTAGGTATTGATTCTTACCATTTAGCGTGCAGTAAGAACCAGTTTTAACTAAAACGTTCAGTAAAATGTTCATATTTAATATTTTGTCGGTATTTTACCAAATGCCTTAGACACTTCGCGATGTTACTAATAAGAACCCGATACTTCTACGCATTTTTACTAGTTAGGTCCCGTTATTACGGATTTCAGATATTTACGGTAACATATACATTTCACCTACTGTACGATGAATCTCCTTAATTTACTTTATGTTAGAATATATTATACTCTACCTTCACAAAGTGTTTTGTAGGATCCTAAGACGATTATGTTTGTATCTGTAATGTTTTCTAAGTTTTTAACATCTTCCAGATCATAACACCCAATTACTCTAACTCTATAATACTTGCAAGGCTTTACATTTGGAATACTGACTGTATTTTTTTCTTCAGAAGTGAACAGTGGGGTAGGAACATTATGCCAGGCCAGTTCAGCTTCCTGAAATAACCGAGATCGTAAAAAAATGTGATATTTTGTAAAAAATGTTTATAGTATAACCTGAAAAAATATTTTTTTTTACCCAGTGAATATTAAGTAATACCCTTCTGGGAATTAAGAAATCATAGGTCTTAGGATTAGACCGTGTCAAAATGGAATCACTTCCGACGTTTCGCCTTCGATTGAACGAGGCATCTTCAGGGATCTTCACTTCACGAGATCGGAGCACTGAATGAGCTCGGCGCGAAGGGGCCAAATGGCCCGAGGTCTTACCACCACCCGGTTCCTTAGCCTAGGGAACCGCCTCTCTGTAATAGGTATTTACGGTTTAACAAGCCTAGGGCCTTAATAAACCATAGGTCTTCTCTATCCTAGGTGTGTCAGCTCGTACACATCCGGATGTGTGTACTTACATCGCACCTCTCCTATATGTTTCGCGGACATATAGGGAGTATCTCTAAAACGGAAAAGGGCATTATTATCAGTGTATGTGTTGTGTGTTGTCGCGGGGTCTACGGTGGTAGACCCTGCGTGCCCGCCGCTCCTCCAAGGGGTAGTAGTCCACCAGCCTTCGGAGTTCTTCGTTTGGATGCGCCGCGGCCCGCTGGATGCCTTTCAGGGCTTTGGTCCTGATTGCGTCTTGCAATGGTTCCCATTGCAAGTCCCGGTGTATCTGGGCCTACCTGACGTACCATGGTACATCGACTGCCATTCTCAGATACTTGTTTTCTGTTGATGCTAACTTGTTTATGTAGGTGGGCTTTGCATACGCCCACGCTACTGCTCCGTATGTCAGTTGTGATCTTGGGATCATCTTTATCATTGTCAGCTTTGTTCGAAGAGCCATAGGGCTCTTTCGGTTCATAAGCGGGTATAGTCTAGCCATAGCCCTGCAGGTCTTTGTTCGTGTCTGTTCAATATGAGGCTTCCATGTTAGCCCCTTATCCATAGTCAGCCCTAGATATTTGACCGTGTTTGTCCACGGTATGTCTGTTCCTTCTATGTTTATAGCCACTGGGGGTGTCATCCTCCTCTTTTGGAAGTGATACACCAGTCACTTATCAGATCTATCTCTTCTGCAATCTCCTGCATATTATTCCTGGATGTCTATACTTGGCCGCTATAGCACTGTCATCAGCGTATAGGGCTAGAGAAGTGGTGTGTGTCTTTAGGATGTCATGTGTATACACGTTATATAAGTGCGGTTCTAACACAGATCCTTGGGATATAACCGCTTCTAGTCTCCTTTGTATCGATCTCGAGTTTTTAACTCTGACACTTGCCGTTTTATCTTTAAGTTAGTGGGCTATTAGTTTGCAAGTTTTAGTTGCAAATCCAGCATCTTGCATTTTGTATACAAGTCCCCTATGCCATACTCTAACGAAAGCTCTGGCTACGTCTAGGAAGACCATGCCAGTAGCCTCTTTTAGGTTGAAACCGCTGGTGACAGTTTCAACCATTCTTAGGGCTTGTAGTTCAGTAGAATGTCCGCTTCTGAAGCCAAATTGTTCATTTGGGATTATGTCTAGGGCTGCTGTTTCATCTTTGATCCTGGTGATCAAGTTTCTTTCAGTGAGTTTGCTGAGTGCGGGCAGCAGGCTTATCTGTCTGTAGTTTTGAGGGAAAGTTCGGTCTTTCCCTGTTTTACCAATCATTACTACTTCCGTATGCTTCCATCTGTTGGGGAAGTGGTCCAGTCTCATAACCGCGTTTGTTATGCTGGTTAGTGCAGCAATTTCTTTTCTAGGAAGTTGCTTTAGCATCTGATTGATAATTCCGTCTTTGCCTGGAGCTTTTCGCTTCCTCAGGCTTTTTATGATCCTTTCGATCTCCTGCGGTGTAGTCGGATGCTCCACCGTAGCAGGAGCTTCTGTGTCGTTTAGTCTTCTGCAGCCATTAATTATTTCAACTTCATGTTGATCGTCTTCTAGCGGATGGTGGTTTAGACGGCACTCATGTTCGAGAGTGTCCGCCAACGCTTCAGCCTTTTCTTGGTATGTGTAACCTACCCCGTGCAGAAGAGGCATTGGTGTTCTTTCAGACCTAAGGTTAGGTTAGGTCTGCATCTGCCATGCAGTTTTATCTCTCGTGTCTAGTTCACGGAGTTTGTTATTCCACATTCTGTCTCTATGCTCCCTCAGTGCATCTCTCAACCTAGCTGAGTATAGGGCTATTCGGTCCCGCTCAATGTGCCTCCGTCCGTAGGCACGCTTGAGTCGTCTGTTCTCTCTGATGAGAATTCTCAGATCGTGAGGTATATCGCTCCCAGGCTGTGAGTATGGTGTTGTGACTATTACTGTGCTTTCGTGGAAAGTTTCCAGTATTTTTGTCTCAAGAATCTCTACGGCTCTTTCTAGTTCCTGGAAGTCATTAATGGCTGCGATTTCGATTTTGTCTTGGACTTTTTGTTGGTAAGTCCGCCAGTTTGTCTGCTTCCTTATTGTGGTTTCCTGTGCCCTATCATCATTACCCAGCAATAGCTCGATCGGATTATGATCCAACGTCCCTTCTTCTAGGGTTTCGATTTCAAAGTCATGGACAATGTTCTTTAGGATTGCTACCTGAGGAGTGCCTTGATTTCTTGGTAGAAACGTTGGCCTGTCTGGTCCTATGACTGTACCCCCTTGGGCTTCACTGAAGTCCAGGAGTCTTGGACCGTTCCTGTCTTGCGTAGTGTTGTTCCACTGCGGATGTTTGCAGGTCAGATCACCTATGATGATCCGGGGGTGTCTACACCTTAGCAAATCGTCTATGTCTTCCTGTTATAGGTCCCCTCTAGGGAGCCTATACGCAGAGGAGATTTTAATCTTCCCTCTGGTGGTGGGAACTTCGATTGTTACGGCTTCTATGTCTACGTCTTCAATCCCAATGTATGCGCATGGGAGTGTCCTCTTCACGAGGAGCGCTACGCCACAGCCATTGTTTACGATGCCTATTCTGCTCTCCTACAGTGCCAGAATATCAGGTGTCCTTTCAGAGATTAGCTGTATTATCTCTATTGTTCTCCGTCTAATGCCGTTTACATTCCACGACACTATCTAGAGTTTTTGGTATTACTGCAGTTGTAATTGAAATCAAATGGTAGATATTTATTAAAGTACCCCATGAATCTATTCATAATCTCATTTTTCACAATATCAGTACGGCTATAATTCAATGGAAAAGCTTCAGGTTGCCTTGTCCTACGGGAAGGTACTTTAAAATTAAGCAATGCCAATAGCTCAGGACAATCAATCTGACCAATGAGGAGTTTGTGGCCAAATGATAGGGTTAGTCTTATCCGACGATGCTCCAGAGTTTCTAGACCAAACATTGCCAAGCGTTCGCCATGTCTCAGCAGCGATCGATTTAAATGAAGTTTAAAAAGCAAAAAGTTGACAAACTTAATCTGAACTCTTTCAATTCGTGAGATGTGAATTCGATAAAATGGCGATCAGACGTTACAGCAATAGTCGAGATGACTTCGAACTAATGAAATAAAAAGCATTTTCGACACTTCTAAGCTCCTAAAGTCGGAGCACTGTCGTTTAATAAAACCCGACATCTTGAAAGCTTTTGCAATGACCCAATTAATCTGTTGCACAAATCTCAACTCGCTCTCAGACAAAACGCCCAGATCATTCACCAAATTTACCCTTTCGAGCCCACAGCCACCGATGCTATATGAATTTTAAGGTCGTCCGCAAAGAACAAAAAATGGCAATGTTTGAATATAAGTCCTAAGTCATTAATAAACGGAAGGAATAGGATTGGCCCCAAGTGGGATCCTTGTGGAATCCCAGATTTAACCGCACATGGGTCTGATGCAAAACCGTCAATAACTATAGTCTGAACTCGATCCTCCAGATAACTTTTAAACCAAGACAATAAAGGATCTTGTATTCCATAAACTCTCAGCTTTTCAAGCAAAATGTGATGGTTTACACGATCAAAAGCTTTTTTAAAGTCGAAGTAGACTGCATCGACTTGCAAACCATCATCGAGAGCAGTCGCCAAAAAATTCGAGAATAAGCTCAAATTGGTTTGACAGGAGCGACCTGGATAAAAACCGTGTTGAGAAGTGGATATAGCATTTCGTTATGTTGTAACCAGAACATCTGTTACTATTTTTTCGAGGATCTTTGCTATACAGCTCAGACCAGAGATGGGTCGATAATTGGATATATCATTCCTGTTGCCATTCTTAAAAAGTGGCCTGATAACTGCAGATTTCCAAATGGTAGAAAATACACCATTTCTGAGAGATAAGTTGTATATATAGTTGAGGGGCAGTGCCAGAATTGGGCTGCAATTATAAAGAAACACTGCGGGTAGTGAGTCAGGACCAGCGCCTTTTTCTATGTCAAGATCAATCAGTTTGCGGAAGACCGTATCAGAGTCAACATAGACGTTGCAAAGATTGACATCAATCAAAGAAGGCATGTGGATATTATTATCAGTTTTGCTGTGTTGAATATATACAGATTTGAAAAAACTAGCAAAAAGATCGGCCGCTTCCTTAGAATTAGAGGAGATATGTACCAAAAATCATCAAAGTCGGTGTTGATGTATAAAAGTAAATAAATAGGAAGTTTTCACCATGCTCCGGTTCGCCTGATCGCTTCAAACCGCAAAAATTCACGATGCAAGTAGTGACGTCATCAGCTGAATGGTTCGATAACTGGTCTGTCAAATTGCTAACCATGTTGGGGATATGGTCTCGATCGCGGTTCCAGAAACAAACAAAATATCGCGGTTTGTTTACAAATTGAAAACAGGGAAATTATTTATTCTTATCATTATAGTCTTCTATGTTTGATATTATTTGGGTTTTTGCATATTTTAAGGTTGATGTTAAAAGTTTCATGACAAATCAGAAATTGCTTATAACACGCACAGTAGTTTTTACTATTTTTTTTTGTAAAAACAAAACACAATTAATCATTACCTTTAACTGTCACTTGAAATCGGGAACCCAACATTTTCACCATGTTCGACACATGACGCAACCAAGACGTCGTTATCTGACAGACCAGTGCTAAACTTTTGAGACTAGCGGTTAGTGAAACCGGAGCATCATGAAAACACTTATACCGTCAAAAGTTAAAAGGAAATCTTACCTCTGAGTACTGAATAATAAAATATGGAGCAGGAGGATCAATGTAGTTGGACGCTGAAGAATATCCTACGATCTTAAGAACTACTTGTAGCTGTAACTTATTATAGTCGACTGTTACCACATCAACTTTAGGTCTTTCTGTTAAAATAAAATACTTCAGACCATCTGAAAAAGGTATAAAGAACAAAATTAGGAAACTAGGGAAAATGCTGAGCTTTCACATTTTAGCACACGTGGGGACTTGTCAGCATTAGGTTTGTAGAATGTCGAAGAACAGATTAAAAGAATCAAATTTTTGGATTAAGGACTTTTGTCTTAGAAAAAAATTAAAAAACTGGCCAAAATATCTACACTTTTCAAATCATTACAATGCTTTTTATGACACTTTGAAATAAAAACATAATTACAGTGTTGCCAAAATGCCTTCGATTTCTTGACCTCTGGAGTAAATTAAAAACCGCTTGCAAATGTGCCGTCTTTTGTGTCTAGCCTGTATGTCTGTATTTTAAAAGACAGGCAAAACAAAAAAATTTAGATTTAAATTTATATCACATATTCATATTTCTGTTATGGTTTTAACAGTGGTACCTAAGCTGCTGGTACCATGCTTCCGCTAATACTTTTATTTGGCTGCGGTTTTATGTTATGGTTTCAATGATGATTTAATGTATCACACTAGGTTAGGTTATCATTAACTTAAATAAATAACTGCAAAATTGAAAATTAGGTACCCTATTTTTATGATGTTAATATTTACCCAAAGCGAAAACACGTCAGTTGACCCGTTATGGTACAGGGTCTGATCAAAACTTGAAGAATCGATTTGCGAAAAAGACATTTTTTAGAACTCGGAACATTTTTTTTGACATTTTTTGTGGATGAAGGCTTGAATAAAGAGTAAATAACCGTGATTGTTTTTATCCTGGCCTACTCCGTTTTTCCATAAAATACAATTAAGTGGGCATTACGGCCCATTTTTAAGTGCTTTTATTCATAAAACTATACATTTTAGATATAGGTTATGTTATACAAAAGTTGGTTAGAATTGTTAAGAGAGTTCAAAAAACATAAAATATTCAGGGTGTTCCGTTTAAAATGACGAAGTCGCGGCCATTTCCGGAGAAACCGGAAACCATATTCAATTGTTTTTATGTTACAAATGTTCACAATATTCAACCCTATCAACACACCAAATTCCATATTTTTCAGGGGCGGCTCGTGAGATGAGGCAACTGAGGCGCCGCCTCACTCGCTTTCCTATAAATATACATTTTTATTTTCAAAATTAATTCTTTCCAAGCTGATACATTATTCTCTGAAAATTGTCTCAAACACTATGAAAATTTCATCAAATATGCGTAAATCATAAATAAACACTTTACTTTACTAACCAACAGTACAATGTCCAATAACTGCAATATCATTTCTTTTTTATTCGACTTTACCTATACGCGGCGATGCGAATTGCGTCTCGGACACTTGAATGGTATTTAGATTTTTAAAAAGTCTGAGAAAGAGGGAAAAGGGTCGTGTTGCATATGTAGATTCATTCCATCTCTTTTCATTGCATTTGAGGCGATGAAAACTTCGCTTAATGATTAAGACGTTGCCATTTAATGTAAGCACAGATTGAATATAAATGGAAATAATTATTATTTATCGGTAAATGACAATCGCGCATCCGGCTGCCAAATGCAAGCCGTTTTTGTTTTTGTTGATATTTGCGTGGGCGTGTATGACTGTTACCGGTAACGGTTTGAGATTGAGCGGGAAGTGGGTGGATATTGAGATTATTCCGCAATAATTTGGTGTTTGTTTTATAGTATTATTTCGCGAATGTCGCGCGTTTAGTCTGTGTCGAGTATTACTCTATCTATAAAGTATTTTTGACGTTGCGTTAGTTTAATTATTGAGTAGATAGACTGATAGAGTAGTTTATATGAATTAGTGATTAAAATTTAAAATAAACGAAACGTGTGAACTATAAATCCAGTCCACGATATCGTTATGTCACTATTGACAACGGCATTTTCCAGGCGTCCCGAGGATGAGAAAAAAGAAATTCTTCGCGGAGATAGACCCATGCCGAAGATAATTACCTTAAGTAGTGATAAAAAAGACGGTCGACAATATAAACGATCATTTCAAACGTCATGGTATCAAACACACACTTGGATTTGTGGAAGTGTTTTTAAGCAGCGTTTATATTGTTGGCCTTGCTTAATACTGGGAAAAACAAAAACAGTATGGACTTCTGATGGATACGTTGATTTTAAATAATTTTCTAGAGCGGTTAAAATGCATGAAGGGTCTAAAGACCATATTCAAAATACCTTAGATTTTGTACGTTTGTCTCAAAATATGACTACAATTAAAGATGCACTAATCGAAAATGCTCGTTTATCTAAATTATTGTACAATGAAGATGAAAAACCGCTTGCTTTTGACATACCTTATAGATACGAATATATTACTGGGAAAACAAGAACTGGCTTTTAGGGGGCATGACGAATCCGAATCTTCTTTTAACAGAGGGAATTTTAAGGAAGTTTTTAATTGTTTAATTAAACGTAACACCGAACTTGTAAAGCGTTTAGAAGAGAAAAGTCTATTCACGGGACAATCGAAAACTATTCAAAATGAATTAATATTTTGTATTGACGAACATAAGAGAGACTTTATTAAACAAGAAATATCGGATGCTACATTTTTCTCATTAGTTGTAGATGATACGACGGATATAGTTCCAAAGCCCAATATTGTGTAACTGTTAGGTATGTAAATAAATTAGCCGAAATAAAAGAACGTTTTTTAGGCTTTTTTGATATAAGTGAAGATTCTAGAGCTAATGCACTCTATAACTTAATTGTAAGAATCTTGGAACCTTTAAATTTTAAACGGAAATTAGTAGCACAATGTTATGATGGAGCTGCGGTTATGGCCGGAAAATTGAGCGGTCTACAAACACGAATAAGATCAGATGCCCCACAAGCAATGTACACTCATTGTGCTGCTCATCGTCTCAATTTAATTTTACAACAGGGTTCAAATTATATTAAGGAAAGCAGAATCTTTTTCGCAACTTTGAAAAATTTGCCTGCTTTTTCCCATAAATCGTACAAACGCACATCTATATTGGACAAAATAATAAAAAAACGAGTTCCGCAAGCAAGTGATACAAGGTGGTATTCTCGATCAAAAATTCTAATTTTTGTTGCAAATAATTGGGAAGGACTAACCTTAATTTTTCAGGACATGATTGAAAATCCAGAATTAGACTCAGATACTATACACATGGCCAAGGGGTATCTAAAAGACCTTTCCGATTTTGAATTTGCTTTTTTAACTTTTGCATTTAAATAAATTTTTTTTGTTACCGATATCCTGTTTCAAGTTTTTCAGTTAAGTAACCTAGAAATTGATTTCTGCATTTCACAATTGAACATTGCCGTCAAACGATTAAATGAGCTGCGCGCTGAAAATTTCCTTAAATCCATTTTTGAAAAAGCAAAATCACTTACCGGATTGCCATGTAGTAGACAAACCCGTAGCATGAGCGAATCGGATTTAATGGAAAAATATAAAAATCTGTTTTATGAAATTTTAGACTGTTTAATTTTTCAAATTAACATCAGGTTTGAAGATTTACACAAATTGGAATTTGTGAAATTTCTTAATACATCAAAATACAAAGACTTTGCCACAGAATTCCCTATTAGTCTATTAAATTCGTTAGAAAAAACGTATCCAAAAATGTTTGACAAAGACGGCCTCAAAAATGAGCTAAGCATAATTTACCGAGATGAACAATTTTATAAAGTCAATATTCAAGAACTCCTTAAACAAATTAATAGTTTAGAATTAATTTCAGTATTTTGTGAAGTATATCGACTTGCGACATTAATTTTGACAATCCCCTTAACAAGTGTACAGGCCGAAAGAGATTTTTCGTGCTTAAAGCGAATAAAGACCTACTTACGAAATAGTATATCTCAAGATAGAAAAAGAGTTATTAGTTAAACTTTCTGAATGTAATGGTGACTTTTATGACAAAATCATTGAGAAATTTGCTTCTTTCAAAGACAGGCGCATTAATTTAATTTACAAAAAGTGACTTAACTACACCATCCACATACCTATTTGCCTAAACAGTTTTGGTTTTTTATAAAAAAATTACTGTCCACACCATATTCGATTATTACAGGTTTATTACACTTTAAACTCGATTCTGACTATTTTGATTAAGTATTTTAAATATTTTTTATAAAAAAATCCAATGACGAAAAATGTGTATATTATATATCTTTGAGAAGAGTATATATGTACAGGGTGTTCCAGCGAGGACAGAACAGGGACCTATTTTCGACCTTCCTTGTATTTTGGAAAAATTCAAAACAGCCAATCGATGTATTTTTTCTTGTAGAATCCAAAAATATCATCGAAAAAATATTTGAACCAGAAACAAAAGAGTTACGCTATGCATCAGGTGTTTTTTATATGGAATGTATCGTTTTTTATACGATTTTTGGAAAGAGTGATTTTTCTTATGTCCGTTCTGATTAAAAGATTTGATTTTGCGATAGCTGTTTATATTACATTTTAATGTTTTACAAACTAAAATTTTAGCTTCACCTGTTTAAAATATACGATAGGTTGGTATAGGTGATCAAGGTAAAATGACGTTTGAATGCTTTGTCAATAAAAATTGACATTATTTTAATTATTGTCGAAGTCTTCACCTAAAAAATATATATTTGACTCTGATCGAAATGAAATACTCTTTGGACGAGAGACTACAGATTGTTATGCTATTTTACAAGTGCCAAGAAAATGCAAGAGAAGCAAGAAGAAGATTTTTTGCAAATTTTCATAGAAATATATCCATCAATACAATTCTAAGGATAAAAAACCTATTTGAGGAAAATAAAACTTTACATGATAGAAAAAGAAATTCAATAAAAAATAATTATTAAATAATAAAATAAAACTACTAATAACATAAGTTTTCAATGTGACCGCCGTTTTTCTCGAAACAACATCGATAACCCCTTTGTAGCCTTTCTAAACTTGCTGTTACAATAAGATTTTCCTGGTTAAGGCGGTTTATTTCATCGACAATTTTTCCCATGATCTCTTGAATATTTTCGTTTCGTTGTATGTATACGACGTTCTTAAAATGGCAACAAAGAAATTTATTCAAAACTGAGAGGTCGGGGCTATTGGGCGGCCAAGCATATGTTCCATTTCGCCCTATCCATTCGTTATGGCGCCGATTTAAAAATTGAACCACATCATGCACGGCATGAGGAGGCGCCCCATCATGTTGCCAAATTAAATTCTGATATTCTGCCAATGGTAAGTCTTCCAAAAAATTTTCAATTTCGTTTTCTAAAAACTCATAATATCTGTGCCCATTTAAAGTCCCGTTAAAAAATATTGGTCCCAAAATTTTATTGTTTTTTATCCCACACCAAACATGAATAGAATTCCTCCCTTGAAATTTAATAGTCTGGAACTTTTTTGGATTTTCAACGGCCCAGTGGTGACTATTATGTCTGTTGAATACTCCCGATGTTGTGAAAGTAGCTTCATCGGTCCACACAATATTTTTGAATAAATCAGGGTCTTCGTTTTCTTGCCGAATTACCATTTGAGAAACAAATTGGAAGCGAAGTTCTTTTTGTGCCGGTGTTAGGTGCTGAAGTGGAAGGATACGAAAAGGCCTAAATTTATGAATTTTCAGAGTCCTGTGAACAGTCCCTCGGGTAACTCTTCTGCGCCTTACACCGCCACCGTACTGAACTTCCCGAACTGCATCCGAAATAGATTTGGTTGGATTAACTTGAAAATAATTTATAATGGCCTGGTCTCGATTTCTTCTTCTTTGTATATTTCTTTTTCTATCATGTAAAGTTTTATTTTCCTCAAATAGGTTTTTTATCCTTAGAATTGTATTGATGGATATATTTCTATGAAAATTTGCAATAAATCTTCTTCTTGCTTCTCTTGCATTTTCTTGGCACTTGTAAAATAGCATAACAATCTGTAGTCTCTCGTCCAAAGAGTATTGCATTTCGATCAGAGTCAAATATATATTTTTTAGGTGAAGACTTCGACAATAATTAAAATAATGTCAATTTTTATTGACAAAGCATTCAAACGTCATTTTACCTTGATCACCTATACCAACCTATCGTATATTTTAAACAGGTGAAGCTAAAATTTTAGTTTGTATAGCATTAAAATGTAATATAAACAGCTATCGCAAAATCAAATCTTTTAATCAGAACGGACATAAAAAATCACTCTTTCCAAAAATCGTATAAAAAACGATACATTCCATTTAAAAAACACCTGATGCATAGCGTAACTCTTTTGTTTCTGGTTCAAATATTTTTTCGATGACATTTTTGGATTCTACAAGAAAAAATACATCGATTGGCTATTTTGAATTTTTCCAAAATACAAGGAAGGTCGAAAATAGGTCCCTGTTCAGTCCTCGCTGGAACACCCTGTACATATATCTGAGGATAAAACGAACTACATGAAAACTGAGTGAATATCTTAAAGATTATTATTTTATTTTTATATCTATGTAATAATTTTTATTTTAAAAATTACTTAATGAAAAATTGGGCATATATCTTGGTATTGGTATGTAAAAGACAAAAACAAATCATAAAAATGAGTCAATTTGAGCGTGGCAGCCCAAAAATTTTTCGCCTGCAGCGCTGTCTGCCCCGCCATCTACCTATTATAAGTAACAAACCTTTTCTCGCCTCACCAGTTTTAGACACCGCGAGCCGCCACTGATATTTTTATCTCTAGCCGTTGTCAAATGGCGCCCTGGGTAGTAGTTTCATTGTCACCCGGTATAGTGAGTTCCATTTATAAAATGTGGCATTAACATGATGTCTTATTTATATAACACCTTGTCTTATAGCATAAGTTAAAAATATGCAAAAATAAAAATCGACTTGTTCGAGGATTTTTTCGTTATACGATCACTGGCCGACAAATTTTTTTTTGTTGTAACACAAATCAAAATAGCGTAATCTAATAGAATGGACCTATCCAAATACGAAAATGTTAATCAGAAAGTTGTAGCACGTAGGGTTTTCTTGTTAGAGTTGTAGAACCATATCGAATGTTACGATACTTAATATCTATAGAAAAAATGATTTCAGAAAATTCTTTTTTTTCAGTTTTCGCCTATTAAACATACCATACATCTAAGGGAAAGGCAAACGAGAAAAATATTAACTTAAAACACTAATTAAACTTTATTTTTTCCGTTTATGAGGTGTCCTATCTTCTCTCTTCAAAAACCAACAGTAGTCACCCATCATGGCTGGATCCCATCGTCCTTGGTACCGAATTTCCATTGTTCTGATATCTTGGTGAAACATTTCACCCTGCTCGTCACTAACAGCTCCCAAATTTTTAGGAAAAAATGACAGATGGGAGGAAGTGAATTTTTAATGACATTCTGGCACCAAGCGCTTTATAGGCATCTAAGAGTTCATTAACTAAATGTTCATAATTTTCAACCATATTGTTGCCTAAAAATACTCTTACTACATTAACAAATGAATTCCATGCTCTGAGTTCCTGCCTGGTAAGCTTTTCCGTAAAATTGACATCGTCCAGCAATTTTCTGATTTGTGACCCAATAAAAATGCCTTCTTTTAATTTGATCACTTAACTGGGGAAAGACTTATCTTAGGTATTTAAATCCATCACCATCTTTATTCAAAGCCTTTACAAAGTTTTTCATCAGCCCAAGTTTAATATGAAGAGGAGGCAAAAGGACATTTTTGAGATCAACAAGAGGTATACATTTAACATTTTGGCCAAATTTTTGTTACATAATCTGATTTATTGCACGACTGTCCCATAAACAAAGAAAACAGCAATATTTTGTAAATCCCTCCTGAAGCCCCACTAAAATCGCTATAACTTTTAAGTCCCCACATATCTGCCATTTATGCCTATTGTAGTTTATTATATCCAAAATCGTGCGCATATTTTCATAATTTTCTTTCATTGCAACTGAATGGGCAACTGGTATAAAGGGCTTTAAATTTCCATTACGCAATAACACAGCTTTTAAGCTATGTTTAGATGAGCCTATGAACAAGCGCCACTCACGGGGAGAATGTTCAATATCAAGTTCCTGCATTAAACTGTCTATATCAGTACACGCGCACAATACTGTAGAATTCAGAAAACATAGCATTTCTTTTTCTGAAATTCATAATTTTGTTTCTTTGGCCAATAGGTGGTTCCATTCCTAAAGACGGGAACCCAGGACTGTTGCTTGGATAACCCCAAATTACGTACTAAATCATTTAATTCACTTTGAACAATCAAATGTGGCTCGCCGGAACTGGGACCTGTGGTAAAAGTGGGATCGGTGCACTGTTCTTCTGAGCTGCCTGATGATGCGTTATCTCCATTATCTCCCAAATCAATAGCTTGCCAATGTAAAGGCGCAATCGGCACTGGCAAATTTGCATTATGAGGAACAGGTCGTATGGCAGATTGCAAATTTAGATATTCTATATTGGGCTTTCCCTTTTTGGAATAACCTTCAGTCTTTGTCAGGCAAAAATAACAATCGACAGAATGATTGGTCAGTTCTCGCCATACCATTGGAACTGCAAAAGGCATACTTTTTCTCTTTCCCTTCATCCACTGTACCAATGATACACTACAACTAACACATCAAACATGGGGTGCCCACCGCTTACCCTGATCCCCAATTAACACACCAACATATTTAAAGTAGGCTTTTTTTTACATTTTCAGAAAATGGCCTGGCTTGTAATTTCACCAGAAATTCTCCACAAATATAACAAAATTTGTCAGGAGAAATTTTGCAACTTCGGTTAAATCGCAGTACTTTTACCCAAAGAATCTGCAGTTTTGATGTTTACCATTAATTAGCAGACACTCTGTATAATCACAACCTCATATAGGCTGTCGATATAAAAAAATGTTGAGAAATTTACATTTTCCATATTTTTGTAATACATTTGAAACATTAACAAATACGAAAACAATTTTATTTCATATTTTTTTATTAGTCTGCAAATAACTACTAAAGTTAGAGTCTTTATTCAGAAAACAAATTTCAGGAATAGGGATGGGTTACCAACAGTAATATACGGGGTGGTCCAATTGTCAATCAAATCAAATCCGATAACTAGGTTATTGTGGAAATTAGAAAAAAAAATTATACGAAAGTTGTAGGGACTGCTGAAAGCTACAACCTAAAATTGTTTTGGATTATACAGGGTTGAGGATAAGTTTGCCACAAACCAACACCCTGTATATTGCTTTATTTTCAGGTTTCTTCTTTTTTAGCCATTCACACAATATTCAGTTTGTGGGGTCTATACAGAGTCCATCAAGATTTATGACCAATTTTCGAAAATATCAGAGGTATTTTAGCGTAGTAAAAACTTCCAAATGTCTTTTTTCAACTATTTTTTTCCTTAGTATTATTTTTTAATAACTTTAAAAAATGTAAGTTTGGTTTATGGCAAAAAACTCATCAACCCCGTATAATCGAAAATAATTTTAAGTTGCAGCTCTCAGCAGTCCCTACAAATCCACAAACTGTATCTCTTATTAATTATAATATAATTATAACGACGATATTTATATTATATGGACGATAATTCTCCTTAAATTAGTTTGTGTTAGAATATCTTATACTCTACCTTTACAAAGTGTTTTGTAGGGTCCTAAGGTAATTATGTGTGAAAGTCTAATTTTTTCTAATTTTTTGATATCTTCCATGTTATAACATCCAATTACTCTAACTGTATATTGCTTGCAAGGCTTTGCATTTGGAATAGAGAACACATGGTCTAGTTCAGAATTCGACAGTTGTGTAGGAATATTACGCCAGGCCAATTCCGCTGCCTAAAATAACTCGAGATCTTAAAAATGTGATATTTTGTAAAACATATTTATAGCATAATCTGAAAAATTAATACAATTTGTTTTATCAAAAGAATATTAAATAATATGCATTTGCATGAAAGCATATGCAAATGCATATTTTGGCAATTTTTATATTTAAATGCATATTTTGCACAGTTATTACAGGAAAAATGCACATATTCTACACTAGTATACAAAATAAACACGTTTAGTTTATAAATTTCCACTTATTTATTTCAGCTTGACAGCTGTTTCGACACACTGTGTCTTTGTCAAAGCTAACTTAAAACTGACACTAAAATCTGTACCAAATATAAAAAAAAATATATAAAAATCTTAATGGTGTCAATAAAACAATATCGGTGTTTACCCACCTCGTCTATTCTTTAGGCATAAAGATTTAACAGAGGGGAACCATTTAAGTCCAACTGGTCATTCAATAAAATATTTCGGGTTTTCCTCTTGTTAATTTCTAAACTTTCCAAATGGTTCAATTTGTAGCTTTTATTAGCCCTATGCAAAATTTTATATTCGTTTTTAAATGTATGATTTGCATCTATCAAATGTTAGGGTAATTGGAGTCTGTTTTTTCTTTATTATATGAGGATTTGTGTTCTTTTATACGTTTATTGTAAGATCTACCCGTTTGGCCAATGTAAACTTTATCACAGGAACCACATTCTAATTCGTATACCCCTGATTTTTTAGATTTATCAGACTTGGATTTATTATTTTTAATATATTTCCCTAATGTATTATTTGTACAGAAGGCAACTTTATAACACACACTGTTAACAAATCCAATATATCGTTCTTGATAATATGATTAACTTTATTTTTGAGTAATAAATTATCGACTAAGTTAATAGCTTCAATAGGGGGGACACTAGGAAATAAGTTTTGTACATCTAAAGAGATTAATATGGCATTATTTGGGATTGTGACATCTTTTATATTGTTAATTAATTCTAAACTATTTTTAATACTAAATTTTGGTTTAAAATTACAAAATGTACTAATAATGTCTATTAATTTATTAGAAATCGTGTGAGCTGGAGCTGTCACATAGGACACTACAGGTAGCTTAAGTACTTGTGGATTCATTATCGTTAATTTATATTTAATTTTATCATCAAATAAGCTACTATCTTTAATTACATTTTTTATAATTTTTTGATACATTTCTGTCGGATCTTTATCGATCTTTTGAAATTTATCCGGATTCAGAAATTCTGAAGTTTTTTGAATATAATCTTCTTTTTTTATTGCAATAATGTTTTTTCCTTTATCCGCCCTAATGAATACAATATTATCTTCTGTCATTTTACTGTTAATATTTTTAACTAAACTATAATTGTTTGATAATCGCTCATTAGACAAATCCCAAGGTATTGAAGTAATTGATTGAGCTAATATATGTTTATAGTTATCATTACCTATTTTATTTACTGCTATTTCACATTCAACTCCTAGCATCTCTCTAGATTTAATGTTATCTTTAACCTGAAGGTTGAAATTAAACCCCTTTTCTAATAGTTTAATTTCTGAGCCTGTAAAATCTGTATCTGTGAGATTATATTATTAGAAAAAACAGACTCCAATTACGCTAAACATTTGATAGATGCAAATCATACATTTAAAAACGAATATAAAATTTTGCCTAGGGCTAATAAAAGCTACAAATTGAACCGTTTGGAAAGTTTAGAAATTAACAAGAGGAAAACCCGAAATACTTTATTGAATGACCAGTTGGACCTAAATTGTTCCCCTCTGTTAAATCTTTATACCTAAAGAATAGACGAGGTGGGTAAACACCGATATTTTTTTATTGACACCATTAAGATTTTTATATATTTTTTTTATATTTGGTACAGATTTTAATGTCAGTTTTAAGTTAACTTTTGACAAAGACACAGTGTGTCGAAACAGCTGTCAAGCAGAAATAAATAAGTGGAAATTTATAAACTATACGTGTTTATTTTGTATACTAGTGTATAATGAATTTCCATCAAGTAACGGCTACATCGATAAGAAGCATATATATTCTAATTTTTTTGAATATATTTTTATTTCTCAAGACAAATTTAATGTATTTCAAATATAATCCATAATAATAAAATAATAAAAAATGTCTAGTTGCTGGCAGGCCAAGGGTTTCACACATCCTTTCTTAAAATTGTTATAAGTACCCAATAAAACGTCTGTGTTTTAAAAACTATGAATTTACCACGGATTTACAATCATAAATAAGCACGTTTTAAGAATGTTACAAATAATTTTTCAATTCAGTTTAGTTTATATTGTGGCGTGAACATTGTCCAATATGCCGAAAGAAAAACATTCAAAAAGTGCGGTATTAAATCAATTCGTGACAGATTTTCCTGATTTTACGACTGACGATTTTGGGTTGTTTTGTAAATATTGTGATATTCCTATTACTGCGAACAAGAAATTCCAAGTGACACAACGCATAGGAACTACAAAGCATCAGATCCAAAAAAGTAAAAAGTGTGCTCAGAAACAAGCCACAATTTTCGCCAGGATCGGGACCCAAACGATCAAAATTCAATGAGAATTTATTAATGCGGATATTCCACGTTAATGAAAAACTATGTTCCAGATTTGTACAATTGTATTAATTTGTACAACGGCTTACCATTGGAGATACGCATGTTGCGTGCCAAAAAATTTACTGCTGGGGTGAAATCCCTTTTACTGACTAAGTGTTGCTATTCTATCAAAGAGTTTATTGGACATTAGCATAAATACGATTATTGCGTTTTTTCGGCTGCTGCCTGGTTACTTTGTTTTTTAGACTGGCTTCTTCAATATTTATTCTATTTCCAGCCGCACTGTTTTTTGTGTTTACTTGTTTGTTACGTTAAATATTAGTACTTTGTTAGTAGTAGTTCGACTGCGGTACCGTTCGGTTGTGCTTTGTTTTGCGTTCCTCGCAGTACGTGTGTTTGTTCTGTTTTGTTTTCGCTGTGTATTTTTGTTTCGAATTTTTCTTTTTCTAAATATGGCTGAATACAAGTGTGACAATTGCCGTAAAGAGTTTTCAAAGAAAGACAAATACAATAAACTTCGTTGTAGTGGCGAGTGTAAACGATCTTTTTGCATGAATTGCACGGGCCTTGATAAGGCTACCACAAAAATCTTGATATTACAAAAATCAACCCACCTCCGATTTTTCTGCGCCCTGTGCGACTCCCCTAGTTTGAAATATCTCAACGATAAAATCACAAAGGTATCTCAAAATTTGATTCCACATGAACTTTTTGATTCAGTCGCAAATCGTGTATCCCATTTGTCAAGTAGTGTACCGACAATTTCTGAAATATATGACATTTTAGTGAAGAGTGAATCCAGGTGGGATCTCATGGAGAAAAAGATTGACGATATCCATAATCTCTCGAGGGAGTTTTCCGCTTACAAACCAGATATGTTATTAAAGTCTCTAAGGGATATGGAACAGAATATTTTCAATATTTCCCAAATCCTCTTCAACAATGCCGAAGAAGTAATAAAAATCCAAGTACAGGACTCCTCTTCAATTGAATTAAAAGCAGGTATTGCTAACATTAAGAGCAACCTAACTTGTGTAACTGACTTGGTAAAGGAGTTATACTCCAAATATGAAAGCCAACATAAGTGTAAGCATATCAAAAATACATACCCTACCACCATACCCTTGCCTACACCAACTATGGAAACTACCTGCTCCACCGCCTCTACACAAACTGAGGTAACACCTACGGATATTCCCAGTACTACTGAAGGCTCCAGCAAGCTGGCTTGTAATAATACACAACGGTGGCACTATGTAGTCGTAAGAAATCTTCCTGCAGGGTTTACGCCTAACAACATAGTTTACTACGTTAAGGAAAAGCTTGGGACTACAGAGTTTATTCGATGCTACCACCTGATCAATCATATCTCAAATATTGATTTTAAAATTGGAACTCAGTCAAAAAAGTCAGCTGAAAAGCTTTTAGACAGCAATCTATGGCCACATGGCGTAGTAATAAAACGGTCAGCTGTATCCGAACTTACAGAAAAATCTACACCGAACCTCCCACCTCCCTCCACACCGAAAAAACTGCCCACCAACTCGAGCTCCGTCAGTTCACTGGTTGTCTCCTCTCCAATTTCTCAAAAGGGCACTATAATATCTTCTGACAAAGAGGCCATTGCTGCCTGCAAAGCAAATGTCTTGTTGAGCGACAACTGCTACAGTCTTTTCAAGAAAGCTCCTACTGACCAAGAACCTATTTTTGATCCAATGTCTCCCCCAACAGTGAAGCTTACGCGAACCGAAAAAAGTTCTGATAACCGTTTCCTCATGTCTAGACTAAGAGAACCAGCCATTTTAAAGGCCTTCAAGTTATATCTCGCCTTCCTGCACGACCAACCTGCGCCAATTCACTTTGAAGGGTTTACAAATACAAGCACCAGGCTGTTTTTGGTTTCTGAAGGCATTCCTATAGATTATAGAACTCTACATAAGATATATTTCGATTTTCATGCTGCTTACGGATTTAACGCAGCAGAAGTGGAAGCGGATCTTGCAGCCTATGGATCCTACATATCTTCGGAGAGATCGATCCATCTTCAGAGGACCAGAGAATGCCATAAAAACTATTTTACCAGCAATTCTCCCAAAAAAAATTTTTAGAAAACACGACGTGTCCTGAGGAACTAGATTCCTCAAAACTTCCTGTTGTTACTAGTCTTAATATGGTTCTAATTAATATTGCTTCTCTAAGAAATAAAACCGACGAGTTGTACCTATTTCTGGAAGAATTGGAGTTCCCCCAACTTGTTGCAATTACTGAGCACTGGCTGAATCTAAACGAACCCTTTTATATTGAGAGGTATACCACAATAGCTACATATGACAGAAAAAACTCAGCTCATGGGGGAACACTGATTCTATCCCTAAATGGAGATTTCATGTCGATATCTAAATATGATCATTTGTTAGCGGACAGCTCTTTTGAATTCTCTATGGTATATAATCAAAACCTTGATCTTTATGTAATTTGTATTTATAGATCACCAAACTCTGATGTACAATCATTTTTAAATAGCCTGGTAAGTTTGCTAGACAGTCTACCGATTAAAGGTAAAAAAATTCTATGCGGGGACTTTAATATTGACTATGCTACTGTTTGTGCCATCCAGAAATATCTAATTTCTATATTCGACTCTTTCGGTCTTTCAATGCATGTATCCTCGCCAACTAGAATTTCAAAAAACTCTTCTTCTATCATCGATTACATGGCGTCTGATTTTTCTCCATCAGAGGTGCAATCACAGGTCTATAACTCAGGTCTTTCCGATCACGAGGCGGTAATTTCCAGGTTTAGTTTACCTATTAGGCCCTTACCAAGATCTCGCCATCGGGGCAGAATTTTCTCGGCCGCAAATTTCTCAGTATTTCATAATATTTGCTTTAACACCGATTGGAATTTTGAATCTGATAATGTCAACACAAACTTCAGAACTTTTTTAAATAAAACTTTAAGTACTTTTAACAAGGCCTTCCCGCTTAAGAATATCAAACCTAAGCGGCATAAACCGTGGACCACGAAAGGAATACGAATTTCTGCTAAAAATATGCGCTCGCTCTCATATATAAAAAAATTCACCGACTCCTTTCTTATTCTCGACTATATTTCTAATTATAGGAGGATCTACACTACTCTTATTAAGTCAGCAAAAAAATTACACTACCGAAAACGTATAACAAACTCTAATAACGTTTCAAAAGAAACCTGGTCCATCATCAATAACCTCAGAAACAAATCAAACCCTGTGACTCAGATCTTGCCAGGGGCTAATGATCTAAATGATTATTTTATTAATGTAAGCAAAAATGTTACCTCTAGTATCTCGCCAAGTTTGGACCCTCTTTCGTTTCTCTCTCCTTCAAAAAATTTAGCTGATAGCTTTTTCTTAAGTCCCGTTAGCAACACTGAACTATTGAGGGTAATAAATAATATCAAAAGTAAATCTTCGTGTAGAACTGATGGCCTATCAATTAGAATATTCCTGAACTTGCCACTCCCAGTCATAGAGGCCCTTACAACATTAATAAATGAGTCCTTTATAAAAGGTTTATTCCCTGACTGCCTTAAAACAGCTATAATTATTTCACTTCATAAAGGCGGCGAAAAAACTAACTCTTGCAATTATCGCCCAATTGCACTACTACCAGTGCTATCAAAAATCATCGAAAGGCTACTGAAGAATCGTCTTATGCCATTTCTCCTGAAACATCAGATAATATCTTCGGAGCAGTTCGGATTTCTACCCAACAAGTGCACCAGTGACGCCATGTTCACGTTGCTTAGAGGCGTCTACTTATCTCTCAATAACAACCACCCAACTGCCTCAGTTTTTTGTGACTATGCGAAAGCCTTTGATTGTGTTAGTCATGAAATTCTGATAAACAAACTAAATTTTTATGGAATTCGTGGTACTTCTTTAAATTGGTTCAAATCTTATCTTGGGAAAAGGCAACAACTTGTAAGGGCTAATGGTTCCGATTCTGAATGTAAGTTGATTATAAGTGGAGTCCCTCAAGGTTCAGTCTTGGGACCTATTCTTTTTTTGTTATACATTAATGATATCACGAACCTTAAAATTAATGGAAGAATTTCCCTTTTTGCTGATGACACAAGCATAACATGGAGTGATTTTGATACAACGTCTTTACACTCTAGTATCTCCAAAGACTTGGTTATAATTAAGGCTTGGTCCGATTCCAATATGCTTTGTTTTAATGTCGATAAAACGGTGGCGTTATCTTATAAGGGAACTTTACAACCACTTCAGGTACATAACAGCAATATTGAATACGTAGAGTCGGTTAAATTCCTGGGTTTAAATATAAATAACAACCTAAAATGGTCTAATCATATTGACACCTTAACTAAAAAACTTTCTACCGCCTGCTTCGCCATTCGATCAGTTTCAAAAGAACTAGAAGTTCCTTCTGCCAGACTTACTTATTTCTCTTTATTTGAATCCCACCTCCGCTATGGCCTTCCCTTTTGGGGCTGCTGTACCACCGAGCAATTTCGTAGTATTTTTATGCTTCAAAAGAGAGCCATTCGTTATTTGTTTGGTCTAAATAATAGAGCTCACTGCCAATACTATTTCAAAAAACATGAAATATTAACACTTCCTGCATTATTTATTTTGGAAACGGTATGTTTGCTGAGAAAATATATAAACACCCTTCCAGAAAGGCCACAACATGTATACCCTACCAGAAACTCTAGGCATGATATTTATCTTCCCATTCCTTCCTCAGAATTAATAAAAAAATCAATTATTTACAACGCCATAAAACTTTACAACAATCTGCCAGTACATTTAAAATCTATCCCTATGCTTGCACAATTTCGAAAAAACACCAAAGCATACCTCATTGAGAGACCATTTTACAGCGTTAATGATTTTTTTCAGTGAGTAAGTCTCTTTAAATTGTCACTAAACTCGCTTGTTTACTTAAATCTTTTGTGAGTCATGTCCTAACTCGTAGCATAGAATTTTGAAAATCATTATATAGGGAAACTGTCGAACATTCACTTAAAACTTAATTATTTTTGTTAGGTATTGGATTAAAAACAATTTAATTCTTTTTGTATACTACATTCTACACTAGTTCATTATACCTTCTGTTTAACATCACAATTATTTGTATAACTATAATAACATAGAGTTTAAGGTCGCATAGTTGCAATTTTGATTTCAATGTCATCGAAATTATTCACCTCGTACATGTGTGTTTGTTTACTTTTATAAGGTGATTAGGATTCATTAACTGTTTGCAATGTTATGTTATATTCTAACGTGTGTTTTACGATTTGGTAAATTGATAATTTACATTTTTAAAACTGACCTGTCGAAATTATTTTCGATTAATGTTTTGATATGTCTTATTTTAGGTATATTTTGCTTTGTCCATAAAATTGTAAAATTTTTCTGCGGCAATAAAGCATACTTTTGTTTGTTTGTTTGTTTGTTTATTTTACTGTTATTTTATTTTATGTAATTTTATTTTATTTTATGTTGTTTTTATTTCGACATTGTATTAAATTTTTGACGAATACAGTAACGTTTGTTTATGCATACAGTATACGATTTTTATATTTTATATAATTCTTTTATATTTTATATAATTCTTGATTTTTTTTTAAATCTGTTTATTGTACAATTATTGACGACCCAATGTACAAATTTGTATATTTTTGGTAATATATTATTCTATTCTATTCTATTCTATTCTATTCTAGAAAGTTATCGAATTACGGGAAAACGTAGAGGATAAAAATATATGGCTGTCAGCAGACGAAACAACTGATGTGGAACAGAGATGTGTTGCTAATTTGGTTTTTGGTGTGTTGGGTGTAGAAGCAGAAACGGATTCTTCAACAACTCTCTCACACTTTTATGGCCCGATGTTATTAAATGAGAATGTTAGTGGCAATTACAGATGCTACTTCATACATGTGTAAAGCAATGAGTGGTCTACAAATATTGTAACCTAAAATGATACATGCCACATGTCTTGCCCATGGACTTCGTCGAGTTGCAGAACAAGATCCGATTCGGGTAAAAAAATTTAGGGAAATTGTAGGGATCATCCCCCTGCCTCTATCACCAAATGTAACTAGATGGAGAACTTGGAGAAACGCTACCGTTTATTACGCAGAACATTTCGAGGCAATAAAAAACAAAGTAAACCAACTTAATACCAAATACATAACATTTTGCGCAAAGAAAATGTACGTGAGGATTTAATTTACATTAAAAACAATTTTTCTAGCTTGTGTGATTCTATAAAAAAAATTGGAGATGAAAGGTCTTGGTTACAAAAATTTGAAAAATATTAGTTGAATCCAGATAATGAACAATTTCTAATAAACAGTGATTTGAATTTGTTCCAATTGTATCTTGTGATGTTGAATGAGTACAAAATACTATTGTCAGATAATAGAAGAAAATTTGAAATTGATAATTTGTTACATCATATAGTTATAAAATGTAACCGCAACTTGTTGATTAGCGTAAACAATAAATTTTAAACAGGTTTATTCTTTAGTTAGTTTGTTTAGTTAGCTATGTATTAAAATTTTATTTAAAAAAATATATATTATATATTTGTATTAATGTAATAATTACTGGTAAAAATAGCGTCTTAAGGATACATTGAAATGTAAATAATATATCAAAATACAAGAGTTCTAATTACACTACACCACAACTTGTTCTGGACGCGCGTTTCGCTAACCAAGTTAGCATCATCAGCAGATGATATAAACTAAAGTAACTTATCCTAACCGAGACCCGACTGCACAGTTGTCAAGTAAACAATAGAGGGGACTATATGGAATAGGCCCTCTTTCTTTATTTAGTGCTTTCTTACCACATTTAACTATTTATTTCTATACTCTCAAAGGCATCCAATAATCTATTATTAGATACATTTTTAATCAACTTAAGATTATTTATTCCTATTCGGTGATTGTTTTCCAAAGCATGTTGGGCAACGCTTGACTTTTCTGTTCTTCCATATCTTAAATGTGCCATGTGTTCTTTAAAACGAATGTTTATGGAGCGTTTAGTTTGCCCAACATATTTTAGATCGCAGTCATTACAGCCAATTTCATAGATGCCACTTCTCTCCCTTAAGTCGACTTTGTCTTTGTGTCTCCGTTTTGTAGGCTACTCTAAAACCTACGTTTTTAAATACTTTTTCTAGACCTCTCGTATATCTGGGATCATAAAGGATTACTATGAATTTATTGGAAGCCTCAGGTGTTTGAAGAGTAGTGGCATCTTTTAACATTTTCTTATACTTACGTCTATTTACTAATTTATGTACAGGGTGTTCCAGCGAGGACTGAACAGGGACCTATTTTCGACCTTCCTTGTATTTTGGAAAAATTCAAAATAGCCAATCGATGTATTTTTTCTTGTAGAATCCAAAAATGTCATCGAAAAAATATTTGAACCAGAAACAAAAGAGTTACGCTATGCATCAGGTGTTTTTTAAATGGAATGTATCGTTTTTTATACGATTTTTAGAAAGTGTGATTTTTTTTATGTCCGTTCTGATTAAAAGATTTGATTTTGCGATAGCTGTTTATATAACATTTTAATGTTTTACAAACTAAAATTTTAGCTTCACCTGTTTAAAATATACGATAGGTTGGTATAGGTGATTAAGGTAAAATGACGTTTGAATGCTTTGTCAATAAAAATTGACATTATTTTAATTATTGTCGAAGTCTTCACCTAAAAATATATATTTGACTCTGATCGAAATGAAATACTCTTTGGATGAGAGACTACAGATTGTTATGCTATTTTACAAGTGCCAAGAAAATGCAAGAGAAGCAAGAAGAAGATTTATTGCAAATTTTCATAGAAATATATCCATCAATACAATTCTAAGGATAAAAAAACCTATTTGAGGAAAATAAAACTTTACATGATAGAAAAAGAAATATACAAAGAAGAAGAAAACGAGACCAGGCCATTATAAATTATTTTCAAGTTAATCCAACCAAATCTATTTCGGATGCAGTTCGGGAAGTTCAGTACGGTGGCGGTGTAAGGCGCAGAAGAGTTACCCGAGGGACTGTTCACAGGACTCTGAAAATTCATAAATTTAGGCCTTTTCGTATCCTTCCACTTCAGCACCTAACACCGGCACAAAAAGAACTTCGCTTCCAATTTGTTTCTCAAATGGTAATTCGGCAAGAAAACGAAGACCCTGATTTATTCAAAAATATTGTGTGGACCGACGAAGCTACTTTCACAACATCGGGAGTATTTAACAGACATAATAATCACCACTGGGCCGTTGAAAATCCAAAAAAGTTCCAGACTATTAAATTTCAAGGGAGGAATTCTATTCATGTTTGGTGTGGGATAAAAAACAATAAAATTTTGGCACCAATATTTTTTAACGGGACTTTAAATGGGCACAGATATTATGAGTTTTTAGAAAACGAAATTGAAAATTTTTTGGAAGACTTACCATTGGCAGTATATCAGAATTTAATTTGGCAACATGATGGGGCGCCTCCTCATGCCGTGCATGATGTGGTTCAATTTTTAAATCGACGCCATAACGAATGGATAGGGCGAAATGGAACATATGCTTGGCCGCCCAATAGCCCCGACCTCTCAGTTTTGGATACATTTCTTTGGGGCCATTTGAAGAACGTATACAGACAACGAAACGAAAATATTCAAGAGATCATGGAAAAAATTGTCGATGAAATAAACCGCCTTAACCAGGAAAATCATATTATAACAGCAAGTTTAGAAAGGCTACAAAGGGGTTATCGATGTTGTTTCGAGAAAAATAGGTTTTTTATCCTTAGAATTGTATTGATGGATATATTTCTATGAAAATTTGCAATAAATCTTCTTCTTGCTTCTCTTGCATTTTCTTGGCACTTGTAAAATAGCATAACAATCTGTAGTCTCTCGTCCAAAGAGTATTTCATTTCGATCAGAGTCAAATATATATTTTTTAGGTGAAGACTTCGACAATAATTAAAATAATGTCAATTTTTATTGACAAAGCATTCATACGTCATTTTACCTTGATCACCTATACCAACCTATCGTATATTTTAAACAGGTGAAGCTAAAATTTTAGTTTGTAAAACATTAAAATGTAATATAAACAGCTATCGCAAAATCAAATCTTTTAATCAGAACGGACATAAAAAAAACACTCTGTCCAAAAATCGTATAAAAAACGATACATTCCATTTAAAAAACACCTGATGCATAGCGTAACTCTTTTGTTTCTGGTTCAAATATTTTTTCGATGATATTTTTGGATTCTACAAAAAAAAATACATCGATTGGCTATTTTGAATTTTTCCAAAATACAAGGAAGGTCGAAAATAGGTCCCTGTTCAGTCCTCGCTGGAACACCCTGTACAAATTTATCATTATATCCATTACTTTTAGCTATATTTTTAATCCGATTCATTTCACTGTTAAAACGTTCTTTACATAATGGAAAATTGACTAACCTATGAGTTAAGAAATGGAATGCTGCCATTTTGTGTTGACGGCAACGAAATGAGTCGGATGTTATATACCTATCAGTATTAGTCAATTTGCTATAAATATCAAATTCTAATTTATCGTTATTTCTAATAACTAACGTGTCGAGAAAAGGTAATTGCCCATTGTTCTCCTTTTCGTACGTAAAATTAATGGAAGGATATTTATTGTTTAATGTTTCTAAAAAAGTGTCTACATTTTCTGTTTTACTATCAAAAATAGCAAATATATCGTCTACGTATCTATACCACACCCTTGGGAAATACTTGAGTTCTTTTAATTGTGTTTCTAATCTGCCCATAAGCAAATTTGTAAGGAACGGAGATAAGCAATTGACCATCGCAGTTCCCTCAAGTTGTTTATAATATTTATTGTTGAACTAAAAAAAATTTTGATTCATACATAATTTTGTGTGAAGTAAATATTCATCAATAATGTCGTTCTTCAAATTATTGATTTCAAGTAGTTCCTTTAGGTACTCTAAAGCTAGTGGCATGGGTACACTAGGAAACAATGCGCTTACATCAAAAGATATTAAAATTTCACCTTCTTTTAAGTGAACATTCTTAATTTTATCTAAGAATTCTAACGAGTTAGTAACCTCAAAGTTATCATACGAGATATTTAATCTGCTGAATTCTCCTACTAACCATTTTGAAATATTGTACGTTGGTGATACAACAGCTGAAACAATAGGTCTCATGGACTTCTCAGGTTTATGGATTTTGGAAAGGCAATACAGTTTAGATAACTGTGGATTACTATGTGTTAGTTTGAATTTTAGTTTATCGGACACAAGGTTTTTACATTGCTTTAAAGTACTTTTACTTCTGTTATCATTTTTGATAACGGGTTTTTTTCAATTAAATCATAAGGACCAGTTTGAATCAAATTGTCTACTCTGTCAAAATAATCCGTTTTGTCTAGTATAACAACCTTATTCCTTTTATCAGATTTTAAATAAAAACATTCTTTTTTCTTCAGTCCCTGGATAACTTCAGTATTTTTACGAGACTTGTTGTTAACAACGTTTATTGAGATTTGATTTCTGCAAGTCTCTCCTTAGTTGACTCTGGTACGTATTGAATGGAACTTTCGATATTCCCTATAATAGTTGGTAAACTATTTTTTTTTTTACTGGAAGCTTTGCAAAATTCAAACCTTTATTCAAAAGGGCGATTTCTCTATTATCAAAGGACTGAGAAGAAATATTTTCTACAATGTTCTCAACTTCCGAAGAAATTTGTTTTGTGGTTTCAACTTTCTCAGTTTGTTTTTGAGTGAACACATTTTCTTCAAAAATTTGGCATCGATAACTACGAACATTTTTCTTTGCAAATCTAACCACAGTTGAAATTCTAAATTATTAAGCTTATAAGTGAGTTTTTTAAATAATCCGTATGCTTCAATTTCAAGCATACTTCGTTTGCTATACAGATTTTTAATTTCTAAATCTAGCCACTTTTGTTTGGCAAAAGATTCAACCTTTCCAGTAACGGGTGATTGTTTAGGAATCTTGACTGAAATGAATTTAGGAAAAACTGAAAAAGACTTGCATGATTTTAGAAACCAAATATCGGCTGCTATTAACCTAATCTTAGTACAGTACTTACAACAAAGGTTTTGTTCCGTTGACCGTGAAGCCATGTTAAGTCCTAACACTGGAACCTGTGGTGAAAGATAGATCAAAATACAAGAGTTCTAACCACACTACACCACAACTTGTTACGTTCTGGACGCGCGTTTCGCTAACCAAGTTAGCATCATCAGCAGATGATATGAATTAAAGTAACTTATCATAAGTGAGACTATTTATAGGTAAATGTGGTCACACTTGGTTGCACCCGACTGCACCGTTGTCAAGTAAACAATAGAGGGGACTATAGGGAATAGACAGAGGGTCTTCATATCAACAAGGGGCAGTGGAAAGACTGCCTTACAATGGAAATAATCAACAATAAAACCATAGATAACATGCTCAAAGAAGAAACATACAGATACCTAGGCTTCCAACAAAGTACCAAAATTAACCACACTGGTATCAAATCAGAGCTCAAAACGGAATTTAAAACCAGACTCACAAAACTACTAAAAACGTATTCATTTGGTATCATTAAATTGTCACACACAGATATAGAAAACATTCACATTCACATACGCTCTGAATTCACTAAAAACAGGAAGTTACAACCCAACGCATCATCGAGAGAAAAGAAGGAGGGAGGGGAATTACAGATATACAATCGCTAAATAAAAACAAAGTTAAAACTCGGAAAATTCTTCCACAACAAACATACTAACCTCCACAAAGCAACGAGCAACTCCGCGGGATGATTTAGTGTCCAATAAAAACACTAAAGTGTGAGATCTACATTTTTCTAAAGGTAGTATAATTTGGGATATTTCAGAACACGATCCGAGAATAGGTAAAATTATTTTTTCCATGAAGGGGGCGACTTCCTTCTTGAGTTCAAGAAAGCGTTTTAGCAAATTTCCTCTGCTCAGCCAACGAACGTCAGAAAAATATGTCATATCACCATACTCGGCATTAATTTCGTGTAAAAAATTTTGGAATTCTCTGTGGTTGAGGCCGCGTGATTTAATGAAGTTCACAGTATTTTTATCACCTCATCAATATTTGTGAATGCTGCACACAGATTTTGTTAATAAACGATACAATGAAAATGCATCAAAGCAAGTTCTTTCTGCTGTTTTTTTATCAAAAACACGAGCCCTTCATTTTTTCAGACCATGAATGGTGCACTATCTGTTACAACTGCAAAAAGGTTTACCAATTCTAAATTATATGGTCTCAGTACTTTCATCAAACACTTATAAATATGACATCCTTTTGCAGATTCTTTAATTGGAAAAAGGGCAGCCATCTCTTCAGTGATTTCAAAATTATTATTAAATTAATATTAAATTATTAAATTAAAATAATAATGGATTCTTGACACATCAAACAGACGGGTTTTTTATTAACACTAACGAACAAATACAACTCAGTCCACTTTTCTTGAAATGTGCGCGTTTCTTCACTAATTTTTCGTTTTTTACCCGAAGTAGAAGCTATTCTTAATGTCAAAATAGAAGAAACGAGTTTAATTCTCCGATAAAAATATCCACGACAAAACTAAACTTGCGCGACTGCATGCTTCAATACAGCATCCGCCTTACAAGCTTCAAAACACACTATACTCAACTCACTATAATCACTTATCGTACAGGTAGCAACTTCACTGCTAGTTGGCACTCTTTCGCTTGTATCGCTTCGTTCGCTCTTGCCGTGTGATGCCAACTTTATATACGCGAAGGGCCCAATGGCCCAGAGGTCCCACCATCCACCCGACTTCCCTCCTGGGAAGCCGCCTCTCGATGATAGGTACTACCGGTTTAACGGGCCTAGGGCCTAAATAAACCATAAGTCATCGCTATCTTAGGTGTGTCAGCTCGTACACATCCGGATGTGTGTACTCACATCGCACCTCTTCTATATTGTCGCGTCAATATAGGAGAGTATTTGAAAACGAAGAGAACTGTGTATGTTGTCAGTGTAACGGTGAGTGTTCGCGGGGCCTACGGTAGTAGACCCGGTGTACCCGCCGCTCCTCCTGAGGGTCATAGTCCACTAGCATCCTGAGTTCTTCAAATGGGTGTGCTGCTGCCCGCTCTATGCCTTTCATGGCTTTCTTCCTGATTGCTGTCTGGAGAGGCTCCCAGTCCGGGTCCCTCTAGATCTGGGCATTTCTTACGTACCAAGGTGCGTCTACCGCAGTCCTTATGTACTTATTTTCTGTAGTTGCCAGTTGGTTTATGTAGGTGGGCGCTGCATACGCCCACGCTACTGCACCATATGTCAACTGTGATCTTGCAATCATTTTTATCATGGTCAGCTTTGTACGAAGAGCCATGGGGCTTCTTCGGTTCAAGAGAGGGTATAGCCTGGCCATAGCCCTGTTTGTCTTTGCTCTTGTTGCCTCTATATGGGGTTTCCATGTTAACCCCTTATCCATTATCAGCCCTAGATATTTTATCGAGTTGGTCCATGGGATGTCATCTCCGTCAATGCTTATAGCCTCTGGGGGTATCATCCTCCTCTTTTGGAAGAGGATGGCCTGGCTTTTTTGTGCATTTATTTTGATCTTCCAAGTGATACACCAGTCACTTATCAGATCCATTTCTTCCTGTAGTCTCCTACAAATGATACCTGCATTTTTATGCTTTGCCGCACTAGCATAGTCGTCGGCATATAGAAGTGTTGTGTGTCTTGGGGATGTCATGTATATATACGTTATATAAGTGCGGTCCTAACACAGATCCCTGAGGCACTCCTGCTTCTAGTCTTCTAGGTATCGATTTGGAGAGTTTGACTCTGACGCTTGCCGATCTATCATCCAGATAGTGGGCAATCAGTTTGCATGTCTTTGTTGCAAAACCTGCATTTTGCATTTTGTACACAAGTCCTTTGTGCCATACTCTGTCAAAAGCTCTGGCTACGTCTAGGAAGACCGTGCCAGTAGCTTCTTTCAAGTTGAAACCGTTGGTGACAGTTTCAACTATTCTCAGAGCCTGCAATCTGTTGAGTGGCCGTTTCTGAAGCCGAATTGCTCCTTAGGGATTATATCTAGGGCGTCTCTTTCGACGATTTTACTGAGTGCGGGCAGCAGACTTATCGGTCGGTAGTTCTGTGGGAAAGTTTGGTCTTTCCCTGGTTTACCAATCATCACTACTTCAGCATGCTTCCACCTGTTGGGGAAGTAATCGAGTCTCATGACTGCATTTGTTATGCTGGTTAGTGCAGCAATTCCTTTTCTAGGAAGTTGCTTTATCATTTGATTGGTTATGCCATCTTTGCCTGGAGCTTTACGCTTCTTCAGACATTTTATGACATTTTCAACCTCCTGCGGTGTAGCCGGATGCTCCACCGTGGCAGGGGTTTCTGTGTTGTATAATCTTCTGCAGCCATTAATTATTTCTATTTCATGTTGATCATCTTCGGGCGGATGTTGGTTTAGTCGACACTCTCGTTCGAGAGTGTCTGCTAAGGCCTCTGCTTTCTCCTGGTCTGTGTATGCCATTCCTCCTGTCCCGTGCAGGGGAGGCATTGGTTTGTTTTCAGACCTTAGCCTTTTCTGCATTTACCATGCAGTATTATCCTTTGTGTCTAATTCACGTAGTTTATTAGACCACATTCTGTCTCTGTGTACCCTTAGTGCATCTCTCAACCTAGTTGAGTGCCTGTTTAGGGCTATTCTATCCTGCTCGAGATGTCTCCTTCCGTAGGCACGTTTAAGCCTTCTATTCTCTCTTATGAGAAGTCTCAGCTCACGAGGGAGGTCACTCCCCGGCTGAACGTGAGGAGTGTTCATAATTACTGTGCTTTCGTGAAAAGCTTCCAGTATTTTGTTCTCTAGAGTCTCTACTGCTCTTTCGAGTTCCTGAGGGTTATGAATGGCTGCTATTTCTATTTTTTCCTGGACTTTATCCTGATAATTCCTCCAGTTAGTCTGTTTCCTGATTGAGGTTTCTTGAGCCCTATTTTCTCTACCCAGTGTGAGTACTATCGGATTATGATCCGATGTACCTTCCTCGAGGGTTTCTATGTCGAAGTCATGGACTATATTCTTTAGGATTGCTGTCTAGCACCTGAGGACGGCCAAGGTTTCTTGGTAGAAACGTTGGTCTATCTGGTCCTATGACTATGCTCCCTTGGGCTTCCGAGAAGTCCAGGAGTCTTTGTCCATTTCTATCCTGTGTGGTGCTGTTCCACTGTGGATGTTTGCAAATCAGGTCACCTATAATAACCCGGGGGTTTCTGCCCCTTAGCAAATCATCTACATCTTCCTGTAGTAGGCCTATATGCAGAGGAGATTTTAATCTTCCCTCTGGTGGTGGACAGTTCAATAGATATGGCTTCTATTTCGACGTCTTCAATCCCAATGTATGCGTGTGGGATAGTCCTTTTTACAAGGATCGCTTCCCCACCGCCAATGTTTCCGACTCTGTCGTATCTATAGGTTTCATATCCGGGGATAGAGAACCTGTCTGCCCTGTTAATTCTGGTTTCCTGCTATCAGGGGTCTGTTCAGAGATTAGATGCATAATCTCTATTTTTCGTGCTCTTATGCCGTTAACGTTCCACGACACTATCTTTAGCGTATTTGGGATTGTGGGATTAATTACTGCCATTTCTGGGTTTTAGGGCTGCCTCAATCAGCTTCCTTGTCTCACTCATGAGACTCTCAGCCATATCCTTCATGGCTTTTTGGAAGATTTCCATAGTCATTTCTGTGGGGGAACTGGCAGCTGCAGGCTGCCTGACCCCCTCATTTTCTCTCCTCTTTTGAGGAACGGCGGGTTTTTTGTTTGTGTTGTTTGTGGGTTTGTGCGAGCTCTTTTTTGGGCACTTCGTGCATCCCCGGTAGGATGCAGGGTGCCCTGTTTCCCCGCACAGTACACACACCGCGTTTCTGGCCTCTTTGTCAATTGGCACAGGACATGCCGTTGATCTCTGCCCCCCGGCACATTTAACACAGCGCTCCTGGAAGGTGCACTTCCACTGTGTGTGTCCATATCGCTGGCAGCGATAGCATTGTTGCGGCTCTATGCTCTTTTTCTTAAGCTCCACTTTGACCAAGAGGTCGTGGAGTCTATTGATCTCATATATACGTTTATTCTGGGTTTTTACCATGTATAGTGGTATTGCCCTTTTCGTTTTTCTACTCGTCATCGGAAAAATTTCCGCATCCGAGATCTCCTGTATTTTTAGCTCTTCGTTTATTATCTCTGGGGGGACGTTAAGAGGTAGTCCTCTCAGGACTACATGCTCACGTTTTTCTTCTGGGAGGGAGTACGTGTAGTACCCCTTTTTCTCCTCGTCTAAATACCTTGTTAGCATTCTATAGCCTTCTGCCGTCTTAGGAAAAATTTTTGTGGTATTACCCACGATTTTTGCCTTCTCTAAGCATATGTTTTTGTCTTTTATCTTTCGATTGACTAGGATCCAATCCTCTGCACCATCAAGTACCACGGGTGGTACTTTTTTAGCCTTCTCGGCATAGGTAGGGGGGGCCGTGTCCATGATCTCAATAGCCTCAGTAGCCCCCTGAGGAGTCTCGGTTATAGCATCTACATCACTTTCTGGTGATTTTAGCGCTCTTTTCTTCTTTTTCATCGTACTAGGGGGGGAAGCTTGTTCCTCGGTCCTATTTTCTTGAGCGGTTTTCAGGGCTGTTAGTTCAGCCCTGAGCAGCTGTAGCTGTTCCGCTAGGAGCTTGTTATGTTTTTTGAGCCTTTTGAGCTCGGTCTTTGACTCCTTAAGTGGGGGCTTGGGGTTTCTACTTGCCTTTGGCGTCTTCATCTTCGCGACACTGGTTCACAGAAACATACTGACACCCACGCACTATCACTCACTTCTAATCTAATATTAGTATCTAGGAGGTATCAATGAGCCTATTCGCTATGGGTGTACCACAGCAGCGCGCAGCCTTCAATAAACTCAAGATCCTTTCTACTTATATGAAAAAAACGAAAAAACTAGGATCAAAGAACCGACTCGCTAAGGGTATACCTAAGCAGCGCTCGGCCTTCAGTAAGCTCTACGATCCAAGAATCGTTGCAAAATGTTAATTCTACGTCTACTTTGCTTAAGGCTTGGAAAAAATAAAAGTCACTTACCAGCTGTATGCAAGAACAAGAACTCGAAATCTCACAAAGATTTATTCACGTCGTACTTTCTCTATTTAGCTACACGTCTGCTCTGTGTCGATGCCAAGTCGAGAATGAACGATGATAACTTTATATAGTCCGAGCGCGTCAACTTTTAATCTCTCCAAATTTCGAGTGGCTACGAGACTGGACTAGTAGGTCTCTCTAGTGGTGATAATTTCTAGAATTATTAGAAGGATTCAATAGACATGCAATGCCATCTAGTGGCCTTGTGGGTAGTCGTGATCGCGAATTCACAGAGTGGATCTCTTCTAACTAGGTGGCGCTAGCGTCCTCGGAGTGTCATTTGCAGGGGCGGCGCGATACAATATTTTCTTTAGCCGGGGGCCGCAAGAAATTAGAAGACGGGCAGCGGGTTGAAGACTCTAGGTTTAGACATGCGCGAACAAACAAAAAAAATACATACAGACCGAATTGAAATACATACAGACCTTTTTTGAAGTCTGTTGAAAAGTAAGTAATTACCATCAAAATAAAAATAAAGGAAATCTTACCTTTGCGTATTGAATAATAAAATATTGAGCAGGGCGGTCTGCATATTCGTTGGATGAAGAATATCCTACGATCTTAACAGCTAAATGTAGCACCAAGTAATCATAGTCGACTTTTACCACATCAACTTTAGGTCTTTCTGTTAAAATAAAATAAGTCGGAGCCACTAAAAAAAAGAACACAATCAAGAATGTTTGTAATACTAGGAAAAATGGCGAACTTTTACTATTGGCTTTAGTTTACACTGATACACTCTACCGAGTGCCACGAAGTAACTAACCAGAATGTAATTTTTTATGAAAAACGTTGCCAATTTCAAACTTTACAGTTATTTTTGATTGCTTATGAGGAAGGTGTTTCTGGTTTTACCGAACTTTATTATTTTTTATGCAACACCCTATATATTAATTTATTTTTGAATTCTAGCCTAAAATCTAATTATAAAACCTATGTCAATAGTATACATGGTCAGGTCAAAAAGTTATCGGACCTACTCTATTTTTTAAATGGAACATCCCGTATATCTATAGCCTATAAAATTTGTCTTTTTTTTACCTTTTCAAAAATACATAATAGTATGCACTTTTTCTCAGAAACACGCAAATAAATGACAATATACCTTGGTATAGGCAATACCTACTATACAATAGCAACGAGGTCTACCAGCTGAAATTAAAATAGGCCTGACGTCACCACATTTAGGCGGACAGTCGCCTCCCGTGAGAAATGCATTAAAGCATAGACCAATGCAGTTTTATTTATGATATCGCCATAAATCACCACCATAAATAAGCATTAGCCGTAATGGCCAACAACCTCGATTTCTCACCAGATAGACCAATGCAGTTTTGTTTATGTCTTATCGTGAGAACTGGTCATTAGACGTACTGGCCGACAACCGGCACTTGCTTACCGAAAACAAAACAATGCCATTTTTATGATGTCGTTGTTCGTGAATTAGAGTAAATAGAGTAGTTTTGTCTTCATTTTTGGTGAAAACTTAATTGTACATATGTATGATTACTAGTCCTTGCTCAAGCCTTACAGAACTCATTCATATGTTTCCTGTAGCTAAACTTAATTCAGAAATATTATATACTTTTATCTAGACCATTATAAAAAATTTAAAATAAATTGGGTACATAGTATTTTGTACAGTTAGTGACAATAATGCAGCAAACAGTAAAGCAGTGAGTAATTTTTCACTCCTTAATCAACTCTGAAATGTATCTTTAACAACTGGCTTAATTCAAAACCTGACATATATTTTCTTATCCCGATTTTGAGACAGGCCAAAAAAGCGTACATCCTTTTCTGTGATCAAAAACCTATACGAACTAGAACAAGACAAACTATTAAAGCATGGTTATTCACTTCGTTTAAAGGCTCTATTGCCATCATCTTTTAAAAGACAGGATGTAAAATTAGCTTTTAAAATCTTTAATCCCTTTATTATAGAGCCTCTAAAAGGTTTTGTTAAAAATGTGTCACATTCACAAGATACCCCAGACTTTATTAGTATTATATTGACATGATGGAAAATTGTGAACGTAAAAACATTTGTTAGAAAAATATCAGGAACCCTTTACCAAAAAAATACTAACAATGATGATCCTAAATTTTGTTTTTTGCTAAAAATGCAAAATTGGCTAGATACTTGGAGTCCAACTAATTTTACAAATAGACTGACTCGACAAACCCACACTGCATTAGACCATACCATTCATAGGCTTCTTAAAGTTACTGAATACCGTAAAGTGGGGTGACTTTTCCAAATATTTCATATTTTTTACCATAAAAGTTTTCATAAATTTAGTTATGCCTTCTCGCTGAAGTATGTGAAATTTTGGTACTTAAGAAATAACTATTCTAAAGTACAATAATATAAACCAATTGCAATTAATTTTTTTTTATTTTTTAAAATTTGGCAATCTCACCTTTATTTTGGGGTGACTTTGCCGATGCTTTTTAAACCTATTGTATGGTATTCTAACAACTGGATATGGGTCAGTTTGCCATCTAAAAGATGTTTTTAAATAGGGGAGCACAATTTTTTGAAAAAAAAAATATATACCTAAAATTATAAAAAACAAAAAATTTTTCAAAATTTTTATTTGACATTAAATACGATTCTTTTTACAAGAAAATATTGATTGTCAATAACAAAACAAAATTTTGAACCAAATTTGGCAACAGTTAAACAAAAATAAACTCAAAAATTGTGTTTAAAAAATAAAATAAACTAATTTTTATTATTTTAAGTAATGAAAACATTGTGCTTTATCTACCTCTACATTAGATTAAAGTCATTTATTATATTTGAATCAAATGTGAAAATGTTCCTTGAAGAGGAAGGGCACGTTGGTTTTGGTAATACTAACATAACTTCACTCCTATGAATATCACTTATATCGTCTACCAGTGGAAAAACAAATTTGTTATCAGTTTTTTTTCTTAAAAACTTAACTGTCAAGAAATATTCGCCTTCGTCACTCTGTTGCAAAACAGTTCCTATATAATATTTCGTTGTTTTTTTTGTCGAAAACTTAACGATCAGAAAATCATTGTTGTGTATTTTTGTATCTATCCCATTTTCGTTGTTGCTTTCATCACTTTCAAGTGTAACATCATCCATTGGCTTCGGATATTCGTTTCCATCGCTGCTAATACTTGGCGTGTCCTTGCCATTTTCTTCTACAGTTGTAGTTGTTAGCTCGTCAGTATTGTGGTTTTCTTTCGATTTTTTGACGTTACTAGGACCAGCTGACATTCTATCGATATCGTCTAGAGAAACCGACCGACCAGGCTCAATATTGATCATCTTCTTCCTTTTTGGCTGAGAATCAGTATTTGGACGCCTCTTCTCCTCTAAGTACTGCAATAACGCTTGATCTATTGATCCACTTATTCTCTGCTCTACACGTTTTTTCGGCATCCTTTTGAGGACTTGACTTTTATCCAAGGGGTAAATTCCAGCGGCTCTAAAAGCATTTTTAATTATTTCCGTATTATTAATCTCCATTTTATCCATAAGTTTTTTCAGTAGGCTTGGAAAGGTGGACTTGTTAAGTGCTTTATCCCGGGGATTTTTTAATTTATAATTTGTTAATATACTTCGCCAAGTTGCCTTTAATGAACGAAAATATCCCACATCAAGTGGTTGTGTCAGGTGAGTGGAGTTTGGGGGAAGGAAAGTAAATCGTAAGTTATATTGTTGACAGATCCTTAAAACAGCTACATTTAGATGAGACGACAAATTGTCACCAATAACCAGCTTTGGACCTTCATAGGTTTTTGCCCAAGGAATTACTATTTTCTCAAACCAGTCTTGAAAACAAAATTGATCAAACCAGCCCGACTTTGTGCGATTGAACCTGCATCCTTGTGGGCCACCTATGCACCATTGATCGTACAATCTTTCTGCCTTGTAGACAACATACGGTGGCAGCACTTTGCCTGAGGCAGTAGCAGCAAACATGATTGATATAGAGCTTTTGGTTGAGTTCATGATCCTTTCTGGAAATTTTGTACCTCTGTGAAAAATACATTTAACCGCACCCGGATCGTCCGTAACATTTGTCTCATCGTAGTTGAGTATTTGGTCAGGTGGAATGTCCATAATATGTTGTTGTAAATTTTTAAAATAATTATTTATTTCTTCTTCTGTTTTTTCGGCTCTATTTCTCTTAATATTCTGGCACGTCCTATTTGTCAGCCGCTGTTTGTTCCTTTTAATGAAAGCCAGGCACCATTCCTTACCAGGAATATTACTTTTAAATTTGCTTATAGACATGCCTTCCATATCCAAATAGGATTTTACAACCATGCGCAAGTCGTACATTGTCAGCGGGCTGCCGTATTCTGCTGCGGCAATTAATACATCAGTCAATGTTCTCTCCATTGCTTCGGATAAACTTGTTTGACCACCCGATTTGTTCATATGTTTTTTCTGAACTTTATTTACTATGGTTCGTCTTGGTATACCAAAAAAATTACCTGCTTCCGTGCTATTCATAACACCCCTTTTGACTGCCTGGACGGCCCTAGCAAGATCTTCAGGGCTGTAGTCCATGTATCGCCGAGACCCAAGTTTTCTTTTATATTCCCTTGGCATGGCTGAAAAAAAGTGCGGGGTGAGTTTGCCATTGCCAATTATTTCTAACATTTTAAACTTAACAACATAGCAAAAACATTATCCGACTCTCCAAACATAACTACATAACCACACAAAAATTCAGCTTACGATTACAATGCATATAAGAGCTCTAAATCTTAGCAACACACTCTACTAGGCATGCAGTATTTTATAGGCTAAACTTACCTTATTATATCTCTTTGTTGACCACAAATGTTTAGATTTATTGGCTAACACAGCGTTCAAACACGTTCTAGGTATCGTTCGCGCCAAATATCCGAACAGCAGTGTTGCCAACTTATCAAAAAAATCCTTTTTTATGTCTATGTGTATAAAATGGCAAAGTCACCCGCTCAGGCAAAGCCACCCCATTTTACGGTACTGTTTAACTGAGCTTAACATGAATTATGTATTATTGGGCAAATTTCAAACAGACCTATTGGAAGGGCGTTTTGGAAAATATAGGCAATTAGCTGGTGGTCATTATCATATCTCAGTTCGACAGCTATATGAATCAGAAAAAAGACTTAGAATTCAGCCTATGTTATCTCTAAAATCTAGACATTATGGGGACATTGATATAAATCAGTTCTTCAAACCTCCTGAATGTGAAACACAGTCATTAGACACCAATTTAAATTCTGAACATGTTAATAATTTATTGTCTAAAATCATAGTTACACAGTCTGATACCGAAGCTATACAATCAGAACTCTCAGTAATAACCTATTTAAGCGGATATTGCTGCCGTATTGTTTTGAAAAAAATTAGTTGTACTTTTTGTAAAGAAAACTTAACTCTCAATGAACCTTGCGTTGTAGAGGATTCTTTTAATTTAATTAATTGATTTAGTCGAGGTGCTCTTTTATGTTCCGGAGAACAGGTTGTAGATGTAGTTTCAACCGCATATATTATATTTAAAAAGCTTTTATTAATATTTACAACAAAAATTTTTTTCTTTGTGTGTTGTTTTTAAGTTATTTTAATAAAAATACACTTTTAACTCCTTTTGAAAGTTGTAAAAGCCACCTAAAAATTAATGTTTCAAAAACCTTTTTTATTAGCATTTCAAATACGTTACTTAATAATTATTTCTTTAAACATAATTTATTAAATAAAAACAAAAAAGGAAACTACAGACTTTTAATAAATAGATATTTTTGAAATTAAAACCTAGGACAAGTTTGTATTGCTGGGAAGTATCATCAATACAAGCTTTTTTAGAATTTAGCAAATAATAAACTATTATATTCTTGATCATATAGACTCGCCACAGCATAGGCATTTACCACTTACCCAGGCTTGAAACCGTACCCGATTTTGACAACATAAAATAATAACCTATTATATTCTTGATCATATGGACTCAGGCCTATACTACTTACCTGGACTTGAAACCTTACTCGATTTTGGCAAATAACTCGGCTTTGACAATGTACTAATTGGCTAAAATAGGACTATTAGTAAGCAAATAATCAAACCGACATCTGTTTGAAATTTTACGGTAGATCCGCGCAAACGTTGTCGGGTAAGAACACGGAGGGGTTTAGTGGGTAGGAGCTTTTCAGAGTCCCAAACTGTTCTGGAGTGTCTTGTGCATAATAGTTCATGCGTAAATGCATTCCTCGCCGTGTAACAAAAAAAACGTTTAAAATTCGCCTTTGGTATTTTAATTATAGCGAAACCGAATAAATTTGACAGATTCAAAAACTCATAAAATAAACCCTATAAATTGATGTTTATTTGCTGAAATTAAAAAAAATGCTCATTTAAATATGTCCCTGTAAATAACCCGTACAGGGTGGAAATTTTATGGTGGTACAGTACCTTATCTAGAAAGCGGTAATAGTTACGACAAAAAGTTAAATACAAAAGTTGTTTGGATTCAATTAAACTTTTATTTTATTTCACTTTTGCTTATACAGAGTGTTTCGTTTTGACGTGACACATGTCAACTTTCTTAATTTAAATGGGATACCCCATATATTATTACATATTTCGATTCTATTGATAATTTGCGAAAGTTTTTATAATAACATCTATATTTGAATTCTTTATCGTTTTTGAGTAAATTGAGTTTTTAGAATTTAAAAAAAAAACATATTTTTTAAAAAAACATTTTTTACCTATAAAACTTTAATGGAACTGACTAATATGCTAAACATACATTACTAAGGGTTTAATTCAATGAGTTTTCATGCTGGTCTTACCAATTAATATACAGAGTGTTAAAAATTGAGAGCAAAACAAACAGAACTTTAAATGTAAAAATCTCCTGGTTTTCAAATGGAACACCCAGTATATTTTTATTTCATCTGATTCAGCGTTCAATTACCTATCATTACTCATATATATGTTCTATACCTAAAATGAACAGTTTCGATTTTATTAACCGTTTTCTGATTTGACTATTTTTTTTTTAATATAAGTAAACAGATGAAGTCGGCTAAAATAAAAATGTCGTAAACTAAGCCTTATTCTCATTTCCTTAACACAGATAGCGACTATAAATAATGTTAGAAAATACAAATAAAAGTGAAATATTATGTAATTTATGTTCTTATTATTTAAAGTTTACGAAAATAAGGGAGAGACAAAAAAAATATCTTGTGCCACACGGTATAACTAATAACTAACTGAGTATTAAACATGATTAAAACAGATTATAAAAAATTTTCAATATGGCCACCGTCCATTGCGATACATGAAGTGTAAATAGCCTCCATTTTTCGAATAGCGTTCCTTACCGAATTAGATGCATTAAAATTATTGATCTCTTCCCTGATTTTTATTTTTAACTCATTTCTATTATTAGATCTATTTTTATAAACTTTATTTTTTAGTGCACCCTACAAAAAGAAGGCTAAGATCAGGGCTTCGTGGTGGCCAGGATATTAAACCAGGTTTTCCTATCCACAATGGAAAATGTTGATTAAGGAAATTTACTACCGGTGCAACCGTGTGATAAGAGGCGCTATCCTGCTGAAAAATGATATTTTCTCCAATATTTGCTGGCAAGTCGTTGATAAGGGGCATGATTTCATTCCTAAGCAGCTCCAAGTATCTTTCACCATTTAACGACCTGTCAAAAAATATTGGTCCGATAATACGATCGCAAATAATTCCGCACCACACATTTACGGTTTGACGGTCTTGTTTTTTAATTGCTTTTATTAAATGTTTATTAGTTTGAGACCAGTAATAAGTGTTTTTCCGATTAAAAATACCCGCCGTATTAAATGAGGCCTCATCAGTCCAGAGCACTTTTGAAAAAAACACATTTTCGAACTGCCGGTCCATAATATCACAACAAAAGTCAATCTTTCATTAAAGTCTAATTGTGATAATAATTGAGTTGGAAGAAATTTATAAGGATGATACCCATTCACCTGCAGTGTTTTTTGAATACTTCCTCTACTGACACCTGCAATGTCTCTGTCAGTATCTCTTTCATCATCTTCCTCGAAATAAAGTAAAATCTCCAGTTGTTTTTCCAAATCACGCACAATTCGAAAAAATATAGTCCTGGAGGGAACTCGATTATTAGGATATTCCCTCGAATATTCTCTAAGGGCTAACCCTGGACTTTTATTTTTTATGAAACAGTTGTATAATTTCAAACGTTCATCTAAATTATATAAAGCCATTTTTTATCAAATTTCGCAGTAAGAATTTGACAAAAACGACAAACAGAGCAAATGTCAACTTAAGTCAACAATTGCATTAGGTTATTTCCTAAGCCTATCTTGATTTTTTTAGTTTCTGATCTCATTTACTGGCAAAATTCCGGGATAAATCAGAAAACGGCTAATAAAATCGAAACTGTTCATTTTAGGTATAGGACATATATATAAGTAATGATAGGTAATTGAACGCTGAATCAGATGAAATAAAAATATACAGGGTGTTCCATTTGAAAAACAGCAGATTTTTACATTTAGGGTTCTGTTTGTTTTGCTCCCTATTTTTAACGCCCTGTATATTAATTGGTAAGACCAGCATGGAAACTCGTTGAATTGAACCCTTAGTAATGTATGTTTAGGATATTAGTCAGTTCCATTAAAGTTTTATAAGTAATAATTTTTTTTTTAAAAATGTTTTTTTAAAAAAAAATTCTAAAAACTCAATTTACTCAAAAACGATAAAGAATTCAAATATAGATGTTATTATAAAAACTTTCGCAAATTAACAGTAGCATCGAAACATGTAATAATATATAGGGTGTCCGATTTAAATTAAGAAAGTTGACATGTGTCACGTCAAAACGAAACACCCTGCATAAACAAAAGTGAAATAAAATAAAAATTTAATTGAATCCAAGCAACTTTTGTATTTAACTAACTTTTCTAGATAAGGTACTGTATCACCATAAAATGGCCACCCTGTACTTTCTAATGAAGGTATTGAAATAACATAGGCCTAAATGGGATAACGTCAGGCGTAAGCGCCTAGGCCTCGTTGTTTAGTAGGTATTGATATAGATATGTTCTTATATAAAATAACTACAGAGTTTTTAATAACAGTAAATTTGTAACAACAGTTGTAGAGCATAAAGTAACAATATAACAAACACAAAAAAAACATTATTAAAAAAACATATTTTTAAAGGTGATGTTTAAATTGACAACCATTTTGACGGTAAATTATTTATAAACGAATTAGTTTGTTTATAAATAACTTATCGCCAATACGTATTAACAAAAATCTGTTGAAGATGTCTCACAGATAATCAGACCAATCCAGTTTGATTTATTTTTAGGCTTTACATTTTGCATCCTTAAATAGTGGTAGGAGATGGTACCACTCCCGCCTAGAGAGCTGCAGGTATGAACGTGATTTTATGATAATTTAGTGCCCCCCCGAAAACAAAATCTACAGGTCCGAGCGTTTTTCAAAAAAATTACGAGATGCCCGTAAATTTTTCTCGATGCGCCACCCTGATGTATTCTCTATCCACCAACTTACTTCACTTTTTTTACTAAGCTTTTACGCGCTCAAATTTTCCAAGTAAGAAACCGAGTATACAGGGATGCCAAGTTTTCCATCATTATCCGCGATTTGATTTAATTTGAGCAAGTATTATCTCTCCATAATAAATTGAATTTGCTACGGGAAAAAGGAACTTCCTTTAACAAAATATATACCGCCTTCTTTAAATCTATACTAGGTAGAGCCAATAAGCAGAAATAACACATTTACAATATATTTAATAGTTGAAATAATACCTTTAATAACTTCATTAATAACCCTAATACACCAACTAATACCTCTAATACCACAATAATATCTTTAATACCTCCATAATAACTTGAATAATACCTTTCATACTACCTAGGGATGTTTTTTTGAGAAATAATTGTTATATAATTAAATTCCGGTTTACCCGAAAACGTATTATTGTGGGAATTAGAAAAAAAATATATGAAAGTTGTAGGAACTGCTGAAAGCTACGACCTAAAACTATTTTCGATTATACGGGGTTGAGGATAAGTTAGCCACAAACAAAACTTACATTTTTTTTAATGGAAGATCAGATATATTGTTTTATTTTCACATTCCTCCCTTTTTGGCCATTCACTACATCAGATTAGGGGTACTTGAGATATTTCGCTGTTACTTTTGTTACACGCTGCATAAAGAATTTATATGTGTTAAAAAATCTCGCAATACGCGTAAAACGCAGTCAGCACTTTTTCTTGTAAATTATGTAATGGAATATTTCCATTAAATCAAAAGTTTAATATTTTTCTTAAGCAGTTATCCAAAAAGGGAAAACAAAAAAATTCAAAAGTTGTAAACGATAAAATATATCAAGTTTAACGTTTTTTTTCTGCACGCGGAATAATTTTTCTTGTAATACAGGGTAAAAAGTATTAATCGCATCTGAAAAATAATAAGGGCAATTTTTAAGAGACTTTCTTGAAGTTTATTGAACTAGGAAAACATATACGTGCGATACATACCCTCATCACATTTCTCTCCAATATAATTGCCTAAACAGTATTCTGTATCACATCTCCCAAAAACAGTATCATTTTTACAGCCATCTTCACAGCGACCACAATATTTCATACAGCTGTGCCCGTACTTATCATCGTCACAAACCTCTGACGAGTAAAAGAAAAGAAAAAAATATAATATTTAATAATATAGCAACATGGCAACAGAAATAAACAGTTTTATTATAATGTGGTTCAAATAAAATTGTTTATTTGTATTATGTTACATTGAATTTTCTTTCAATTTTATCAAAATCCACCTATTTGATGTAATACAATAATTACAGTCCGACACAAGATAAATGATCATGACTAACTAATACCATTATTCTGTACGCCTGCTTGTGCATCTGTTTTAGCTAATCAATCATTCCGGTTCAGGGAGATAGTAGGAAGATTGAAACAATGTTTATATATGTACAGGGTTTTCCCGTATATTTTTCCACCCACCTAGAGCAGGGGTGCTCAAACGGTCGATCGAGAGTGCTTTTTGAGTAGATCTCGAGAAGAAAAATTTTTTTAATAAGTAGGTACTTAACTAAACTACAAAAATTTATTACGTAATAAAATAACACTCTGCTAGCGGCAAAAGGCGGCTTTATCAAAGGAACGCGCGATACTTGTCAAAGAAAAGCCGCGTTTTTTATTCTTGCCGCTTTTCTAGAAATTTCGGGCGGCGCGTTTGACGGGAACATTCGAGACTTTCGTTCACGCCGATATAAATGTTGCGCCTGCAGGAATTGGAGTCATTCTGAATTGCAACTTGAAGGCAATACTACGTCGATACAAAGTTTATTATTAAATAGTACAAAATGAGTGCAGCGAAGAAATCTAAAACGTATCATTTTAATAACGATTGGGAGGAAGAATTTTTGTTTTGTATGGTGAAGGATAAGTGCATTTGTCTTATTTGTCGTGCGTCAGTTGCAATACCTAAGCGTGGTAACTTAGAGAGGCATCATAAAACGGTTGATAAAAACTATGAAAAGGATTTTCCGCCACAGAGTGAATTAAGAAAACGAAAAGTACGTAATTTGATATCTTGTTTGAAAAAAGAACAAACCATGTTCACAAGGCCAGCCAAACAATCAAAAGCTGCTACGATAGCGTCATTTAAAATATCTCATATATTGGCGAAACACAAGAAACCATTCGAAGATGGATCGGTTGTGAAGGAAGCATTTATTGAAGCGGGTGAGACTTTATTTGGAGATTTTAAAAATAAAACAGAAATCATGTCTGCTATTAGAGAACTTCAGTTATCTCGTCCGACTGTCACAAGGCGTATTGAAGTCATGAGTCAGGACATGGCAGATAAACTAAAAAATGATATCATGGAATGTACATACTTTTCTTTACAGTTCGACGAATCCACCGATATGACAGACACTGCCCAGCTGTGTATTTTTATTCGGATGGTATTCAAAGACATGTTGGCTAAGGAAGAATTTTTGACAATCATTCCTCTGAAGGGGAAGACCCGTGGCGAAGATATATATGAGGTTTTCTTCAATTTTGTAAAAAACTACAAGGTACCAATATATAAATTAGTGTGCATTACAACCGATGGAGCACCAGCAATGACTGGAAACAAAAACGGTTTTGTGGCATTGTGTCGAGCTAATGAAGATTTCCCTTCATTTTTTTCAATCCATTGCATTATACATCAACAAGTTTTGTGTTCAAAAGTTTTAAACACGGAGGAAATTATGGGCATTGCAACAAAAATTGAATCCGTGAACGTAGCTTGCAACGGCGGCTTTTTAAGTTGCAGTTGGAAGATAGGGAGTCAGCTGAACACACTGATTTAGTTCTTCACACGGACGTTGTGCTGGTTGAGTCGCGGAAAATTCCTAGAAAGGTTTCAAGAATTATTGCCCGAAATAACAGCTTTTCTAGACGAAAGAGGTGATGACACTCAGATGTTGAAAAACGAAAAATGGCTGACTGATTTGGCATTTTTGACTGACATCACAATGCACTTAAACACCATTAACTTGGAGCTTCAAGGTAAAGGAAAAACTGTTATTGGGATGATTAGCGCAGTAAACGCATTCAAAAGTAAATTGCAACTTATGATAGATCAACTGAAAAGAAAGGATCTGAAACATTTTCCGTCTTTGAAAGCAAGGACTCCTCAGTGGAATTATGATACGTATGAGGCTGAATTATCAAATATTTTGGGACAGTTCGAAATGCGTTTTTATGATTGTAGTAAATTGGCAAATGTAGCATAATTTATGAGTTATCCTTTTTCATGTAAAAATATTGAGGAATTAGCTACTGAAATAGCAAGTCAGTTTAATATGAACTCATGTTCTGTTGAAAATGAGTTGGTGCAGATTATATCAGATATAGATTTCAAAGCTACAGCATCTGATACAAATTTCTGGTGTTTTATATCTGAAGATAAATATCCGAATCTAAGGCAAATCGCCCTTCAACTGACAGCAATGTTTGGGTCAACTTACTTGTGCGAGTCTGCATTTTCTGAAATGAAGATAATTAAGTCAAAATATCGCAAACGACTAACTGACGATCATATGTCATCATGCTTGCGATTAGCACTCAGTGGTTACGTACTATCTTATGAAAAGTATGCTGAGGACATGCAGTGCCACGCTTCAACATCCAAAGACACTCCTTAGTTAAATTTAACACCATATGTAACTCTTTTGTTTTGTAACAACCAATAAACTCGCAATTTTGAATAACTATGAGTTTTTTCATTGATATTGTAGAGAAGAACCTAACTAAACCTAACCCAAACCTTGACCAAAATAATATAAATTCTGCGGAAAGCTAATATCTATATATGCTACGGTACACCCTACCTAGGTAGGTAGGTAGGGTGTATGTATCATGTATGTACGACAACCCTGCATTACACATACTTGCAGCCTCTCAGAGTCGATCGTAAGTAGTTTAAAAATATTGAGGTAGATCGCCAGCAGTTCAAGTTTGAGCACCCCTGACCTAGAGAGTTTATTTGAATAGATACGAAAATATCGTATATACAATTTCAAATATATATACTTTTAATATATTCTGTCAATTAGTTTTGGATATATAAGCGTTTAAACATTAAAGAAATGGGTAAGGTAATTTGCGCTAAAACATAGTGAGCCATGTTTCAAGACAATTGCAATGAACGACGCCTTTTTGACGTTTACCGGTCAGAAGTATCTATTTACGAGCATTTTTAATATCTAATACGTTGGACGATGGGTTATTTGGAAGAAGAGAAACTCGACATGATAGAATTATTTTATTTACATGGTAAAAATGCATCAAGAGCTCGTAACGAATATCATAGACGGTTGCCAGATAGACCAACGTAGCATAATATTAAACATCGTTAAACAATTGAATGAAAGAAAAACACTTAAGCGAAAAGTTAGAATAGTGGAATGAAACAATACCACAAAAATCAATAATATAAAGTAGGTAAATAATAATATTAGCTTAAAGAAATAAGTTTTGATTTTCTATATAGCCTCCTTGGTTTATAATGTATTTCTGAATATTTCTTCTAAATTTTCTCTGTATGGACGCGTAGATAAAATGAGGTGATTGGGTGTTTAAATCGTCGATTGTTTGGACTATATTTTGCTCTAAAGCTCGGATGGTTCTTGGCCTATTGTAGTATATCTTGTTTTTCAGATAACTTCACAAAAATATGTCCAATGGAGAGAGATCGGAACTGTTTGCTAGCCATCTTAATGGTCCATGTCTTCCAATCCAAAATGGATACCTGTCATTTAAAAAATTGGTGATCGGCTGGACATTATGAGTAGGGGCACCATCTTGTTGACATATCAAATTAAGATATGAATTAATGGGTAGTTGTTCTAAATGCCCCTCGATTTCGTTTTCTAATAACTCCTGATACCTTTGTACGGTTAAATTCCCATTTAAAAATATAGGCCTAATAACACGATTGTTAAGAAGGCCACACCAAACATATAGGGATCTTCTTCCCTGAATTTTGACCGCCTAAAGAACTCGCGGGTTTTCTTTTGACCAGAAATGCTTATTTTTCAGGTTAAACGTGCTTCTAGTGGTAAATGCTGTCTCGTCAGTGAAAATTATGTTTGACAGATTTAGTTGGTTCATCATAAACGTCTTTCTATTTCTTGGCAGGAGTGTAATCGATCTATTTTATTTTGATCGGTTAATTCTTGAGTAGGTAAAAACTTATATGGCTTATATTTATAATGTTTTAGAACTGAGTGGATTGTATGCCATGATTTGTTAAAAAAGTGGCTGCATCGGGAATTGAGTGCTCAGGATTTTCTAAAATAAGAATAAATAAGATAAATAAATTATTTTAATACAAAAGTTTCAAAATTACCTTCAAAATGTAATAACATTTTTAAATATTCTTCAGCGTTTCTTTCCACTATTCTAACTTTTCACTTGAGTGTTTTTCTTCCATTCAATTGTTTAGCGATGTTTAATATTGTCCTACTCTGTCTCCTGTCTATGATATTTGTTACGAGCTATCGATGCATTTTTACCATGTAAATAAAATAATTCTATCATGTCGAGTTTCTCTTCTTCCGAATAACCCATCGTCCAACGTATTAGATATTAAAAATGCTCGTAAATAGATACTTCTGACCGGTAAACGTCAAAAGGGCGTCGTTCATTGCAATTGTCTTGACCTTGGCTCACGAGGTTTTAGCGCAAATTACCTTACCATTTCTTTAATGTTTAAACGCTTATATATCTAAAACTAATTGACAGAATATATTAAAAGTATATATATTCGAAATTAGAAAAAAAAGATCTTCAAGAATATGATTTAATATACAGGGTGTTTCATTTAAAAAAACTGACAACCTGTCAAAATTTGACATTTTCAATAATATTTTCGCACTTATAATATAATATTCTAAATCTTCATAAAAAACCCAACAACTTTTGTATTTACATTTCTGTATATATATCAAATTAAACTCTCTTCTTTATTCTATGCTGAGTGATCTAAGAAGAATAGGTAGCTCAACGTTCAAAAAATCTAAATATCTTTGTCCATTAAGTGGTTCATTAAAAAACCTATAATATGGTTTCCAATGATTCCACACCAAACATTTAATGACCAGTGATTTTGATTTTGTACCTCTCGTACCCAGTGGGGATTTTTTATTGCATAATAATGCATATTATGCCTGTTTACAGCTCCATGGCTTGTAAATGTAGCTTCATCGGAAAACATGATATTCGCTAAAAAGTCCGGATATGCTTCTATTCGCCTTATCATTAAGTTGCAAAAGTCAACACGCCTTTCAAAATCTTCCTAGTGCAACTCTTAATGTAATTCCATATAATATAGATGATATTTATATCTTCTTGTGGTCCTGCTTACTGTAGATTGTGAGGTCTCAGTTAAACTACCAAGTTGTCGACTACTTAAACTGGGATTTTCTTCTATATGAAGTAGAATTTCCAACTCTTTATCTTGATTTGTAGCAATTTGATTGACAACTATTCTCTTCGAATATGCCACATTGCCACTAGCATCAAATCTCTCCATGACATTTTGAAAGCCCACTTTAGAAGGCGCGCGTCGATCCGGATATTTTGCTTCATATAGCCTTTTGGCCAGAAGGCAATTGTTTTGAGCTTCACCCAATATATGGACCATATCTATCATTTCATTTTGTGAAAAAATTCATTTTAAATTAGACGAGAATTCGAAAGACGAAATACAATGCACTAACAACAACAACACGTTTTTGACATTTCATACATTGAGTCTCCAGTTGCTATAGACGGTTTTTTCCATGGCTACTTTGATTGATCGAGTTGTTGATTCTCTAAATTACGCCAAAAAAAAGGAAATTTGAAAATATTTCGAAAACTATTGAAGATAGGTATATAATAAGTTTAATAAAAGTTGTAGATTTTTTTATTCTTAACAAGACTAGATAAAAATATACAGGGGGTTCCATTTAAAAAAACTGAAATAAATTGTTTTGAAAATGTTAAAGTTGGGCATTTAAATTTGGACACCCTGTATGTGATATCTTCAATATTACGAAAGAAGTCTTTTATTCCATGCTTATTTTGTGCAGAAGCAAAATATTTTATTTTTAGTGGCACAACTAGGCGTTATATTTCTAATCTTAGATGTGCATTAAAATTTTTTTTTTTTGTTTAAAGCTTAATATTTTAGAAAGTATCAATTTTAGCCATATAACATGTTATACATAAAAGTGTTAGAATTTGATGTAGAATTTAAAAATCAAGTCAAATATAGGGTGTCCCATTTAAAAAAATACAACTTTTAGTTGCCCTACTTTTTTGACGCACCCCGTATAATTTAAAATATTTTTAAAATGAGCACGACTTACATATATATCCCACAGCATAAACAGTTTGTTTCCAGATTTTACCTGTTCGACGTAAATTTACTTTTTCCAATCGTTGACTCACCCTGTACTGAGAAACGCTTGCAAACCAGACTTTAATTGCTTTATTGGGGGTAAAATACCATCTGATCGTTATGAGCCCGGAAAATTCATGAACATTTATCATGTGTCGGACTATAAGAACTATAATCAATGAAGCAAATATTTCTTAATTTACATTGTATTAGACAAACAATAAATAGCTTTACAAAACAATATAAAAGTTTATACATATATGAAAATATAAAAAAAAATATCATAACAAACATAAATATAAAATTAGTAAACATATAATATTGTAAAGCAGTTTGAAATGGAAAAGTGCAAATATAAATAATAAAAGGTAAAACAAACAAATCCAAAACAAATAAATGCGCATAACAACCCTTTTAAAGTGTTTCTTGATCTATCATACAATAAAAACAGAAAACATTTCTACATAGATGTAGAGATATCGGTCGTCTTTAGGTAGTAATGTATGATTTTCAAATTCCTGCTGGTCATAAAAGGCACCGCGCACCAAAATCGTCTTTAGCTTTTTTTTAAAGTTATTGTTGCTGAGAGATGTTATTGTTTTTCGACAGCAGATTTTATAAAGTTATGCTACGATAAAAAGAACTAATCAAAAATTTTGTGGTTTAAAAAAGTATAGATCGAATTTGATCCTTACGAAAAGTATATGGCAGATTTTCAATATTGCTGAAGTTGTTTTATTTTTATGTGTTGTAAGCAATATATAATAGATATAACAAGTAATATCTCAGGTTGTCCCTGTGGACTCTGGGTGCGTGTACTAGTCGTGTGCGTGACCTTAAGTGTCTAATCCTACACTAGTTATTTATACTTTAAGGGATGTAAGTAACATTTACTAGTCGAGGACGAGTTTGCGCCCGAGCGATAGCGAGGGCTGGCCAAAAAGACGAGAAAAAGTGCTATATTAAAGTCCACATCAAGCTTATGGTGTGAGTATTCGATGTTGAGTTCCACCCTTTTTATAGAGAAAAATATAGATATTTCTAAGTATCCAAAACTTCGAGCATTTTTGAAAAGAAAAAAATGATGGTTATAAACCCAAAAAATCGAATGTGTTTAACAGGGAAGATGTGAATAAGTTCATGCTTGAAGCCCACGTTCATATACACTTATTGATGAAGGTCGTAATGGTAATAGGAGTTGCTGGAGCGTGCCGTTCTAATGAACTGTGTGAAATGAAAATGGACAATGCTAAAATAAGTCAAGAAGTCATAATTGTGACCATTCCTGTCTCCAAAAATGGAATGTCACGTACATTTACAGTGACAAAAAGTGACGATACTCAGGTTTTTCTTTTCAAAATAATTCAAAAGTACATTGATACAAGATCCCACATGACGACTTCTTTATGCGGTATCGTCAATTCCAAGTAAAATTGCGAAATTTCTGAAGTTTGAGAACTTCAAAATATACAGGGTGGTGCAACCAAGATGGGGTGGACGATTGTGGGCAAACGGAGAGGAATTTGAAAAAAAAAATTGGGATATGATTGATAGTCAAGAACGCTGTGTTTTAAAATTATACCCATTATACAGGGTGGTCTGAAAAGTTCGTGGTGAACCAAACTTGTGTTTTTTTAAATGGGATACCCGGTATATTATTATTTTAGTTGATTCTCCTATTCGTTGCGATCATTTTGATATAAGGTTAGTTGGGTCTAAAATTTATACCAAGGGAATGGGACGAGGTTAAAATGGAAAAAAGGCCATTTTTTGAAAACAATTGAAGCAGGTATGGAAAAACCAAATATTCTATAAAATGTATTGTATCTAGGACTACAATAATCGCTTGTAAGTCGTTCAAAATTATTCACTGTTATACAAAGTGGTCAAGTTTTGCAAATTTACCTTAGATTGAATTTTTTTAAATGGAACACCCTGTATATTTTACTTTCATGTTAAAGATAACATTACTAGCTTTCATAAAATACCATATTTGATACCTTTCTGACCAACAGTTTTTCAGTAAATTAGCTGTGAAATCAAAATTTCTTCATTTTAACACGAATTACTCTGAATTCACGTTGTTAAAATAATATTAGGAGGCCATGATATCAACATAAATTGAACAAAAGATTGACAGTCCTGTCAAAACAGCAAAGTGTCAGAATATTGTCATCAGTAAATAAATAAATATTGTTCTTTGATGATGCGATGCCGAAATAAAAACAAGATAGAAGCTTTTGCAAGTTTATCATAGAGATTTCAAGAAACAGGAAATGTTGCTTTCAAAAAAACGTAAAGTAATTAATAAATCAGTTACGAATGAAGATAATGCTTTGACAGTATTAATAACAGATCTTTTTTTACCAAAAAAATAAATTTAATATAAATCAACAAAAACAATGTAATTAAAACTTATAAAAGATGTTCAACTAAACCACCGTTTTGCTGAAGGCACATTTCGAGTCTATCCATAAATGAAAGTCAGGTCTGAAATGTTGCGAAAACTGCTTATTATTTTCAACTTCATATCTTCCACTGTGGTTGGAACCTCTTTATAAACTTCTTCTTTAATATGTCCCCATAATAAGACATCTAGTGGCGTTAAATCGGGTGACCTCGCAGGCCACTTAACTGGTCCACCTCGCCCAATCCAATGCTCTCCTTTCCAATTATTGAGAAAATGTCTTACATGCCTATGGTAATGCGGGGGTGCTCCATCATGTTGGAACCATAAGGAATTTCTTAACATTAAAGGTAAGTCTTGGAGCAATACGGGCAACTTATTTCTCAAAAAATTTAAATAGACTTCTCCCGTTAAATGCTCTTCAAAGAAATATGGTCTTATAACATGAGAGCCAATTATACCTCCCCAAACATTAATTGACCATTTATTTTGATGGTCCACCTGACGAATCCAATGTGGATTTTCGGTTGAATAATAGTGCATATTATGTTTGTTAACCAAGCCGTTGCTTTTAAAAGTTGCTTCATCTGAAAACAGCACCCTATCTACAAAACCTGGATTATCCCAAATTGTATTTAAAAACCAAATTGAAAACTCTTGTCGTTGGACGTAATCGTGATCATACAGTTCTTGGTGTAATTCAATGTGGTAGGCATGATATTTATGTTGTTTCAGAATCCGTTTAATACTAGTGCGTTCAATATCAGTAGCTCTCTCAATTTCCCTGGTACTTGTGTGTGGATTTTCTTACACTGTTAATAACACTGTCAAAGCATTATCTTCATTGGTAACTGGTTTATTAATTACTTTACGTTTCTTAAAAGCAACATTGCCTGTTTCTTGAAACCTCTCTAATAAACTTGCAAAAGCTTCAGGTCTTGGTTTTTTTTCGGCATCGGGATATCGTACCGCATAAACCCTGCTTGCTAGTAAAGGGTTTTTTTGACACTCGCCCAACATAAAAGTCATGTTTATCAACTCTGGAGTACTCAAACTCATTGTTACTTAACAATTTCTCGGCTTATTGTCAAAAAACAATGGTAATTGATGCCAATTCTCTGACACTTTGCGGTTTTGACAAGAATGTCAATCTTTCTTTTCATTTATGATTATATCATGGCCTCCTTATATTATAGGTAGTCAATTTAAGCAACGTAAATAATACCGTTTCTGTTAGAATGAGTAAATTTTGGTTTCACGGTTAATTTACTAAAAAACTGTTGGTTAGAAAGATTTCAAATAGGGTATTTTCTGAAAGCTGGCGATGTTATCTTTAATATGACAGTAAAATATATGAGGTGTTCCATTTAAAAAAATTCAATCCAAGGTAAATTTGCAAAACTTGACCACCCTGTATAACAGTGAATAATTTTGAACGACTTACAAGCGATTATTGTAATCCTAGATACAATACATTTTATAGAATATTTGGTTTTTCCATACCTGCTTCAATTGTTTTCAAAAAATGGCCGGAGTATAACCCTTTTTTCCATTTTAACCTCGTCCCATTCCCTTGGTATAAATTTTAGACCCAACAAACCTGATATCAAAATAATCGTAACGAATAGGAGAATCAACTAAAATAATAATATACCGGGTGTCCCATTTAAAAAAACACAAGTTTGGTTCACCACGAACTTTTCAGACCACCCTGTATAATGGGTATAATTTTAAAACACAGCGTTCTTGACTATCAATCATATCCCAAAAATGTTTTTTCAAATTCCTCTCCGTTTGCCCACAATCGTCCACCCCATCTTGGTTGCACCACCCTGTATACTGGACACTCTTTTAGAAGAACGTCGTCAACTTTATTAGCAAATACTGGAGTTGATATATTAGCTATCAAGCGACATGGTGGATGGAAATCCGCTACTATTGAGGTAAGTTACGTAGTGAGAGCCTCAATAATAAAAAGGAAGTAGCGAATAAAATTTTATACAATAAGACCTAACCAGAAGTCTCTTGCAGTGCTTCAACAGTGAGAGAAACATTGGTTAGAAATGAAGGATCTGTGGAGTCAGAAAATGCAGTACACATCGAGCAGAAACGAGAAAACGTGTTTCCAAATTTTGTTAATAATGTGAATAATTGTAATAATTGTACCATTAATATTCATTTCAATTAATATCACCGGATTTTTGTAATATGTTGATGAAATCAAAAATTAAAACTACTTATAATAATTTTAAATTATTATTTCCCTAGGGATGTAAGTTGACTTACATCCTGTCGTTAAGGGCAACCAATACCTTGTTGAGTAACTTTCACTTATGTCTGTCAAAGCAGTGTCAAAATAGGTTGCTTACAATACAGGTATTTTCGATCCTATTTTACTATTACCACAACCTTGACAACTATTTTGTTTAAAAACGCCCGCGTTTTGTCATTTAAATTCAATGTATATCAAATAAAATTTTAGTTATTGATGTGATGCTCGAAAAATCTGCATGTGATTTTTTGTTGTTAAGTGAGCATTGACTTACACATACACAGTTAAATGAAACTAAGCTTAAGAACTTTAACTTGCGTACTGTAGAAAATCCCTTAAACACGGGGGTGTTGCAATTTTTAATAATATAATGTTTGTGAAACTAGTGGTTACTTGCGACGTGTTTCAGTTTTTTTGTGATGGCGTTTTTGAGTGCTGCTGTATGAAGATTGATTTTTTAAACCATCTTTTAATTGTTGTATATAGGCCCCCTATGGGAAATTTTATTACTTTTTTAGAGTTATTTAATGATTTGTTAGCCTACCTCAATAGACCTAATTTTACTTTTATTATAGGGGGTGATTTTAATGTAAATTTTTTAGTACCAAGTTTCAATCTGTCTCTTCTTTTAGGTAGTTTTAATATTAGCTATAGGACTAAGATACCAACTAGGATTAGCACAATATGTGTCTCTTGTGATTACAGTAATGTTATAAACTTAAATGTGTGATGTGTGAACAACATTTTGCATGGACACGTTGACTAATGTAAATATTTCCAATGACGTAGATTGCATGTTTTAACGATCGCAAGATGACCACTTTTTTGAATTTTTTAAGTAAAGAGAATTTCTCTGAAGTTATTCCGGTCCAATGTCCAAGTGAGCATTTAATGTTTTTGCAAAAATTCTGCGTTACTACTTTAATTTGTCTTTTCCCTTAAAAAAATATCATAACAATAATACCTCTAAGAAAATTCAACTTAATTCCGGGTTAAATAGGCTTAAAGAAAGAGTGACTTTGTTCACTGATTTAACTAGATTTAATAGAACATATCTTAATCTTAGTAAACAAATAAATGTTATTTATAGGGAAAAATTAAAGTTAATTATACAAAATAAAAACGATCTTAAAATCCTAAACGCGGAAAATAAGTCAAAAGCAATGTGGCAATGGCAATCGCAAAAAGTACAACCTAGAGATAAACAGAATAATATTAAGATTACTCTAAACGGTAATGAGCTTTCTAATGAAGAATTGGCGGAAATTTTTATTGCACAATTCGCTTTACTTGAGGACGATGGTCCTGTAGATTTTGAATTTTTTGGTGAAAATATACCAATGTTTTAGTTATTGGTGATAGTTTTCTTTCATTAAAAACACAAGCGGAGAATGTTTATAAACAAATAATACTTATGATCAAAAAAGAAACAAACTAAAATAAATAAAAATAAAACTACAATAATAAATTTTCAATGAGATCTAACAATAATATGGTACGCTTTAAACTATTCGAGAATTCAGAGAATCCATTGAACCTTGCAGAGAAAACCAAACTGTTGGGAACCATTTTCGATGAAAATTTAAGTGGTTTTTTAATGTTGACGAACTTTCATCAAAACTGCGCTGTGGCAGTTATGCATTAAAATTTATTTCCTTGCACTGTAGCAAAGATGTGCTTCTAACTCTTTATTATGCTAAAAATCGAAGAAATTGTCCATATTTCTCAAAGAGACCTAATTTTAATAACAACATAGAAAAAGACTCCAAGTCTCGGTCTCATTAAATTATAATTTTACAATTTACAACAAACGTGACACATGTTTCGCCCTTTCGAGCATCATCAGACTTACAAACAACAGAGAGAACCTTAGTAAATAATCACACTCTCAAATCCTAAAACAATTACAAAACAAACTTACAAATAGAATAAAACACACTAAAGCACAACAAAACAAACAACTACTTATACATATTTGAGTCACATTAAAATGAGGTTAAGTCTCACGTGAATAAACAAAATAAAATATTAAAAAAGATTTTTGTCTCTAGGGGGTCTGAGTGGGGCGCCGAAGTAATTACCCACAGACCATGTACTGAAAAAAAAATTTGATCTTAGTTTCCAGGTAGATATAATGAAAGCAAGGCTAGTAACTCTATCTTTAACTTTGTTTATATATATCTTACCGTTACATGTCGAAGAATCATATCCAATAGAACAATAACATTTTCCCTCGATATTATTGACCGGATCTTTTGTTAACTGACAGTATTTACTTTGCTTAGGACACATTTTTTTTGATGATATGATTTCACATGGTGTGCAGTCTTCCCCGAACTCGAATTCGCTGCATTTATTCCAGCTTCCTGAAAAAGTACCATGTGTTTAATAACGTTTCGATATTTCATGTTTTGAGTCCTAACACTGGAACCTGTGGTGCAAGATAGATCAAAATACAAGAGTTCTAACCACACTATACCACAACTTTCGCGTTTTCTTACCAAGTTAACATCATCAGCAGATGATATAAACTAAAATAACTTATCCTAACCGAGACTATTTATAGGTAAATGTGTCACACTTGGTTGCACCCGACTGCACCGTTGTCAAGTAAACAATAGAGGGGACTATAGGGAATAGGCTCTTTGTCTTTATTTAGTGCTTTCTTACGACATTTAATTATTTCTATTCTCTTAAATGCATCCAATAATCTATTATTAGATACATTTTTAATCAACTTAAGATTATTTATTCTTATTTACTGACAATTGCTTATCTCCCTTCCTTGCAAATTTGTTTATGGGTAGATTAGAAACCCAATACAAAAAAGAACTCAAGTATTGCCCAAGGGTGTGGTATAGATACGTAGACGATATATTTGCTATATATTTTGATACTAAAACAGAAAATTTGAACACTTTCTTAGAAACATTAAACAATAAATATCAATCCATTAATTTTACGTATGAAAACGAGAACGTTGGGCAATTACCTTTTTTCTACACGTTAGTTATTAGAAATAACGATAAATTAGAATTTGCTCATTTCATTGCCGTCAACACAAAATAGCAGCATTTCATTTCTTAACTCACAGGTTAGTCAATTTTCCATTAAGTAAAGAACGTTTTAACAATGAAATGAATCGGATTAAAAATATAGCTAAAAGTAATGGATATAATGATAATTTTGTACATAAATTAAATAGATATAAGCATAAGAAAATGTTAAAAGATGCCCCTACTCTTCAAGCACCTGAGGCTTCCAATAAGTTCATAGTAATCCCATATGATCCCAGATACATGAGAGGTCTAGAAAAAGTATTTAAAAACGTAGGTTTTAGAGTAGCCTACTAAACGAAGAACAGATTGAAAAATCTCCTTAGAAACCCTAAAGACAAAGTCAACTTGAAGGAGAGGAGTGGCATCTATAAAATTAGCTGTAATGATTGCGATCTAAAATATGTTGGGCAAACTAAACGTTCCATAAACATTCGTTTTAAAGAACACATGGCACATTTAAAATACGAAAGAACAAAAAAGTCAAGCGTTGCCCAACATGCTTTGGAAAACTGTCACCAAATAGGAATAAATAATCTTAGGTTGATTAAAAATGTATCTAATAATAGATTATTGGATGCATTTGAGAGTATAGAAATAGTTAAATGTGGTAAGAAAGCAATAAATAAAGACAGAGGGCATATTCCCCATAGTCCCCTCTATTGTTTACTTGACAACGGTGCAGTCGGATGCAACCTATAAATAGTCTCGGTTAGGATAAGATACTTTAGTTTATATCATCTGCTGATGATGCTAAGTTGGTTAGCGAAACGCGCGTGTAGAACGTAAGAAGTTGTGGTATAGTGTGGTTAGAACTCATGTATTTTGATCTGTTATTGAGTGTTAAGAATTAATCTAAAATCGGTTTTAGAATTATTCCTTAATTTCTATAGATATTGATCTATCCACTATCGAATAATTAGTAATCATTCATCATTTAGTTTCTCTAAAGACATTGTATTAAACTTGACAAGAGCGTAAATAATCCGCGCACGTCACAAGCTTTCCTTGAGTCAAAAATCTAACCACTTATAAAGTGTCATTTATTTAAATGCGGGCCATCCCTGTGCAAAGAAAACTTGTTTTTTTTTTGTATTGTGATAACAAAAAAAATTTATTTTGCAAATATATTATACACTTTTGTTAAAAACACAAGATAATTAGTTATTACTACCCTCGTGAGATTTTTTCATATCTTTACGTTTAAGGGTCCCTAGATGCCGGAAAACATGTTTTCTCAACTCCGTCTGTCTGTAGGTATGTCTGTCCGTCAGTCTGTCTGTTCCCGGCATAGCTAAAAAACTACATATCAGATTTCTTCAAATTTCAGTCTAAAATTAAGGGCCATGCATGCGAAAAATACAGACTATATATATATATATATATATATATATATATATATATATATATATATATATATATAGCCTGTATTTTTCGTTAGCCCCGAGGGTCTGGTAAAACAATTTTACCGATTTTTATATATCATATTTTTTGTCTTATAATTAATAAAAAAAATTACTTATTTTAAGCATGCTTTAAAATTGGAACAAGTTTTCTATAATTATTTATTTATTGCCTACAAAATTACAAATGTACTAAAAAAGTAAGCAAAAAAATGGTGTCAAATCTAATAAAAAAAATTTTAAATTAAAATTCACTGGCTAATATCCAGGAGCCAGTGGCAAAAGCTCTGAGAATCGGTATAAGGAATGTACAGAAACTTGTGCATGAAAAAAAAAACCTATTTACTTCCGAAGAAGATTAAGAATTGTACACGAAAAAATCCAAAGGCAAAAGACTTAAGTTACAATGCAAAAATGGATATCCATAATGCAATTTATGATTTATACACGACAAAGACTAATATAATCCTTTAGAAACTTTTTAATATTATAGACTAAAAAATATCATCACTTAAAAAAAATCATTGGTGCTATTTCGACATCTAGAACTCGGCGTAATATAATTTAATGAATCTTGCCAAACAATTTGCACTTCATCTGATGTAAGACCATCGTAATATGATTTTGCCCCAGCCCATATTAATTCTATTGCGTTAAACTGGCAATGGTATGGCGGCAGTCGTAAAACCTCACATCCACTTTCCCGTAATATTTCATCTACTGCATATATTGTTGGTTTTTTAATAGATCTTGCCATTAAAAGAAGTTCTAGTTTCAGCATATTGGGTAAAGAATTTTGTTTTTGTTTCATTAGCCAGTCATAAATATAATTTTTCTTCCAGGATGAAGTAGGTTATTTATTTAAGATTCTTGAATGATAAGATGCATTGTCCAGAATTATTAAAGATGGATCATCTAAATTTGGAATCAGTTGTTCTTTTAACCACTTTTCAAACAGTTTATCGTTCATATTATGATGGTAGTCCATACTTTTGGATGTTGAAGAAAACAGTAAACTTGCACCTGGAGAAATCCTGTTGAAGAACCTGCATGCAAAAAGATGAACCGTTTTCCCCTCCCACATCCCTTTTTTTTCTTGCCACTTTTTACAGACTCGTCCTGCCAAGATTTCGAACCACTTCCATTAGAAAATATCCAAGTCTCGTCTAAAAATACCACTTTTCTAATTTTTGAATTAACATTTTCCGTGTATTTCTTTAAAAACTGGATACGCTGACTTGCTATATGTCGCAACTCGCATAAAAATCTTCTATTACAGTCCTTTTTATATCGAAAACCCAACATTTTTATTAATTTTGACAACGATTTTAGTCCAATTTCCAATATGCCTCGATTTTTTAAAGCTTGTAGGGTTATATTAGTTTTCGATGTGTATAAATCGTAAATTGCATTACGAACATCCATTTTTACATTGTCACTTAAGTCTTCTGTCTTTGGCTTTTTTCGTGTACATTTCTTAATCTTCTTCCGTAGTAAATTATGCTTTTTTTCATGCACAATTTTCTGCACAGTCCTTATACCGATTCACAGAGCTTTTGCTACTGTCTCCTGGATATTGGCCGGTGAATTTTCATTTTCGTAATATTTTATTAGATTTAATACCATTTTTTTCGCTTGTGGATGCAAAAACCCCGAAAATTGTTTTCTATTACTCATTTTGTCACTGACTTGTCAATCTGACATCGCTCAAAGATTTTTGCAACTGCTGGTATTTATCATAAATACGTATTGTTTATCCTCTTTTTTCAGGAAAATATCATAGGTCTATCTAATTCATCTTCCGGATTTTATGCGGAGGATATGATTAGACGTAATAAAAGAAGAACAAACTTAAAAAGTTTGTCGTTGATAAATTGTATGACCCGCAGGATAACACTGCTTTTGACTATAATAGCTAATAGAAAGGTGTTTTATGCTTGAAAAATGTGTTTAATAAAAATATGTGCGTATTTTAACAGTTGTGCATCAGACGTAGATAAAATGTTATACAATACAACATAATAATGTGAGTTAACCTCATTAAGATTCGCGTGTACATACTACACGCTGTTAACTTGTATCGTAACGAACTCTAGTGTCTATTACTAAAACAAAAGTAAAAATCTGTACATGAAGGCTTATTGTCTATAAAAGTAAGTTTTAACTTATCTTTTGTTACTAATTCCAAAAAAAAAAAGAAAAGGAAAAAGAAAAGTTACCAGAATACACCTTAAATTTAAAGGAAATACTGTTTGTTTAATAATAATAATAAATAAATATAAATAATATTTAATATTTCTTTTAATCAACAACGAGAAAATATTTGGGTATGTATCACGTTTATTGAATTATTCCTTTTAAAATTCCATATTTATTAATTATTAATTAAATTTTTAGAATTTTTAATTTTATTTCTTTACGGATCAACTTGATATTTGACACATAAGTTTAAAGTAATGGACGCTCTGATCCAAAGGTAAAAATATTTATTTAAGTTGCCACCAGAGGGCACTTTACCTACAACTTAAACTTTATTTCCGTGAAAACTTATTATGATTTAAATGTCGTAGCTAAGGTACTTTTATTAACACCAGTAGAAATGAAATTCGACTTTTAGTCTGCTCTTCAGTTTGAAAAACTTGTCTAAATGTTCAACATAAGTAATTTATTTCTTATTTAAAAAATGGCTTATCAATATTCGAATGTAGAATATCGTGACATGCACTTTTGCTATGGGAGAGCAAATTAAAATGCAGAAGAAGCACGGCGACTTTACATACAAGCACACCCTGACCGAAATGTTCCTCATGGTCAAACCTTTGTGAGTGTTCATAGAAGACATGGTGCACAAGGTTCATTTACGCATCGCAAATATGACACAGGAAGAGCCAAGTTCGTTAGAACGGTTGAGGCAGAAGAAAGAATAATTCAAACGATAGAAGAAAACTCGGGTACTCAGCAAATTGCCGTTGCAGAAGGAATGCCGAAATCTACAGCTTAGAAGGTAATCCATGAAGAACTTCTTTATCCTTTCCATTTGCAAAAGGTGCAACCTCTTTATGATGGTGATGAGGTATTACGCCTAAACATCTGTAATACTATTTTACATAAATATGAAAATGATAATACATTCATTAATATCATATTATTTACTGATGAAGCTGGTTTTACACGCGATGGAATAGTGAATTTACATAACACACATCAGTGGACTATTGAAAACCCACATTCTTATTTAGAAAGCGGACATTAGCGAAGATTCATGTTAAATGTTTGGAACGACGCTATAGCAACACCGTCTCTACTAGAAAGCCTGGAAGCGGTCATCGATGAGTCATTATAAGTAGTTTTTCCCGTAATGAACAGCTGGAGTTGTGACGTCGCGGCGGCCATATTGTTAGGCACTGTCATGTCAATGCTCACTTTTCGAAGGTTGTTTACATTGATTATTTGTAAAATAAGTTCTTTTTCCTTTTTTTAGTCTTTGTTACATGTAGGTATACTTATGAATAACTACAGGTGTATATTGTCGATTTCTAATAAATAATAATAATAATAATAATAATAATTGAACTCTTTATTCAAAAAATAGTACAAAATATGTATAATACACTTTTTTTTATAAAGGATGAAAAGGCGAAGTTCACCTTATTGAGACAAGTCTTGATAAGGTGTTTTTACACTTAACCCAAGAGTAGTAGTAAAAAATGCATATTGCTCTACACATAGCACAATATTATAATAATAACTAAACTTAACGTTCAATAATTTAATTGATACTGACTTATAATTTTTGTTTTGTAAAACAGGACTATCTGGTCGAATCTTTTTTTTTTGTTATTTTTAGGTTAATTATTAAATAAATATTTTTTTAAATTATATCGGAAGGAAGGCACGGAGCGACATGTGAGGCCAGGAGGTAAGGCATTACAAACAGAGGCGATCTGATAAGAAAACGACCTCTCAAAAAATGAGGTTCTATGCATAGGCGGAGTCAGAGTACCCTTAAACCTAATATTTAATGTATGAACGTCTGTTCTGAATAATACTTTACGATACAGATAGGAAGGCTTTTTATTAGTTAGTATTTTATGATATAACACTGCACAATGAAACCTAAGTCGCCTTTTCATGTTAAGCCATCGAGATTCGAAAAGTTTGTGACTCACAGGGTGTCGTCTTCTTATTACATATATAAATCTAAGACAGCAATTTTATATCCTCTGCACCCGCTGCGCCGTCGTGGCTGAGAGACAGGGTCCGTACACAACATCGCAATAATTAAAAATCGACAGCACCAAAGAATCACATAAAATCCGTTTTAAATTTAAGTCAAGAATATGCCTTGAATTATAAAGAAGTTTTAATCTAACAATTGCTTTTTTGATACAATTCGAAATATGTTTTTCGAACCTTAGATCACAGTCCAAAATCAGTCCCAGATTTTTAGCTTCATTTTTAAATGGTATCCGCTGGTTGTCAATGCGAATGTCCAATCTACCCGAAACCTTAGTTCTATCGCCCGGCCTTCCAAATAACATAGCTGTACACTTGTTCGGATTTAATCTCAAGCAATGATCAAGGGAAACTCTGCGAATAATATCCAGATCCGTATTTATAACTTGACAGCTATATTCTGCAGCATTCGGATGAAAAGAGTAAAATATTTGCGTATCGTCAGCGTACATTTGTACATTACAGTTAGTTATGAAGGTAGGCAACATAGAAGTATACAAAGTAAATAATATGGGACCCAAAACTGACCCTTGCGGTACACCCTTAGTAGTGGATAGATAGTGAGAGGACTTGCCATTAAGCACAACAGCTTGTTTCCTATCTTTAAGATAATTCTTGAAAAAAAGCACAGCAGACTGACTTAGACCGCAAAATCTTAGTATTATTTCCAAAGCCGCGTGATTCAAGGTGTCAAACGCCTTGGAATAATCAAGTAAAATTAAAATTGTACATAGACCCCTATCAGCAGCCGTAAAAATGTGGTCGGTTACATTAGGTAAAGCCGTCGCGCACCCGTGTCCCTCCCTGAATCCCGATTGTGTTTCAGGAAGGATCTTAAACTTTTCAATATGTTCCACTAGTTGACGTTTAACTGCATATTCCAGTATCTTAGACGGGACTGGCAGGATACGTATCGGCCTAAGATCATTATATCCCGAGGGTTTGCTAACCTTAAGTAAAGGTATAATATGCGCTGTTTTCCAATCAGATGGAAAAACTGAGTGCTCAATACAAAAATTAACTACATGCGTTAAATATTTAAGAATAAAAGGACAGCACATAATTATAAAATTAATGTGGATACCATCTGCTCCGACAGCACAGGATTTTATAGAAAACAGGGAAATTGAAACATCTTTCTCCGAGATAAACTTAAAAGATAAAAAAGAGTCGATATTTTGTTTAGTACCGCTATACAAAGCTTCAAAGCCATGTAAATCAATATTTTGATTCGGAATAGAGAACACAAAGTGTTGATTAATTAAGTTCACATCAGAAATGTCGTCAGGAATACTAGAAATATTTTTATTTTTTTGATATATATATATACGCATTCTTGGACCCTAACTGACTTTGCTGCCGAATGTAAGCCCTTTTTTCTCTCTTTATTGCTTTGTTTTTAAAATTTTTTAGCTGAATGTATTCTTGACGATCCTGTTCGGCTTTAGTTCTTCTAAATTTAGTTTTTGCTTTGTTCGTTAATGATACTAATCTCGCAATATTATCAACAAACCAGGGATTATGTGGTTTTTTAAAAACACATGTCTGAAGAGGGGCATGTATGTCCATTAAGGTTTTAATATTTTCATTAAAGAAAGCCAGTTTTTCATCAATATTATTAATATGAAAAATGTTATTCCAGGGGATGGACCTAAGATGATCGTAAAGTAGAAGCTCATCAACTCTTTTAAAATTTCTAAAAGTAATTGGTTTAGGTTGGTTTACAGAAAAATCTATAAATATTTTGATAAAAACAAGCTCATGATCAGAAAAACATACAAGTCTCGTTCCACATTCTATCAAAGGAAAATTTTCAGGAATAATAATATGATCAAGAAGTTTTGAACTTGAGGACGTTATTCGAGTTGGTTCATTAATGATTTGTTTCAACCCGGCAGTATCCAAAAGATTTAAATATTTATTTGTTAATGAATTATTAAAATCCAAAATATCTATATTAAAGTCTCCTAAACAAATTAAGTTATCACATATAGGAATTAGGTTGAATATGGCCTCCTCAAATTTGTCAATAAAATGGGTGAAGTCCATACTGGGGGGTTTATAAACACACCCAATAATGACACATTTATGTGGAAGTTTTATCTTTATCCAAATATCCTCAATTCCTACCGTCGATTCCAGTACTTCATATGATAGTGCTCTCTTTATATATATCCCCACACCTCCCCCCCTCAACCCGCCAGCCCTATCCCTTCGAACAATATTATAGCCGTTTAAATTAACAACATCATTTTCAATTCGACCAGAAAGCCATGTTTCTGACACACATATTATATCATAAACGCTATTACTAAATAAATCCAGAAATTGATCAAAATGTGCCAATAGTGAACGATAAAGGTTGATTTTTACTTTAATAATCATAATAGATATATGTGTATTTTGGCTATGATTCCTTTTTTGCTTTTTAGATTATTATAGCAATGAAATCAGCTATCAGGTTCTTAACAATAATTCAAGCTTTTGCAAAGAAGAAGAAAGCGCTGTAGATTCAAACAGTGTGAAAAACGTGATTTTGAGGGGGAAATTCCTATAATCAAAGGGATTGCTCTTGCAATTATAAGAGAGATCGTGTTTAGAAGGTTGAGGTAAGCGCTCTTTATACTTTTTAGGCACATATTCATATTGCAAAAGATATTTAATGTGTTAAAACAGTATTTGTTAATAATATCTTTTTGAATTTGTTACTTACAGATTAAACTTGATGAATGACATTGAGGAATCTATGTGCAAATGCTCTAAAGGTCAACTGTTGTCATATGTCTACATTTTTAATACTTGCATACTGGGGTAAAGGTAAAAACCATAGATGATTGGCAAAAAAGGGTACACGGAAAAAAAAATTCTAAAATATGCCAGAAAACAGTAGGCTAATTACAAAATGAAACCTGGTTAGTCGATGTATGTATATACCTAAATTATATGTTAAAAAGTTATTTACCACAAACATCATGAAATGGACTAATTTTGTATATTTTGCCAGCCTTCTCAAATAAAAATACGTTTGTTTTTTCACCACTGTACATCCCAGCGTAATGATTTTCAGTTTATTAAGAATTGGATACAATGTTTTATGGGAGTTTGTGGTAAACATCGATTATACACTTTATTTAAATAAATTGCTTATCAGTAATGTCACTGCTATTCTATTGAATGCAGTTACCAAAAGTATTCATAAGGGGGCTGGTTTGTGGAAAATGTTCTCTAATCGTTGAATAGAAATTACATATTAAAGGCACACCACACTCCTGTGTCTGAATGTTGGTTACTTCTCCCTCCTGTGGACGCCCTTGGCAATTAATTTGAGCTAGGTCATATGGAATGATATTTTTACAAACTCACTAGTAAAAGCTGGATTGGAATTACCCATTTTAGCAGTGGCACTGAGAATTGTATACTTAATTAACTGAAAAATATTAAGAGGCTGATTTATTCAAGTGTTTATAAAAATTTAAACTGATTTTATTATATAAAAACTTATGAATATTTTTTTGACAAATATAGGACAATTATTAATTACTGTCTATGGCAATATTTAAATATTGTCACTGGCTATTTCCAATCTGACATTTGTAGACTAACAAGCTTTTTTTTATCCTTTTCAGTAAGAAACACTTTAGATGGCATAAAGACCATACAATGGGGACAAGAACACAAAACTAACGGGAATATTTGAAAAAAACCGAAATGCCACCGTTACTCCCAAAGCATTGTGGTTGGAAAAGCATGGATTTATTGGAGGGAGTACTGATGGCCTAAGGGAGAAGATTATACACATATTAATTCATTTTTATTTAAGTAAAAAAGTGTAAAATATGTTTTTTTTTGTCATAGTCCCTACAAGAAATTATGTATAATAAAATGTTTAAATAAACCTTTATCTTATCTTTAATTATAAAAAAGTACTTTTAGTCAGTTATTTAAATATAGTATACGCTGTGCTAAGAGGTAGTAAATTTAAGTTCTTCCCACCAGTTTATGTAAGGGACAAAGAAATTTTATAAATCAGCATTTGGGAAAATTTAGTTATACGGAATAACTTTCTATAGAAGTCTAATAGTATATTGCATAAGTGTGGAAAGTGAAAGTTTTCAAATGAGGTAGGTCATAGGAAAAATAGTAACTATTTTTCTTACAACCTACAACAAAGAGTCTTCAGTAGGACTTTATTTACTTTTCAACACTAGTATTAAAAAAACTGAGTAACTGATTTGAAATAGATTAAAAGTAGCCTTTTAGCTTTTTTTTGCTTACCATGTTTCAAATACCATAGTGTTGAAATCTTTTTTAACACATGTGTGATATAAAGCACTTTCTAGCATAAACAGTGCTTTTTTGTCAGTTTCATATGTAGCTGCAAAAAATTTGGTCTAACAAATTTATTTCAATTCCAATTTGTAAAATTAGTTGAAAAGAGAAACAACCAGTTTTTTTAATGAATTTTCTAGTTTTTGTAAAACATTTTTTCTTTCCTGTCGGAGGAAGAATTTTCTTAATCTGAAGCAATATTCTATTATTTATTATGATAAACTAACATACCAAATATCTTTAACAAAATGAAACATCTACATTTTTAGCAAATTTTTATTACATATACTAATTACCTGATACACAAAGATATACATACATATGTACACCTTAAACTACGAAAAAGAGGCTAATATGATGATGATGTTAAAAAGCTTATAAGATTTTAACAAAATAGAAGAATAATAATTATATAAAATGTACAATGTTACAGAAATTTAGATTTATTCTATTCTTGCTATCAGAATCTGCAAAATCGAGAATTTTGTTAATGTATCGTGTATAGAATTTGGCAGAAAGTTTCAATGCCAAAATGAGAATTTTGGTTCCAGGATATTTCAATATAGATTTTAATAAAGTAGATGATAGTTATAGTAAAACTGAGATGTTAACTCAACTATTTTTTTCTTTTGGTTTCATTTATCTCGTACACACCCCAACTCGTGAAAAGTGAATTGTTTAGACCATATTTTATTTTGAAATAAATGGGGTGTTCTGATCGTAAGGTTCAGATTGTGAAAGTGGAATTTGTCTCAATGGGAGTGCAGATGTACAAACGTATACAGTCTCAGATTCGCTTCTCTATACAGGGATCTCGGCTCCTATTATACCTACAGCAAAAGTTAAATGGGGAAAGTTTTAGAGGAAGCTTATTGCACTCGATATCCGGCTTCAGATTTACGATCGATCAATTGTTGTCAAAACCGAAAATGGCGGATTTCGTTTTTGGCCAGTATATCCAGAACGGTAAATTTGACAGCTGCCAAAATGTGACATTATTCGGACAAATTTTTAAGACAAATAAGTTTTTTGTTAACCCGCAAACCGCCTCAACTTTCATTTTTCTCATGGCCGCCATATTGGGTTTTTCGATTTTTGGAAAGAGCCTAAAATGTCCAGTCTAGTGATGTCTCACAAGTGCATTAAAGATTTTAGTATCATAAGAATATTACACTTCGTAAAGTTAGGTTTCAGTTTTTTCTAAGGAGGCCATGATTTAAAGTAATGTTAGCTCTCAATGCTTTTCTAAGGAGGCCATGATTTATCTGTAACAAAATTGGATTTTGACTTTGACGTTAAGTTAAATAGTTGAAAGTATCAAAGCTGTGTTTTAATAAGTAGTATGTACGCTTTTGTCCCAATAAAATCATAAATCTGACACATAAATTGTCAAAACCTATAGAAAATGGCCGGCATTCCGTATTCAAATGAAAAAAAGGTTGACATGTTAGCTCTGTACTTTCAGTCATACAGAAACGCTGACGTTACCTCAGCAAGGTATTTGGAGACGTACCCGAACGACGGCAGCCTCATAAAACCCAATTCAGGAAAATCGTAGTTAATTTAATTAACCATGGTGCCTTCGAACAACCTGGAAGCGGATACAATAATAACAATGAAAATCGAGACAGAAACATTTTACAAGCTATCAACGAAAACCCTAGTGCATCGGTAAGAACTGTAGAACAGGAAACTAATGTGCCAAAATCAACAGTACAGAGAGTTTTAAAAAAGAATAAGTACCATCCATACAAACCCATAATAGTACAAGGACTTAAGGAAACTGATTTTCCAAGACGACTACAGTTCTGTGAGTGGTATACTAGGAGATGTAACGAAAATCCTGATTTTGTAAATCATGTCTTGTGGTCCGATGCGAGCAGGTTCACGAATTGTGGAGTCTTTAATAGGCACAACCGTCATCATTGGGCTGTGCAAAATCCTCACGAAGTGGTAGAGAGACATCTTCAGATCAGATTTGGAAGTAACGTTTGGTGTTGGATCATTGGTAATTTAATCTAACCAATCTTTTTTAAATAGGCACCAAATGATGGTCAAATAATAATCTTTTTTTTTCGGTTAGTTCTTTAATGATACTAAAAGAGTAAAATCTAACAAAAAAAAAGTAAAACGTTCTACTCTAGTCAGTCAACTTACTTTTTTGATATTGTATTACATTTTTATTCAATCATTTTGTATGGTAGTTTCGAAGAACCTATAAAAATAGAATTAGGTTCTATAAATTTATTAACACTTTATCTAAATTTTCTGCAGATTTAGCTAATTCTCTAAAAATTATTTTGATTGTCTGAATCTAATGATTTATTACCACAGGGTAACAAAATGAAAACAAAAATTTGGTGCCGGAAATCTAACATCTGATTTTAGATGTTTTTAATGTGCTGATTCCAAAAATGCCACCAGATTCTTTCTATCATCTCTAGTTTTTGAGATACAGGTTACAGGTTAATTGATATTTTTTTCTAATAAAGGATAACAAATAAAGAGATAAATATGTACTTAATCGTCAAAATAGAAATTTCCCAGAATCTAATTATCCAAATGGATACCTGGAATTGTCCCTGACCCAATTTTCCTATATTAGGAACTACTCATTACACTGCTCTTAATTACTTTTATACCTGTAATTGCCTATGACCCGATCCTTCTATAACTGCTTGACTGTATTCGATTTAGTATATTGCTGAGTTTTCCCAAGTAAAGTTGTGCTATCATTTTGTGTACATTTTGGTCGTTTTGTAGTATCAAGACAGTAAACTGAAACAATGGCATCCACAAGCAGTCGTACCTATGTAAATCATCCCGATGTTTTTTGTTATGTGTGTGGTGAATACACTTTGAAAGAGAGCAGAAAAACGTTTTCTGAATTTGTGAAAAGAGCTTATCTTGCCTATTTTGGCGTTCATTTAGGAGATCAAGATAAATCTTAGGCCCCACATTTCATATATAAAACGTGTGTTGAATATTTGCAACAGTGAACAACTGAAAAGAGGAAGTGCCTAAAGTTTGGTGTACCAATGGTTTGGAGAGAACCGCGAAACCATCATGACGACTGCTATTTTTGTCTCGTTAATATTAAAGGCATAAATAGAAACAATAGACACAAATGGACATATCCTGATCTAGATTCTGCAAGAAGGCCTGTAGCGCATTCGGAAGAAATACCCGTTCCATCATTCAGCAGTCTACCCGAACTGACAGAAGATGATACCGAAACATCAACGTCTGACGAAATTAAAAGAATTCAATCAGAAAACGACAGCGAATTTGAAGCAGATTTAGCAACTCCGCAGTATTTCAATCAAGAAGAACTAAAGGATCTTATAGAAGACCTGAATCTCTCAAAGGAATCCGCTGAATTACTTGCATTCAGATTAAAAGAAAAAAATCTACTTTGTCCAGGTACTAATATTACATTTTATCGTAAAAGAGATAAGGATCTGCTGCCTTTTTTCGCTCAGGAAAATGACTTCTGTAACAATATAAAAGGGCTCTTAGAAAAAATGGGTTTGCCTGAATACACTCCAGATGATTGGCGCCTTTTTATTGATAGTTCAAAACGTAGTTTAAAATGTATTCTTTTACATAACGGTAACAAATATGGCTCAATTCCTATTGGTCGTTCTACTACCATGAAGGAAAAATATAAAACAAGTGCATTAGTTTTGAGAAAAATTAAATACGAAGAACATCAGTGGGCAAATTGTGTTGATTTAAAAATGGTTAACTTCCTCCTTGGACAGCAGAGTGGTTATACAAAATATTCTTGTTTTTTGTGTCTTTGGGACAGCAGAGCTAAAAATGAGCACTGGGTTAACAAAAATTGGCCTTCGAGAGATGTCATGATTCAAGGAAAACAAAACGTGATCAACGAACCCTTGGTTTCAAGAGAAAAAATCTTACTTCCGCCCTTGCATATTAAGCTAGGCCTAATTTAACAATTTGTGAAGGCTTTAAATCGGGATGAAAATTGTTTTGGATATTTGTCGCGTACATTTCCTGGCATTAACACGGAAAAACTAAAAATTGGTATATTTGATGGTCCTCAAATAAGGCAAGTTGTTAAAGATCCACAATTCACCACATCAATGAACGAGACTGAATCTAACGCTTGATGTTCATTTGTTTAAGTAGTACAAAATTTTCTTGGCAATCATAAAGCAGAGAATGACGTAGAATTAGTGGAAACTATGCTTTCAAATTTTAATATTCTCGGCTGTAACATGAGTATAAAAGTTCACTACCTCCACAGCCACCTAGATCGTTTTCCAGAAAACTTAGGTGATTGTAGTGAAGAACAAGGGGAAAGATTCCATCAGGATATTAAAACTATGGAAGATAGTTATCAAGGACGATGGGATAGCCACATGATGGCCGACTACTGCTGGAGTCTTCAGCGAGACTGCCCTAATAAACTCCATTCTAGAAAATCGTATAAAAGAAAAATTTATGTGATTAGTAACTAATGTAATTATGTAAATTAAGTTTTTACAATAAATACTTAAATCCATGTGTCCTTGTTTTTTTAACTGGCAATAGTAATATTATATATTATAACAGTTATAACGTAAAATATATACAGAATTTTTCTTTTTTTTTAACTAGATCTGATAGACAAAATCTGAGAACCTTTTTACATTCTCTACATTGTTGGCCGGTGTTATTACCCGGGAAGCCTAGTTCTTGCGTAATGAAAAAAATACCATATTAATCAAATGTCGAATTATTTTTCGATTTTCATTATGATTTATAGAAAGGCGTTCAGCTGTATTTCCGAATAATTTAAATTTTAAAGCGCAAGGGGTTTGTTCTTTTGATATTTTATGTTTTATTAAGGCACGGTGTACTTCTTTAAGATTATTATATTATTAATTAAATACTGAAATAAATTGATTTAGTATTTCCGAAATTAATATGCAATACCAACAAAATAATTTATTACGGCTATTACTTCCCGCTAACCAAATATGTTTTTCTTTTTCATAATAAAGCTGAATAGGTTTCAACTGCATACAAGCTCATTCATTACAGGGTGTTTTAATAATTATTTTTGGAAAGAAAATATCTACTTTTTAATAAAGATAATTTTCCCTTTATAGTACAACCCGGCCGACCCTGCCGCCCTTGACTGTTGGGCACCTATTTATAAATTATTAATCATTTCACGAAATCGACTTATTGAACCATGTTTGTTTGACTACAACCTAAACGGGCAGAGGTACCTAGAGTTTTTGCGAAACCAGGTTGTACCAGCCTTACGAGCTATTCTAACGGAAGATGAATTAAGAAGAACTTGGTTTCAACAAGACGGATGTCCGACTCACAATACCATTCAAGTCAGGATCTTCTTAAGAGAGCAGTTTGACGAAAGAATAATTTCTTTAAATGGTCCAATATCTTGGCCTCCTAGATCCCCTGACCTGTCGCACTTGGATTTCTACCTCTGGGGTCACACGAAGAATGAAATCTATGAATTTGATCCCCCCGTGACCATAGAAATCCTGAGACAAAGAGTTCTGGACACATTTAGAAATATTAACCGAAATAAACTTACCAGGGTTGTACGAAAAACAGTCATCAATTGTCAAAAAGGTCTCGATGCAAATGGACGTCATTTTGCAGATTTGTAAATTAATGTTACCCGCTTACAAAATAGTTAAAGCTCATTTAGATTTTTTAAGTCGTTATTTACGTTCATGTTGTATTGAAAATTTAATGCGTTCAATACATTACTTACTTATTAATGTAGTCTTGTGAAAAATAAATCATGGCCTCCTTTAAAAACATTGAAACTTAATTTACGAAGTGTGATATTTTAATGACACTAAAACCTTTAATGCACTTGTGAGATATCACTAGACTGGAAATTTTAGGCTCTTTCCAAGAATCGAAAAATCCAATATGACGGTCATAAGAAAAATGAAAGTTGAGGCGGGTTGCGGGTTAACAAAAAACAATGAAGACGTGTCGTATACGCCATCTTATTTGTCTTAAAAATGTGTCCGAATAATGTCATATTTTGACAGCTGTCAAATTTACCGTTCTGCCATTTTCGGTTGTTCGCCGATATTTCCCAAACTCATTGATCGATCGTAAATCTGAAGCCAGATATCGAATGCAATAAGTTTCCTCTAAAACATTCCTCATTTAACCTTTGCTGTAAGTATAATAGGAGTCGAGATCCCTATATAGAGAAGCGAATTTGGGACACACTGTATATAATCAAGATACACATCAAACCTTTTATAACTACCTTTCACAAGAAAGTTAGCAAAATCTGTATGAGGCTAATCTAGTCGAGTTGAAATATATATCTTTTCATGAGACTTTATGTTACAAAAATTTACTACTAATGATGACTTGTCGCAAGCTGTCAACGGCGATTTCCAGGCTTTCTAGTAGAGACGGTGTTGATTAAAGGCGATTGTCTCGTAGGAACTCACTTTTTTGACGACACGTTGAATGAAAATCTTTATTTAAGTTTTCGATCATGAATAAGGATGTGGATCTTGCAAGACCGGCGCACCACCACATTACAGCCTTAACTTTCATGAATATCCGAATGAGGTATTTCCGGATTGTTAGATTCCCGGTTCCCCAGATCTTAACCCAATGGATTTTTTTCTCTGGAGGTATTTAAAGACGTTGGTGTATAAAACTGCAGTCAATAACCTTGACGATTTACGTTCGAATAATAAATGGCTGTGAACATATCAGAAACACACCCGGTGTTGTGTTACGCCGAAAGTAAAAAGTGCGTTTCAATGTCTTTCACAATTTTAGGTCGCTTAGCTTAATCTAGTTTTATTAGTTTATAATTTTCCTGTTCGAACTTGGGACATCCTGCAACATTTAAACAAGAATTGAGTTAAATTACAAAAAACAAAACTTGCTTACCCAATTCTTCGATGTTTTCGATATTCCTATCAAGCACCAGTCCATTTTGCAGAAACTGACATTTTCCAGTCCATATCTTGCTGTCTGGGCTTACAATTCTGAAAACTGAAATAAATATATTTTATCAGGATTTTTAAAAAAGAAACAAAAAATTAAACTCAAATATATTTTATGGTTAAAAGAACATATAATTCTTGTCAACAAAGTAAGCTGTATAAAAATAAAAATATTGGGGTCTAATCAAAAAGGCACAAATATAACCATAATAAAATCCACAATTAAATGTATAATATAACAAAACAGACATAGAGTTTTTAGCCACAGGACCTAAAATACAAGAGTAATAAAAAAAAACAAAATATATGGTACGCTCACAAACTATCATCATAAAATTTAAATAAAAGTTATAATATGCTATTGCCTCGAAGCTACATTTTACTTTTTTCTTAAACAATTTAGGAGATATTTGTGGGAGGTGGTTGTAAATTTTTTTATTTTCAAGTAAAATTTAATGTTTTACTAAGGTTGTTCTGGGAATAGCTAGTGGGAGGTTCAAATTCTGTCTAGTATTATTTATAGGTCCTTTCAGTTATTAAATGTCCATGTTTTTTATGTATAAGAGATACAGATTCAAGTATTAAAAGGCAAGTGTTAAAATTTTATATTTCACAAAGTGGTTTCATTCATTGGTAGAACGTTCTTTACTTAATAGAAAATTGACTAACCTGTGAGTTAAGAAATGAAATGCTGCCAGTTGACGGCAATGACATGAGTCGGATGTTATATACCTATCAGTATTAGTAAATTTCCTATAAATCTCAAATTCTAATTTAAAGTTATTTCTAATAACTAACGTGGTAGGTATATAAGGTAATTGCCCATTGTTCTCCTTTTCGTAAGTAAAATTAGTGGAAGGATGTTTATTGTTTAACGTTTTTAAGAAAGTGTCCAAATTTTCTGTTTTAGTATTAAAAATAGCAAATATATCGTCTAAGTAATTACACCACACCCTTGGGAAATACTTGAGTTTTTTTTGAATTGGGTTTCTAATCTACCCATAAACAAATTTGCAAGGAACGGAGATAAGCAATTGCCCATCGCAGTTCCCTCAAGTTGTTTATAATATTTATTGTTGAACTGAAAAAAAATTTGATTTATACATAATTTTTTGAGAAGCAAATATTCATCAATAATTTCTTTCTTCAAATTATTGAATTCAAGTAGTTCCTTTAGGTACCCTAAAGCTAAAGGTATGGGTACACTAGGAAACAATGAGCTTACATCAAAAGTTATTAAAATTGCATCTTCTTTAAAGTGAACATTCTTAATTTTATCTAAGAATTCTAACCAAAATATTTAAAAGTTAATATTATGTTAGGGCATTAAAACTAAGGTGATTCGCATCACACCATTTCTTAATTAAGATCAGATCTCTTGAGATATTTTCATTCAACAGGTCTTCATTTTTATTTCGCTAGACAATGATAGTGTCGTCCGCAAACAATGTAAAAGTTCCGTTTATGTTAAGATGGTTAATGTATAATAGAAATAAAATGGGACCAAAGACAGATCCTTATAGCACCCCAGAAGAAATTGCAGTTGAACTAGACATATTTTCTCCATATCTAACTAAATGATTCCGATTTGTTAAATATGGTTTAAACCAGTGGTTTTTGAGGAGAACTTCATGATTTACACAGCTTTGGAGTAATCGCAAAAAACCTCAGCAACTATATCATGATCGTTTAAACCAGAATAAATTCTTTCAAAAAAGGAAAATATTACGTCTCCGGTACTTTTTGAATTTTGAAAGCCAAACTGATTTACACTTAGTAGATGAAACTTGTTTAAGTGAGCAATGACAGGCTTTTTTACGACTTTTCCTATTATTTTCGAGAATGTTGGTAATAATGATATTGAGCGAAAGTTTGAAGGACATTCTTCACCGCCTCCTTGATATATTGGCATTAATAAACATGTCTTAAGACAATCGGGAAAATATCCTTTTTGAAATTATTATTTATACATTTAATCAAACAGCTTAAAGAAGTAAGTTTTCAAATATTTTTATTGGCATACATTCAAGACCGGCTGCATTTTTGTTTTTAGATTATATTTCTCTTATAGTTTCCAAAATTTCTAGTTGGTCTGTATCCAAAAGCACCAAATTGTCTGTGGTGTTTAAATGTAAAAAAAGTCATTGCAATTTCTACTTTAGTTATACTTTTTGTTAATTTTGTTGCAACAAAGCAGTAATATTCATTAAATACATTTGGATAGAGTTTAATAATTTGTATAAACTTATTTTTATATATCACAACGATACGATTAAGCTGAATCTTTAATCGTTATCAAGCGAAAATTGACAAAATTATAAAAATTATAATAATTTCAATAAAGATACGGGCTAAGGCACATTAACACCGATTTTTACATTGAGATGAAGTTTGGTGAGCACAGATTAGGCATAAAAGCCAGCTTAGACCTCTTGGAGTAGAGACCCCTAAAGATGTCTAGTGTAATCGAAATGAAACGTCGGTAATTGATTTCACTTTGACACGATCTAATCCTCACAAACATAATTTGTTCTTTGGTTGATGAAAATGACCGAATAAACTTAAATATCTGGTGTTAAATCAAAAAAAACTGAAAACACTTACCATTTCTTTGATTACTTCGTATATCACCTATAGCCCAAAAAAGTTCACCTTTTTCTATGCCATAGTTTAAGGTCCTCGTTATTATACGAAAATACATTTCAGAACCAAATACTTTCATTGATACAAAAATATGTATGTCATTTATTGTCAAGCAAAACTTTTCTTCCTGCCATTCTTCATTCTAAAAAATGATTAAGGTGGTGTGGGGTAAATGTGATAATAGGGCAAATGTGAGACTGATTCATAAATTAAATGTAAATCTAAAACGAGTATCGCCATCTACCATAGAAGCTTGCATACAAATAAGCGCCACACTAGAACCGCCCTCATTTGAGCCAGCCACACCTTGTTTCCGGTTTTCAGTGGCGTATCAACTTTGATTTTTACATTGAAATTTAGGAAGTAATTTGAAAATTTATACTTTTGAAAAAGAATTATAATTAAGATATGGACTAAATTAAACAAGTCAACTAGTGTGATACATTATTTCAGGTGCCAATTTAACAAAAAACTGGTGAAATATTAAAATTCATGTTTTTAACAGCTCACTTTAGATATTATTAAATTTTACTTTTTACACAATAAACCTTTCGTATAAATACCTTTATATGTATTCAGGAGCTGGTGGTCATTATCATATCTCAGTTCGACAGCTATATGAATAAAAAAAAAGACTTAGAATTCAGTATATGTTATCTCTAAAATCTATTGTTAGAATTTTAAGATTGCAGGCCGCAAAGAAAATCGATAGAAAATAAGTAAACATCTACGGCCGCCAACGGTCGGTGCGACGAATGATTGCATTCAATACGTATCGCTCGAGTCACACAGAGCTGCCGTGATTTCGAGGTTATTTTGGTAATTTAGTGTTTTGTGTCATCATATTTGTTTAAATTTTAACATCGGAATTGGGACTGAAACACACCCACACTTATCACAATTGCAAAATGGAAGATTCTGGTTCCGCTACCAGCCTCCTTGCAGAACTGGTTAAAGCACTTAAATCCTCTCGTACAGCCCCTGAACAGGTAGATTTACCAATTTTCCGCCCGAACCAATGTGATGCCAAAAAATGGCTAACAGAGATTAATGATATTAAAAACGAATTTGAATGGTCAGATCAACGGGTTATTGTGAGGTTGGGACGTTTCTTGACAGGGATTTCTAAAGTTTGGTTTGACAATTGGTCGCCCGACGTTAAAAACTGGGATGCTTTCCAGAGGGACTTTTTAGAGGCTTTTCCGCCAAAAAAAAAAAAAAAAATTTTAGGACAGCTACTTTTGGAGGCAACGGTGTTTAACAGCGATAGATGTAATACATATGAGGCGTATGTTTTTGAGAAAGCTAATCTTCTTCGAAATCTATGAGCACGATGGGAGGAAGCCGACATTGTGGAATTAATTACACATGGAATTAAAGAACGCGATATACGCATAACTGCAAGTAATCAAAATTTTAAAAATATATCTGAACTCATCGCATATTTAGGATCAGTACCTAAACGTCAGTCTGAAGATTGCAAACCCGAAAAAAAATTCACTGACGTGAAGGAACCCCCACGCAAACGGTTTCGAATAGAAAATTCCGAAGATCCAAGGCGTAGAAGACCATAGAGATGTTACAATTGTGGCAAGGATGGACACATCCAGAGATATTGTGTCGAAAATCAGCCTAACGAGCGAAAAATCAAAACTTCGATTGCTGCAGACCATTCCAAACCTAGCACCACTACTTCCTCATCTATAACTTGTTCCTTTTGTGCCAAAATGGGACATGAGTCCAATGATTGTTTTTTAAGAAAGGGTATTGAGAAACGTAAAAATATAAAATTTTGCAATAGCGGCACATCACAAATAGCTCGCTCTGTAGTGACGGTTGATGGCATTCAAATGACTGGAATTGTTGATACTGGGGCTGATATTTCATTAATGGCTCAGAGACATGCAGATAAATTTAAAAATAAAATTAAACGCTGTTATACTACGATCACTGGATTGCTACCTGGAAATTATGTTTCAAATCAGTCTTTTGCGTCCTGTGTTGATATGTCAGGTGTCATAACAGATCTTAATGTTGTTGTTGTGCCAGATAATTTTTTGGAACATGATTTGTTAGTTGGATGTAATTTATATGATGACCCTGACATAGCAACGATTACAGATCATACGGGCACTTTGAATACCTCCGCATGCCGTTTGGGTTAGCCAATGCACCCACCGTTTTCCAGAGGGCGATTAACAAGGAGTTAGGGGACCTTAAAAACACAGTAGCCTTAGTATACCTGGACGACGTCCTGATACCTTTTGAGACTTTTGAAGACAATTTGGCATCATTGGAGTTGGTGTTACAAGCCTTGAAAAATGCTGGATTTAGTTTAAATCTGAAAAAATGTCATTTTTTAAAGATAGACTGGAATATCTGGGTCGGGAAATATCGAGAGAGGGCATACGTCCCGGGATGCGAAAAGTTGAGGCGTTGGTAAAATCTCCTACACCTTCTAATATAAAGCAAGTTCGTCAGCTAATGGGATTGACGGGGTACTTCCGCAAGTTCATTCCGGAGTTTGCTACTCGGACCGCGTGTATAACCAAGTTAACCCGTTCCAATGAGCAATTTTCTTGGAATGAGGAACAAGAGAGTGCAAGGAATTATATAATAGAACACCTAACATCCAGACCACTTTTCAATATATTTGATCCTGAACTTCCCACAGAATTACATACTGATGCAAGTAGCATTGGATATGGAGGCGTATTACTTCAAAAATCAGATGGGAATTTAAGAGTCATAGGATATTACAGTAAAAAGACCAATAAGTATGAGGAAAAATACCACTCATACGAGTTAGAAACCCTTGCAGTAGTAAATTCAATGAAATACTTTCGTGTATACCTACTGGGAATCCGCTTTACCTTGGTGACTGACTGCAACGCAATTAAGTCAACTGCGACAAAAAAAGATATCCTGCCAAGAGTAGCTCGATGGTGGGCTTACATGCAGGACTTTACCTTTGACATTGTGTACAAAAAGGGATGTTCCCTGCCACACGTTGACTTTTTAAGTCGTAACCCTACAACAATTCGACGTTTGACTGCACATGACAATTGGTTATATGTTGAACAGCGTGGAAATAATGAAGTTAAAAAGCTTATTAACGACTGGAAAGAGGGAACTTTAGATAAGACTCGTTATACAGTTAAGAACAATATCTTCACTATATCATACCTACAGCTAATGGACCTACTGCCAAACCATTTATTCCTCGCCACAGTAGGTTAGGACTATTGCGAATATTCCATGACGAGCAATGTCATGTTGGCGTTGAAAAGACCTTTGAATCAATTCAAAGACACTTTTGGTTCCCACGCATGAGACATTTTATAGCCAAATATGTTCAACATTGTCTTGTGTGTGCTGTTAAAAAAACTCGATCGGACCCCCTACAGGGCTTTATTACCAACGTAGAAAAACCGACTGAGCCCATGAATGTAATTCACGCTGACTGCTTGGGACCATTAGAGACTACAGCTGAAGGTTACAAACACGTTTTGGTAATAATCGATGCCTTTACAAAATACTGCGTACTGTTACCCTTAAAAACCGTTAAGGCCGAAGAAACAAAAGTCGCACTTCAGCTATTTATTTCATTATTTGGTACACCAAAAGAAATTATTATGGATGCCGGCAAAAACTTCAAGAATTTAAGTCTTCCCGAATATTTGGATTCTTTAGGCATTAGTTATCATTATACAACTTCAGATGTACACCGATCGAACGGCCAGGTCGAAAGATACATGCGAACTATTATGAATCTTTTGCGAATTGAAACGAAAGTTAGGTCAGAATGGGCGAGTGCGCTATGGAAAATCCAGCTTGTTTTAAATACAACAGTACAAAAATCTATTAAAATGACTCCGCTTAAGGCTTTAATTGGAATTGAAGGTTCGACGCCATTAATTCAGAGTATACTTACTAATATTAGTACTGACTTACAGCCCATAAGGAACTTACAACTGGATCGTAAAAGAATTCAAACCAATTTAAATACGTCCTTACAAAATAATATCAAAAAAAATGAAAAACGCAGTAATACTAAAAACTTCAAAGTCGGAGACTTCGTTCTTATGCATCGCGATGATCGCATGCACCAAGGCAAGCTTAAATATGAGTTTCAGGGCCCCTTTGAAATTATAAGTATAACTCCAGAAGGGCGTTACGAAATAAGGCGAGTTGGTAAATCTCTGGTTACGAAGGCTGCTAAGGAACAATTAAGACTGTGGCCTAGCGACTGGGCAATGACAATGCATATGGAAGAACTCCTTGAACTTATAGAAAATAGGTGAGTACCTATATGGTTTTGGCCAGTGTTAGAATTTGATAGTAGGAATTGGAAAGAATGCCATGTCGAAAACGTTTTGCATTTTTATTTGTTTAATGTTTAAAGCTTGCTACGCTTTTTATTTGTTTATGCTTAATGTTTAAAGCCTGCTACGCTTTGCGTTTATTGGTGTTCAATGTTTAAATCCTGCTACGTTTTGCATTTGTTTGTGTTTAATGTTGAAAGCTTGCTACGCTTTGCATTTGTTGGTGCTTAATGTTTAAAGCTTGCTACGCTTTGCATTTGTTGATGCTTAATGTTTAAAGCTTGCTACGCTTTGCATTTGTTTATGTTTAATGCTTAAAGCTTGTTACGCTTTGTATTTGTTGGTGTTTAATGTTTAAAGCTTGCTACGCTTTGCATTTGTTTATGTTTAATGCTTAAAGCTTGTTACGCTTTGTATTTGTTGGTGTTTAATGTTTAAAGCTTGCTACGCTTTGCATTTGTTTATGTTTAATGCTTAAAGCTTGTTACGCTTTGTATTTGTTGGTGTTTAATGTTTAAAGCTTGCTACGCTTTGCATTTGTTTATGTTTAATGTTTCAATCTTGCTACGCTTTGTATTTGTTGGTGTTTAATGTTTAAAGCTTGCTACGCTTTACATTTGTTTATATTTAATGTTTAAATTTTGTTACGCATTGCATTTGTTTGCGTTTAAAGTTAAAACTTGCTTCGATTTACAATTGTTTGAGTTTAACGTTCAAAGCTTGCTACGTATTACGTTTGAAACACTCTGAATTACTTCATGACTGAGCTTAATGTCAGAGCTTATTAAGCTTTAGTTTTGCATGTTTATGTTTGTTGTTCAAAACTTAAAGCTCTGTTTATTAGGTTGATTGTGTGTAAAAGCTGTGCAAGCTTTCGTTAAATATCAGTTTTGCGCGTTGCCCTTTTGTTTATTACATGATGTCGTTCTAGTGAAGAAGAGACTAAAATCACCGATGAACCCGACGCGGATGAACCCACTGAGAAGAAGTGATGGGTACAGAGGCTTTAATCCTGAAGACAATAAGACGTTATAGGCATATCGCTTCATTAGATAATAATTAGTTTACATTATTACTGAACTATAATGTTCAGTTACTACGTTGTTTGTTATAAAATTATCTTGTACTTTTAAATTTTCTTTGTGTATTTTTGTGTCTCATAACACTATTTGTTATGTTTATCTCTTTAAGGAGAACTTTTAACTGATAATTACTTTTGTTATTTAGATTTCCATTACATATAGTTGTTAGTAAAATACTCTTGTGTTTGTCTTTGATTTTTTTTATTTGTTCCGATTTGAACTAGACACACGTCGAGAACGACTTGAGATGCAGGATTGGCCGTGTTAGAATTTTAAGATTGCAGGCCGCAAAGAAAATCGATAGAAAATAAGTAAACATCTTCGGCCGCCAACGGTCGGTGCGACGAATGATTGCATTCAATACGTACCGCTCGAGTCACACAGAGCTGCCGTGATTTCGAGGTTATTTTGGTAATTTAGTGTTTTGTGTCATCATATTTGTTTAAATTTTAACACTATACATTATGAGGAAATTAATGTAAATCAGTTCTTCGAACCTCCTGAATGTGAAACACAGTCATTAGACACCAATTTAAATTCTGAACATGTTAATAATTTATTATCTAAAATCATAGTTACACAGTCTGATACCGAAGCTTACAATCAGAACTCCCAGTAATAACCTATTTAAGCGGGTATAGCTGCTATATTGTTTTAAAAAAAATTAGTTGTACTTTTTGCAAAGAAAACTTAATTCTCAACGAACCATTGAGAGTTATTGTATTATTGAGAGTGTTTTAGAGGATTCTTATAATTTAATTGATTCCTTAAGTAGAGGTGCTCTTTTATATCCTCGAGAACAGGTAGTAGATGTAGTTTCAACCGCATATATTATATTTAAAAAGCTAATTGATGAATTTGAAGATACATTTTTGGTTATTTACAACAAAAAATCTTTTCTTTTTGAGTTGTTTTTAAGCTATTTTAATATAAATACACTTTTAACTCCTTTTGAAAGTTGTAAAAGCCACATAATATGTTTCAAAAATCTTTTTTAGTAGCATTTCAAATACATTTCTTAATAATTATAGCTCTAAACATAATCATAATTTATTAAATCAAAAAACAAAAAAACGAAACTACAGACTTTTAATAAATAGGTAGATATGAAATTAAAACCTAACACAAGTTTCGCATTTTTGTATTGCTAGGAGTATCATCAATACAATCTTTTTCAGAATTTAGCAAATAACAACCTATTATAGTCTTGATCATATAGACTCAGCACAGTACAGGCATACGCTTACTTATACTTACCCACTTGCCCACTTACCCAAGCTTGAAACCATACCCGATTTTGACAAGTTAAAATAATAACCTATTATATTCTTGATCATATGGACTCACCACAGGCCTATACTACTTACCTGGACTTAAAACCTTACCCGATTTTGACGAATAACTCGGCTTTGACAATTTAATAATTGGCTAAAATAGGACAATTACTAAACAAAAAATCATACCGACATATGTTTGAAATTTTGCGGTAGATCCGAGCAAACGTTGTCGGGTAAGAACACGGAGATGTTTAGTGGGTAGGAGCTTTACCGAGTCCCATACTGTTCTGGAGAGCCTTGTGCATAATAGTTTAATAGTTCGTGAGTAAATGCATTCCTCGTCGTGTAACAAAAAAAAACTAGTAACCGCTTAAGAGTCGCCTTTGACATTTTAATTCTGAAGCGAAACCGAATAAATTTCACAGATCCAAAAACTCATAAAATAAACCCTATAAATTGATGTTTATTTGCTGAAATAAAAAAAAATGCTCATTTAAATATGTCCCTGTAAATAACCCGTACTTTCTAATGAAGGTATTGAAATAACATAGGCCTAAATTTGATGACGTCACGCGTAAACGCGTCAATGAACTGTATACTAACTGGAACGGACCCGTAAATTGACAAATCGACCGAAAACTGAGGCAGGGGCAACAGACGGAGAAAGAGCGATGGTATGGTATACTCGTCCTTGCTCCACTCATAAGAACAAATTGACTATTGTTATGGTAATTACAGTGGCGGCTCGTGAGTATATTGAAGGGTGAGGCTACATGAGGTTAATTTTGTTTAAATGTGAATAAATTTCCACGTCACCCATGAGGTATTATTCTGCGACGCGTTGACCTTTTTTTTTAATGGAGGTCATCGCCAATAGCCCTACTAAACCAATAAAAACTAAAAAAATAAACTCTAAAAAAAGTAAATAAAAAGTAAACAAAGCAAGTAAAATACGTACACCTATCACTAAAATATAGCGGTGATTGCGATAATAAAAACATAATTTAGTTTATTAAAACTTAAAATAAATAGTTGTATGAAATAAGATAAAAAAACTACTTTTTGTACATTAAATCTATACGTCTGTCTTTTAAGGTTGCAAATTTATCTATAATTTGGTCGTAAAAGTTTTGGTCTTCACTAAGTTCTGACAGTAATTCCTGCTCTATTGACATCATTGCTAAACCCGAAAGCCGTTCTTGTGTCATTGTGTTTCTTAGGTAGGTTTTGATCCGTTTAAGACATGAAAAATTTCATTCGGCCGATACACTTGTTGCGGGAATAGTTAAAACTAAATTAAAAAGCTTATATGCTTCCGCTAAAATTGCTTTAAAATCTTTAAATAACAAAGCTAGACTTTTTTCGACATCTAAATTTGAAAATTGTTCATCCCTATACAATACAGAAAGCTCATTCTTTAATCTATCTCTGTCAAAAATGTTTGGATATTTTTTTAATAAATTATTTAATAAGTCGTCTGGAAAGCATTTAACATATTCCGAATATTTTGTGCAATCGACTAAAGCAAAGAAATTTAAATTTTCAAACCGCGTCCCTAATTGAAGAATTATACAATCTATTATTTCGAAATATAATATTTTATATTTAGTAAAAATATCAAAGTCGCTAGAACATTGCCCTCGACGTGTCTTAGTTGGCAGAATAGTGGCTTTTTTAGCAATATTGAAAAGTTCTTTGAAATGGTCCTCGTTTCTAAATTCAATAATTCGTTGCTTGGCAAGGTTTATTTACGAAATGCAGTAATTTATATCTAAATGCTTCAACTGTAATATTTGAAACAGTACATCAGTGCAACTAAAAATTTGTTTATAAATATGCGTTAAAAGGCAAAATTCGAAACCATTAAAATGCTTTAGAAATCCTTTTGCACAATTAATAGATTCTGTTCGAGAACTTAAGTCATTAATAATAGTTTCAAATACTATAATTAAACTGTCCCATTCATTAGCCACTAAGTTTAAAATTTTAGATCGTGTATACCATCGCGTTTCTACAGCTCGAGGAATTCTTTTACCTACTATCTGATTAAGCACAAAAGACCGTTTTGGTGATTGGTGGAAATAATTTGGTATTCCTAATAAAGTGGCAAAAAATATACGACTTTGGGTAATCAGTTTTGTTCCCTGTTGTAAAACTAGATTTAATCTGTGAGCGCAACAATGAGTAAACATAGCTAAAGGAGCAATAGATCTAACTTTTGTTTGAAGCCCATTTATTTCACCTGCCATAACACTAGCCCCATCGTAACACTGCGCGACCAATTTATTTTTAAAGTCATAAGGCTCTAAGCTGTTTTGTATTAAATGAAAAAGGCTCTCTGCTGTTCTATTATCGCTAACGTCAAAAAATCCTAAAAATCTCTCTTTTAAAGATCCGTTGGTCACACACCTAACTGTTATCGAACACTGTGATTTTTCTGTTATATCAGTACTATCATCCGCAATTACGCCAAAAAAACAACAATCGGTGTCATTGATTTCTTTTTTTATATATTCTTGAATATAGTCATGTATGCAACCAATTAGTTCATTTAGTATAGTCTTAGATTGTCCCGTAAAAATATTACTAAATTTAGCACAATGTTCAGTAAGTTCGGCATTTCTTTTTATTAAGCATGCAAATATTTCCTTAAAATTGCCACGGTTAAAAGAATCTGTTGTTTCATTATGACCTCGAAACGCCAAGTCCTGTTTACCCAAAGTAATAGTAACATCAATTAAATAATTTAATAATAAACGGTTTTTTCGAACATTTTCATTATAAACAATTTTATTAAGACTTGCATTTTCTTGTAGTGCATCCGCAATAGTCGCCCTATTTTGCTCCAGTCTTGTAAGTGCTACCGAATTTTTAATATGTTCTCTTGAACTTTCATGCGATTTTACTTACTGCTCGTGAAAATTTTTTTAAATCCGAATATCCGCCCCCTGAACTCCAATTATTTTTGACGCAACCTAATAAAATACAAGGCCAACAATATAAGCTTTCTTTATAAATACTTCCACATAGCCACCTATAAGTTTTGTACCAAGATATTTGAAAAGTTCTTGAATATTTTTTACCTTGCCTCTTATCGTTAAATATTGCTAAAATTTTCGGCGTCGGACGGCTACCTAATATCTGTTTCTTTTCAGTTTCGCTTCTTCTTAAAAAAGGCGTTTCAATTAATGAAGCAATAATGTCGTGAATAGGATTCATTTCAAAAGCAAAAAGCAAATACAAAAAATGGAACGGTCCAACTTACCAAAGCAAAACAAAACAAAAACTTACTCACGCGTATTTATTCACCTTAAAAGACAGAACGCCCTCAATCAGCGATTATCGCAATCTATTTCCTATTTCTTTCTCAGCCGCACGCACCACGTAAAAAGAAGCCGTTGGAATATTTCGCTAGTCATGTGATTTAAATAACCAATAAAAACATATCCAAGCTACAGATTTATCGCCTCAAGAATGCAATAGAAAACGCGTGCATCGGCAATCGCCATCCCGCTCTGTCCTAATCAGGTGACGCACCGGCCGTTGATAAATAGGTCAGAAGTCGAAACTTTCCAAGCTAAAATTATTTCGCCTCATTCGAGAGCACTTTCTTTAGGAATAGGTTTGCACGGTCGGTTTTTTGATGTGGTCAGAATTTATTTTCTAAAACATTTATTATGGGATTATATTTTGTTTTTTTTTTTAATGTTATTATGTTGTAAAACTGTTAAAAAGTATATTTCTAATTGGTAATAGATAAAAAGTTATATAAAAAAATTCTCTTTTCATTTATTTTAGGGGTGAGGCGCGGCCTCAGAGGCCTACCCTGACGAGCCGCCACTGGGTAATTAGTTTTTGGAAGAAATTTTGTGAGTTTTGACCATTTTCTACCTGTGTATTTTACGTAAACGATTAGTACGTTTATTTTTTGTGTGTTTAAGGTCATATCGTGTTAGGTAGTGCAAAGGGTAGTGCTTATTTTCGTCAAAAACATTTTATGTAGGAGTACGTTTTGTAAAAATAGTGGTTAAATGTGTAGCTTACAATTGCAATAATTTGCATGACAAGAGAAATCCAGTTGCTTTTCACAAGTAAATATTAAACATTAATGATTAGGGAATCAATTAGCCGCACAGATATTTGTATTTTTGTTGCAGTTGCCCTTTTAAACGCCCTGAGATTCTGCAGCTATGGATAAATGCTATACATAGGGAGAATTGGGCCCCAACAAGAACTAGCAGACTCTGTAGTGCACATTCTCTTCCTAGTGATTATCTTAATAAACCAGGATGTACCGCTAAACTTTTAAAACCAGATGCAGTACCAAGTGTGTTTTCCTTCCCAAAGCATTTGGTGAACAAAGTTTCTATGCCACGTAGAAAGATTGTAAAACATGTAAGTAAATTGAAATCGGTAAATGTTATTTTTGTTTTCACTGTCGTTCTGTAAATAAAATAATACAATAGTTAAAAATCTACATTCTTAGTGTTCTTGAATTTATATTTACAAACTAAAATATCACATATATTTTAGGATTCAAAAATATCAAGTGAGAATACTGCATTAGAGCCCCATGTAGAACCTATGGACATTAATTTATCATCTACCTCAACAGCTGGGAGGCTTGTTAATCGTGAAACGCAAACTATTTCAGACAACAATGTTACATTGCTTAGAAGAAAAGTTAAAACTTTAAAACAAAAAGTAAAGCGGAGAGATGTTAAGATCTCCACTATGAAAAATGTTATAAATGAGACAAAGAGAAGTGGACACAGCAATGAATCCTTGGATACAGTTCTAGAAACATATTTTGAAGGTATTTTTGTATTTTTCTTTTAAAACATAAGTATATTTTATAAAAATATAGGCTTAATGTAAGAAGCAATTATTTTAACAAAATTAAAATAATTGTATTTTAATTTTTTTGCTTTTATTTTAGGTTTCCCATTGGAACTTGTGCTTCTTCAAAAGAAGAAACATAATGAAACGAACCTTGGCCAAAGAAGATATTCCTCATTAATGAAGCAGTTTGCCCACACACTGTATTTTTATTCGCCTAAAGCCTATACATTTTTCCGAGAATATTTTGTATTACCTAATAGACGTACTATTCGTAAATGGCTCAGTAGTGTTAATTGCGAACCATTTCGAAAAGATAAAATCAAGAAGAAACCACATTTAAAAAACTGTGCTCTAATTGTTGACGGTATGTCTATCAGGAAACAAAGTATGTGGGATAGTCAACAGGGTAAATATACGGGAAATGTTAACTATGGGGGTCTGGTGGACGTTGATTTTGAGGTGGCAGCATCTGAGGCACTGTTTTAACCCTTTCGCGTCGATTGGGTTAAATATGTCCCAGAGAAAAAAAGGTTTTGAAAAGGCGACTTTTTTTTATCTGGAAATTTAAATATTTTTCCGAATATTTTAACTTTGTTAGGCCCTATAAAGCCCATAATACTTCAAATTTAATTTTATTTATAAGAATACAAAACTTACAACGTGGGTTATATATATCCCAGTAGTATTAAAATATGGGCTATATAGGTCCCAGTAGTAAAACAAAGGCATATCTACGAAAAACTAAAACTGTATTGTTTTTAACACAAATGAGAATATAAGGCTTATTTAGGAATGGTAACATGAAAAACAGTCCTTGCACAGGGGCACGTCACATGCGGAACATATTATTACTGTACGTTTTTCTCTATTTTGTTGAGCACATCTTCGGCATCTCCTTCTAGTTTTTGAAACAATTGGGAGATGATCTCCCACATTGATGAGGTTTGCTGATGAGATCGTTGTTCTTCCAAATGATCTTTTGCGCGTTACAGCTGCATTCTCTCGTCCAGCTCCAATTAATTGTTCTGCTAAATCGACCATGTATGTCAAAAATGGAACGTCTCGGTTTCGAACTTCCTTGAAAATTATCCACGCATTTACTGCGGTGGTTAACAACAGCTTGTAGTATACCTTTTTCCACCATTTCAATGATTTCCGGTCGATGTCATATAGTCCAGTTAGTTGATCAGATAGATCCACACCACCCATGTAAGTGTTGTAAGTGCGTATTGCTTCCGGGCATGGTACCTTTTTTTAGTTCCATCCTTGGCAGTCCTCTCAGTTTCAACTATTTGGTCTGTATGGCAGTTACTAAGCAACGTCACTTCTTTTGTGTCCATCCAAAGAAAAGCTATAGTTCCCTGGTCGCAGCACAGTGTTTGCATTTCTCCTCGATTCATTTTTCTTTTCTCAAATTTGGGCATATTTTTACGGTTAGAAATGCACGTACCGACTTGGGGTAAAGGTAAGGAATTCATCAACTCGACAGATTTCAGTTAATTTTTTCACCACCCGTTCACCTAATGTACCTTCTACAGGGCCTGCTTGTTTTCCTGAATATATATTAAAATCGTATACATAACCTGTTTTAGAATCGCATCGCTCCCATATTTTAATGCCTCGTTTAATCGGTTTTAATGGCAAATATTGCTTGAGAGACGAACGACCTTTAAATTTTGTCATCGACTCATCAATGGACTGAAATTTACTTTCAGTTCTAGCTTTAGGGAAAGTATATTTTAGGCAGGAAACTAACTCGTCAACATAATAAGTTTTACTGGCATCAGTTGGCTTTTTAGGCTGGTTGAAGTACAACTTACTAGATAAAAGTCGAAATCTATCTCTTGATATTGCTTGTTTTATTGCTTCATTTCCCAAAGACTTATGAGAAGCCCAATAATGTTGAATTTGAGGTAATTTATTATAAGCCATTATAAGAAAACATCCAGTAACAATCATAATTTCATATGAATCTGTTTCTTTTTGTTTTTTCTTTTTAACCTCTTCCAAAATTTTTAAACGCTCATTGGTACACTGCGCGATATATATGAATAATGAAGGTGGCATTAGTTGTAGAAATACATCTAGCTCTGTTGATTCTCGATGAACGTCAGCCAGCAGGGTACAATTAGCTTCCTCTGGAATTTTGAAGCGAGGATTGAAATCAACAACTTCTTTCCATATCACAATATTGTCTGCTGAAGGGGCGGGGGTATCTGGTTGAACAAGTTCGTCATCCGAACTGTCAGAGCTGCTAGAAAATTCATTTTCACCATTATGAAAAGACGTCGAAGCTTCAGTATGGTCCGAAAAAGTCGGCTCAATTTTTTTAGATTTTTTAGACTTTTTTTTTAGAACTTTTTTACGCTTTGAAATAGTCTCTCCAACGTTAGAATTATCACTAGAAGAAGTATCCTCTTCTAAGTATTCTGACCCACTGTCTTGGAATGGGTCTTCTTCGGAAGATACATCAGATAAACCTTCTTCCACGAGAGCCTCTAACTCTTTTTGGGTTAAAAATCGCCGCCTGAAAACATGTGTCGGTAAAACACTAGTGGGACAATAACATACCAAAAAAGAATTCGGCTGGGACATATATATCCCGACGCAACTTTTGTTTATAAAAAGCCAAAAAAATAGAATTATATTATGATAAAACTGGGCCAAGGTATTTATAAAACTTACCTCGTCATGGTCCAAACACTATATTCAATTATTTTAACGTAATTCTGGAAAAATGGCTTATATTCTGCAGTAAACAACAACACGTGGCAGTCTTAATTACTCTAAATACAAACTAACCTATAAATATCGGCAACCCGTAATGCAAAAATTGCTCCTAAAGCATTAGAAAGCGTGTGGGACAACTTAGTATTCAAATATGATTCGACCAGCTCCCATCCGAATTTTTTGAATTTGCTCTGGGACATATATAACCCAACAGTAATTTGAAATAAAAAATTTTAAAAATAAAGTCGACGCGAAAGGGTTAAATGTACAGTGGTCTATTTCCTAACAAACAAAGCAGATGCTAATTTACAAACTCAATTGATAATGGCTACTTTGAAAAGTTTATTTGATATTGGTATAAATGTTAGATCAGTTACTTCAGATGGAGCTTATGCTAATATTTCAACCTATGAAAAATTAGGTTGTAATATTGTGTCGGAAAAACTGATACCATATTTTTCTCATCCCAGTAAATATGCAATGCGTGTATATTGCATGTTAGATATTTGCCACATGTTAAAATTAGCAAGAAATGCACTTGCAGAGAAAAATATGGAGTCAAACTCCGGAAAAATAAGTTGGGCATACATAAAGGCATTAGACAACATTCAAGTGTCTGAACAATTAAGACTGGCAAATTACCTTTCATCGCAACATGTGAATTATAAAAATAAGGTAATTAACGTAAGATTAGCTGTCCAAACCTTAAGTAGTGGAGTTGCAGAAGCAATTGAATATCTAGACAGTTGTGGAGTCACTGAATTTAAAAATAGTTTTGCAACAGTTGAATTTATTAGGAATATTGACAAAATATTTGATATTTTAAACTGTAGAAATCCATACGGAAAAATATTTTGAAGATGTTTTTGCTGATGCTATAAAATACTTAAAATCCCTAAAAATAGATGGTGTTCCACTAATACGTCACATCAGAAAAACATTTGCAATTGGTTTTATTTTAACGATGGAAAGTACATTGGGATTAGTGAAAGATCTTTTCTCGTTGGAAGAAAGCCCATTGCAATATTTTTTGACATATAAATGTTCTCAGGACCATTTAGAAATTTGTTTCTCTTGTATAAGATCCAGGGGTGGTTGGGATAATAATTCAAACACACAACAGCTAAAATGGGCACTAAGACAACTAATGTTTCGTAATTCTGTTACATCGAGTATAAATGCAAATTGTGCTAATTTTCAACATTATAGTACTCCTGCTTTTGAGTTTAGTTCTGAGAATAGACAAAAAAATGATGTTATTGGGTCTGATGAAACAGAATCTGAAACAATTGCCTCATATATTGAGTGTTTGGATAAAAAAAAAATTATCAGGCTTCCAAGAAAATGTTATTTATTATATTTCTGGATATATAGTTCGAAACCTAATAAATAAAACTGCTTGTGCCCATTGTATAGATATTTTATTGTATAGAGAATCTAATATCCACACAATAGAACACAGTTATAGTGCTCCTACAGAAAACTTTAAGTTGTTTACCAATTATATTACTAATGGTGGTTTAATTTATGCTTCAAATGTAGTGTATAAAATTGTAAACTTCTGCGAGAAACAGTTTAGATTATTTTTAGAAAAAGATAATATATTTACCACAAAAACAAACATTAAACGTTTATTAGTTAATACCGCCATACATAATTTTCATTTAAAATTGAGCTTTTTAAACCTAAATACACAGTAGTTAAAGATTTTCTTACTGAAGAATCTCATGTGGTTCAGCTGGTACCAAAAATTATAGACGTATTTTTAAATTGCAGAATGAATCATCATTCTAAATTAATGAATTTACAATTTCATGGTAATGCTGCAACTGTAAGACAGAAAATGAACAAACTAATTTTATTTAAAAATTGTTAGCTTTTGTTTTTTGTAGAGTTTTTTTAAATAAAAAATGTATTAAAAGTAAATAGTATTTTTTTTCCTTTAAACTTTCTTATTTATTTTTTTTTTGGTACACCCTGTCGATTTTTTCGGTAGGTATACCGACAATTTTGTGGCAGAGTGGCAGATTTTATTTCTGATTTTAAGACATCCGTGGACTACATTACCTTTTGTTCGTAAATTGTAGTTTTTTTTTAGAATTTTTCATTATTAACGCTATTATTAACAAAAGAAACAATAAATTAGTTAAAAATATAGGCATATTATATTTTATTTACAATAATAGGTATAACAAGCTAGCATAAAAATAGAAATACAAACTTAAATTCACACGCGATTTGTCTACCTATACCATTGTAATTTTTACCAAATATCATCATATTTTCTGTAAAATTCCGTTAAAAACAGGTATTCCTATCTTAATACAGATAATATAACTGTTTTTTACCATTTAATAAAGTTAAAAAACAAAAATAATCAAATAAATACGCATATCGTGCCATTTAACACAATAAGCTAGAGAGAGACGGAGATACCATACTACTGCGGGTTGCCTAAATATCGATTTGCCTCACTTTTTGACCATTACGGGTCCCTTCCAGTTACGTAGTATATAGTTCATTGAAGCGCGTAGGCCTCGTTGTTTAGTAGGTATTGAGTGAATGCTGGACGGCTCACAATATATGAGGCTTCTAAACAATTTAAAATACCTTATGAAACACTCACACACACAGTCGTGTTAAAGGTATCCGGGGAAACAAACAAGACAATAAAGGACGTCCAATTTGTATTCTAATCGCAGAAAAACTTGAGTTAGCTAATGGCTTGAAGACCCTAGAAAGGCCCCACCTTTTTTATGTCAAGATCAATCGCGGAGGAATTTGCGGAGGACCGTATCAGAGTCAACATAGACATCGCAAAGATTGACATCAATCAAAGAAAGCATGTGGAAATTATTATAAAAAGCTTTGTTCTTCCTTGATATTAATTAAGACGGACAACTCTTCCAACTGAGGTTATAAAGGGTGGATTCCGGAAAAGTGGAACTTGGCCTCTTTATAAAAATGTTATATCAGAAAAAGTTTTCCCACCAGAAGCTCTAAAATGATGGAATGATTTTATGAGTAATTTACACATCGAGGAAGCCGTGGTGGCAACAAATGCTAAATCTGTTGATGGAAATTCCCCAAGAGATCACACTGCAGTGGCTTCTACATCGAAATAAATGCCGAGAAAAAAATCCAGTGTTAGTTAGAGCTTGTTATTGTCCGCAGTTCGTCAAGCACCTAAACCAGAGCAACAAAAAAATTCTAGAGTATGTCCTGATGTAGAAGTATTCCCTTCAGAAGAAGCCTTAGAACGATTTAGAAAAGAACAGAAAGAAAAAATACGGACACTGTAGAGCGAAGTGATATTATAGACGCGGTAGTTTTATATTTTCAGTGTCATTTGAAGGCTATAACAAGCTTGTTATTTAAAGAAAGCCCATTTTTTCATTTGAATGTTTTACTTATTTTTAGGTTTGTATATCTATATCCCATGTATCGTTAAGTTTTAGCTTGTACTGAGCTTGTACTAAATAAAGTTTATAACTTTTTGCTTGATTCACCGAATTTAATTCTGTAAACAGCAAAATAATGAAAAAACTAGAAATATTATACATTAGCCCCATTCGATTTCATCTAACTTATTTATAGAGAGATAGACACCATTATTACACTTGTTCCAAACTTGTAAATATGACATACCGACATCGTTTTAAAAAAATTGTATAACATTTTTCAAATAGTAGCTAATTGAATGTTATTTCTAAAATCAATTGAGAAGTGTTTTTAAAGCATTGACAGATATTTATATTTTTTTTGTTCGGTTAAAAGTGCAAGTTTTATACTGTTTTATATGAACTATTCAAAAACTGTATCACATTTACCCCACTTTACCTTAATAAAGATATTCTTTCATTTCCAAATGAAAATGTAGAGGAGAAGATTAATGTAATTTTCACTTACAATATCACAAGAGCTTAAATTATTTTCGGAAATATTAATGAAGTCACTAATAGCTTGAGCTTTATCCCCAGTCCAAGACTAAGGATAATTTTCTTAAATATGTGTAAACAAATTGAGGCAATAATTTGTTCTCGTGTGGTATTCGGTAGAAAAAGTTGCTCCAACACAGCGGTTTCCCGGAGACCATTTATGGCCAATACGGGGTTATGTTAATACCTTTAACCTAAGTAAATATAATATTAAAATATACTGGAAGGTTTAGTAGGCTTAAAGAACAGCCATGTCAAACATGCGGCCCAGTGAGCATTTTTCTGCGGCCTAAATCAGTTTTGAAAACCGCCAATAAGGTGGACTGCTTGGCAACGAGTTGAAAACCGTTTTTGAAAGCGCGCGCCGCTGCAACAACGATTGGTATAATAAACGTACAATTGTACATAGTGCCATCTAT